>CM056198.1:122642673-122980173 GCA_029692085.1 Gymnothorax javanicus
GTGTGGCAAATGGAATGCCCGCCATCCAGCCCAGTAGGAAGAGGTGGGAGGGGGCAGGTTGTTTGCGGGACTGAGGGACTGACTGCTGAGTGTACTGTGCGCTTTTCACCCGAACACCACTCTGCCTCACCTTGCCCGGAGATGTTTTCCTCACTACAGATCCCAGAAGCGTGTCCTAACATTAACTCCATAGGTCTAGACCAATCACAGCAGAGCAGAATGACTCCTAGCACTAGCTATATAGGGCATACTGTTTACTTCTCATTTATTGTATTCTTGCACCAGTTGTTCTATTCAGACAGACACCGGAGAGCTGCGTGGTGTGTTGTCGGACAAAAGGCCAGTCGCCCGTGGCGGGATCGCGGCAAATTCCGGTAGACATGGAGGCGGAAAGTTTCACTGTGGCTGGGAATAGACTGGACATCCTTAAGCAACACATGGAGGAGTTGAGACTGCTCCAGAATCTTGCTCTCTTTAATAATGTCCATCCGTCCGTCCGTCTGTCAGGTGTACCCTAGAGTAGAACTGTTGGCACCCGTCCTCTCAGTCCTCTGATGAAGGAAGTGTAACCGTCACCCAAAATGAAAGACTAAACAGTTCATACTTTTTGGCTCCTCATTGCAAAGTTTTTGAGACAATTAAGCTATTATTTCAAATTAGGGGCTGTATAGTTCCTTCTTGGCTCTCTTGGCTGTTTGTCCACATTCTATAAGAAACAAGTTGAGATAATCAAATCAACTGAATTGTTACTCTAATGTGAATACTTACAGTATATGGCAGATATTCTTACATTATGTTGAAGGAGCTTCCTATAGAAAGGTCAATTGGGCTTCAGAGTCATACGATACATTCAGGCAAAGGTAGCAGTTACACACAAGGCAAATGTACACTAAAGAGATGGCGTACCTGTATAAACAGTTTCTAGACCAAATATCCTTGTGGGGGAAGATGATATTATAGGGGCATGAGAATATCCCATCATGCAGTGGGTGAGCCAGTGAGGAACCAATCAGAGTGCCCACACCTCAATCTCTTGCGCATTCATACTGATGGAATATTTCCATAGTTCCCCAGTTACCTAAACTAGTGTGTCTGTGGACTGTGGAGGACGCAGAGGAAATCCATGCTAGCGTAGAGAGCTCAAATGAACTCCTCAAGGAAATCCCGTTAGTCTGGATTCCAGCTTTAAATACAAACATCTCTGGTGCTCATTACCTTCTGAGAGGATTTGATTTCCGTCACCATGATTTTCCTGTGGTACCATATGAGGAGTCCACTTGCAAAACCTGCTAAGTCAAGTTTTGAAAATGAGTGAGTTATCTCCCTTAGCCTCTCTTTCAGGCACCTGCACATGTCCCACCGATAGCTCCACTTTCAAAACCTACAAAATCATATTGTAAATTGTAACGGAAAAAGCGAAACTCTGTCAAAACCCACCAAGTCAAGGAGGAAAACTGTCAAATTCTGCTAAGTCATCAGCCAATGGGGAAACGTGATTCCGTTTTCGTTCGCTAGAAGGAACCAATCACAGTCGAGCTTTTATAGCCTGTTCAGCTTTTGCTTTCTCTAACTCAAGATGGGAGATGCAGACTCAAGTTTCATTTTGATCGCAGAAAATGCAAACAAATCTCCTTTTAAGGGTTCAAAAAGGAAGCTCCTCAAGCTTGAAAGATAAGGAACACTATTATGAGTTTGATTGATATCCTTGTATGTCTTAAAATGCATTTCTAGCATGAACAGTGGGTCCTGAGTCAAATACCTTCACCTACTGAGCTGTCAAATAACACTGTCAAAACCTGCTAAATTTCCACTCCACTTTCAAAACCTGCTAAGTCAAAACTTTGTGTTGCAAAATCAAAGTCCTTTCTTTAAAAAAAAATAATGAATTGCCTCATGGATTATGTCTGCAAGGCTAATAATTTCAGTATAGTGAAAATTGGTGTCTATGGAAGATAATTTCTACACCTACCAAAAAAATCAGATTTTTCTAAAAACTTGACTTAGAAGGCTTTGCAAGTGGACTCCTCATATCTTGTTTATCCAGATTCTACGTTTTACCAGATTTGAACTGTCAACATCGGTGATTCAGGCTCTTAATTCCTATTATTATCATCTACAGTTTTATGGTTTGTTGATATGGCAGTACTTTGCAATGAATGGGCATGAAGTACAATAGTCATTACCAATTAGTGAAGTGTGAGTCTATTCATCATTATTTCATAATAAATAACAGCTGCATTTGGTAATATCAGTGGATAAAGGCAATGCGATGTTTGTCTGATCATTGAGTTTATGCTTTGAAAATGTATTCAAATTCATACATTTATGCATAATGTAATGCCTTTTTTTACTAATAATAAATGAGACTTCTCTGTTGATGACTGTTTAAAGTGATTTTACATTGTTTGTCAGCGCTTATAACGAGAGTAGATAATGGCAGTTCATGTATCCTCATTGTACAAGTGATTCTTTTCATCTTTAGTCCTGTAGTCTGTCACACTGTATAGCGAGATCACCTGTGACTACCAAACGACTCTGAAAGCCTTTATGTGGAATATCACATGGGTCTGACTTGAGAGAGTGCTACCAGCGTGTTATAGTGAGGTGGTAGAGTTCTGGATGATCAGAGAACATTTTAATTATAGTGCTAGTTGCCGTGGCACGCGTAGCAGTTACGGCGAGCATGCAGGCTTCTGGAAGCGGGGGTGAATCGTAATTGCTATCCCGGGCGAATGAGACGCTATCCTTAGCATCGCGGGTTGGAATGGCTTCGGCTTAATTGTGGATGGTGTGAAACGGTGCACACTGCCAGGGTCGTTACGATCAGAATGCGCGGCGTATTACTGCGCTTTATGTACAAAGGCCCCTCGCGTGGGCTTTGAAGATGCTATCGCTTTACCTGAACATAATAACCGAGCTCAAGCCGGGTCATGCTGGGCTCTCTCTCTCTCTCTCTTTCATTTTTTTCAGGAAATAAGACGTGCTTAGTTATGATTTTGGTTTAGCATTTTCATATTTCACAGTCTTTTGAAGGAAGCAATGAAGTAATAAATTAAAATTTTAAATCATACTGTAGCTTACGCCTTGACTGTTGGGACTGCTAATAGCCTGGGAATGCTGCCCTCGTGCTGATAACATGTTTGGAAAACTGCAGTGTTCTATGTGTCTACCCTGGCTGAGGAATTTGTCCAAAACCTGCCCTCGTCCAACATGATTCATTGGCCAGATTTTAAGGCTCTTTTTTTTCCCTAAGGAAGACGACCACATCTTTTAAGATAATTTTTTTACAGGTTCACTTTGAAATAAGGGAATGTTAATGATGTTGTTTAAATGATAAAAGGGAGGGCGACGTGAACAGAAAATACTTTTTTCGTTGTTTTGTATCCTAGGTTTTTTTTTGCATTGTGTCGTAGAATTGCGGCAGTTAAGCACCGGCTGCTCCTGGAGGCATGGCAACAGGTGCGGAATCAAGCAATCCAAATACTAAAGCTGTTGTTTAGCGCGACCAATAGCAAACCAGCAACAGCATACCACACAATAGAAACTAATTCACAGGGAAAAAAAAAACAGTGAAGGCTCTTGTAATTTCAGAGCGGAGGAGTGAGATTTCCAGGAGCTGCGATCTTCAAGGACGGTGAAAAAAAATTTTATTTTATTTTTTTCCTCCAGTGACATGGCGGCAAAGTTGAGAGAATGTTGTGTGTTAGCTGGGTAGATATTCCATCGGCCTTTTTGGTGATGAGGTAATGCCCCTGCTTTGTGGAGTAGGAAGCCCCATCACCCTATTTTTTATTCAGAAATCAGAGTCTGGTTGAGGCCAGCCAGCAAAATATGGGCTCCATCTCTCCAGTGAGACTCTACTTGAGGTGCCTTCACTTTGCACACCCACCCACCACCACCGCCACCAGCACCACCTTCATAAGCTGGCCTGCATTTTTCTCTGTTTGATTCCGGTCTGCTTTCTGCCAAATCTTCCCTCTGCAAAGCCTCTTTGTGACAGTTTTCTGTTAAAAATAAGAAATGCTTTACAAAACCAAAATGAAATGAATTGAATTGATGAGAGCGGTGGATTGCATTCCTCCTTGAGAAGGGCTGGTGTGGGAGCAGGAGGTCGGCCAGTGTTCAGAACCCCTTACATCTCGCTCACCAACAATAGTCTCAAGACCTCGATGAGCATAATCAGGCGCCTCAGCGCCAGCGAAAATTAAAAGCCTGCATCCACACTGGCCCATTGGCGGCACTTATTGTCAGCCCACCCTTTTAATGGTCAATTGATCTCCACAGAACCTGAGCTTATGCCTATGAATGAGCAGCTGGTATTGCCAGTGATAGCCTTGGAAGAAAACCTGAGTATTTTAATGGAAAGAGACAATAACACTGAGGAACGATGCAGTGCGACGGCTCAGGAAGTCCAGAGCTTTCTTTTCCATGAAGGCAGACAACAATTGTAGCACAGAAGTGCTATTTCTTTGTACAGAAAAAAAAAAGCATTAAATAATAAATAAATAAATAAATAGAACAACATTCTAGCCGTCTATATAAGATACAACAGAAGGTCGAGTATCATAAGAACTACTCTCTCTGAACTTCTGTCATTTTGCTCAAACTGTGCACCTTCACTGAGAGCAGCTAAAAGTGTAAAGACTGTCCAGCCTACCAAGTCAGTCGCTCGAGAAGACCTCCAAGCTGAAATTTATTTTTAGTTCGATGAATGATACAGTATGTGTCTGCAGTTGCAATTTAAGATAGGATTAAGTTCACAGAAGCTTTATTTTGAGCACTTTGAAATACTGCATAGTGTTTCCTTCAGTAGCTAATGTAAATTATTCGAATGAGCTTACATTTTGAGCATTTAGGCAGGTCTGGTAATCATAATAAAGCTTTATTTTTGTATTTATTTATTTTTTTTCTCCTCAAACAATTTGGACTGCTGCATATTTACCAACGCAGTTCGAGATAAATTCCTGGCTCTGGAGTGACAATGCAAACACTGAAGCTTTGGTGCTCGTGCTTGCCGCAAAGCTGTCTTTCAAAGCACTTATAAACTTCACGCCAGCACTGAGAAGACTCGTTCCTGAGACATGTGCGAAAAGACCGAGAAATGCCAGCTAATTTATGCAAAAATGCGCATTATTCATCCGCTGGACTGCTGGCAGGGATTTGGATAAAAGTTAAGAACGCTTCTGAGGTAAGTCAAGGACATTCTAATGCGATGGCGCGCATTTCCTGTGCCCAGGCCTCGATGAAAGACAGAGGTTAATTCATTGTACGCATTAACTCTGAAGAGATGCTTGTGGACAACGAGCTCTAATTACATCAGGGAAACCACTCGTATATAGCGCTTGTTAATTACATAAAGTATTGGTAGCCAGCAATGAGTAATTTGGTACATCAATAGGCCTGACAGCAATATGGATTGTGATTATGGATTGAGCTGTGTTTTATTTTTCATGCATAAGTTTTTGTGTGACTTTTGTATTGACCTGTGTGCTGGAATTTGTAATTACTCATCTCTGCTAAAAACTTGCCACAAAACTTTTTTTTTTTTTTTTTTGAAGAGCATGCAAACTATTAAAGGCTTGTGTGAGCCAAATATTTTTAATGTGATAGTTCACTGCTGGTGTCAGAGTGCAAATTAAAGTGCAATTAGACATTCTGAACCACATCTGGTGAAACTGAAATTCTCTTCCACAAGTAGAAGATACAAGCAGTGACTTCCTTTCACCACTTGTCTTGAGCAGATATTCGCATAAATAATATGACATATGCGACTTTCCTGATGAAATATCACAAACTGAAAAAAAGAAAAAAATGCGGAGAATTAGCTGGATGGATGGATAGACATGAATATAATTAAGCAAGAAATTGGATGTTCTCACTCACAGCTAACAATAACTGCCACGCTCAAGCAGGTCAGTGGGGACCACTGATAGGTTGTATTGCAATCAGCGATGCGTAAACTAATGGATTTACAAATAAGCAGGTGAGATATCTCCTCTTGTTTTATTTACGCCACAAGACTATGACTTTGATTCTTTCCTTCTCTGTCTCTCCCCCTCTCTCTACCCCCCCCTTTCTTTCTCTCTCTCTCCCTCTCTCTCTCCGCTCCTCACCTGGAAATTTCATCAGATGTTGCCTAATCACCTGGAAGATTCTGGCAGTTTTGGCTAATTATAACTCAATCCCACTGTCAGTGTTTAGACCGGCGGTTCCAAATCAGGCTTTAAATCTCATTCTGGACTCCCGCCCCAGTTCTCCCCTCCCCCGCCCTCGCCAGGATCGGCCCGCATGCAACTAACGTTTTTGCGGCTCCTCCTTCCCGCGTCGTTTCTCGGTCTTTTCAGTAATGGCTGCTTAGCCGTGCAGGAAAGAAGGCAGCGGGAGAGCTATTTGACGGCGGTAATTGGCGTCCGTCTGTCTGACCTCTCCTGCCGCGTGGAGGGAAAAAAAAAAAAAACGTGGGAGGAGGCGAACGCTCCTAACGACTGATCTGACCGATCCGCATCTGCCGTCCGAGCGGTCGGAGGGATTCGCGCCGTGCATTCTGGGAATTGCGGTCCCGCTGACCCTGTCAAAGGGAATCAAATTGGTGGGGTAATGATATGGGAATGAATGAGAGGGAGAGGATGAGTCACATGGTTCTGCTATTGTTGCTTGCACTTCTGAGCTGAATCACCGTAAAATGCAGTGAATTTGTGAAATGGCCTTTGAATATGGAAGTGTATAAATCCATAACCATTTCATTTGTCCCTGACAATGCACTAAATATAGGCTTTATCGGCTTCAATTCCCAGCATGTTACAACTTGAACCTTCCTGCATATGAAACATTTGATCTGCAATAAATAGTTGTAATACGCTGTAGTTATATGCTGGTTATTAAAACTGAACATGTGCGGTCATTGTCTGCATGCAAGCATGTGTGTTGAGTATTTCATTGCTGTGAAGTGTTTAAGGTCATAGCAGTTTTTTTTTTTTTTTTTTTTTTTTTTTTTTTAGTATTCGCAACATGAGAGGGAACCTGACTTCACATATTTAAAATGCTGTAATGCCTGTTTCTTGATAGAAAGCCTAGCTGGCAAGAGGACTGGCTACTGCGGAGTCGCTGATTCTGATTTGCATCAGGAGAGATCATGTTCGGCTGGACCCTTGGGCGAGACCCTTAACCATAAAACTGCTCTAGGGGCTTCTCCCTTATTTCTCTCTATCCGTCCTCACTTACAACTGTTCTATCTGGCGTGTCTCCCAGAGTGTCCTTGAGAAAAGAAACATGTTCTCAGTTGAACTTCCCTGGTTAAATAAAGGCTTGACAAAGAATGAATGGGTCTCTCATAAATCATAACCGATTGCCCAGATTATACATTTTGACTGGATATTGTGCATAAAAATCGCATCGTTGTCTTCTTGGGATGTGATGGAATCCGGTGTAAGACCTTCAAAAGGCTCAGTAGTTAGGCCTGATTAAACAATTTGTGTTTGTTCCATGTGGGGAAATTCAGGTAAATCGCACCTATTTTGCTTTGAACAGAGCGGAACACCAGGAGAGGGGGCTGCCATGTACAGGAATTCAAAATAAAAAGGATTTTAAACATAATGAACCCCTCATTAGGCACAGAACCGCTGCCTCCCTCTCCTCCGCTAGCTCTCGGAGTGTGGCGGACCTTCATTATTGAGGCTTATCTTTGATGCTCTGTGAACCCCTGCCAATGCTGTTTGTCTTGCAAGGTCGCTTAGCCATTACCTGTACGCCCGTTTTCTTTTTTCTATCTCAGTATGAACACCGAACTGATAAATACAGCTTTTCAAAGTTTTGCGAGGAAAGTGTTCTGGTAGGAGTTGCTCTGGAGTTTGTGTCAAAAGCAGGTAATAGAGTCGAGGAAGCCACCGGATTGGCTGACGTGAGCGGCCAGTAGAATCCTGGGTAATAGAGATGACTGTCGTAGCATCTACGGCCTGAAGCGACGCTTTCGCTGTGCCTACTGAGGATAATATCCAGCTGACTGCGCGCGTAATTTATTACTGGAATCTAATCACCGCTTTGAACGAGTTCCGTTGAAACTCATTTGCTGGCTTGATGGAGATCAGTCTGGACAATAAAGGCAAGGGACTCAAAAAGAGAGGGAGAGAGAGAGAGAGAGAGGGGGGGGGGAAGCCCGGTCGTCTTCTCGCGCAGAAATAGCTCGGATTTTCCTACACTCTGAGACAGCTTTCATCACAGCGGCCTTCTGTTAGGCTCCTTCACTTATTTATTGTTGGAGCAAAACGAGCCTGATCGCGAAACATCTCCAACGAACAGAAGCGACACGGAAGCTGAAGTTCGTTTTTGTTTTTTGTTTTTTTTTTTTCTTTCCCGTCATCGCTGTCCTTAAAAACTATATGTATGTATACAAACTAGGCTGCAACTTTATTTCCAAGATTGTGCATCTTTGATTTTGTTTTATTTATTTATTAATTTATCTGGAGACTCAAGTTTTATCTATTTTTTCCAGCTTGCACAAACACTCTGCTCTGAGTGAATTTTCGGCTGGCAGAAATTTTGCGGTAAAAAAAAATATATTTTTGTTTCCATACCTACCTTTGCATGTTTTTATTTTGATGTGTTCTTGTAGGGTGTGCTTCATGCTTCATCGTGTTTGATGTATTATCTTGTTAGCGGCCCTGCATAGACGCTATGGGTCTCACACTTCTCCGAGCGGTCCCCTGATATTTCTAGCCAATACATTTTGTTTCTCCCATTATCATATGACTACCCATTGTCAAAGTCGATATCCACAGTATAGGGGAAAAATATTTCTCTGATTTTGCTGGTAAAGTCTCATATTTGATACAGGTACTATTTTAAGATAGCTCTCCATCTGGCAACACACACTCCCCTGAGTGCGGGCGGGATTGGATGTCACTGAATGTAGCAGCAAGGAATTTAAGCTTTTAATTTTATCACTCGCTTTTCATCTGACGGTGTAACCACGAGCTGGAGTTAGCGCCAAACTGGTGACGTGGGGTTACGATACAGAAGACACAGTATCAGTCCAGTCACAGGATACTGGGATTTTGGGCTGATTGACGTGAAACTGGACTGAACAGAGTGGCTAGAATGGGCCATACAGCCTAAATAAACTCATCGTCTCCCTGCCGCTGAAATTTACTTAACATTTAGGGTACTTGAGGACTGACTAATATGGTTCTGGAAACTTTCTGAGTTGTTGCTTTGACGATATGACCTAGCAAGCTACTCGACGCTGTGAAAATAAATAAATAAATAAAAAGTTTTTCTTCATATCTCGGCAAAACTCACCCTTAGTGAACTTTCATTTACAACCAACTATTCTGCAAACAATTTGCCTTTAATAATAGTGATTGGTTAACATTGCATATCATTTTTATGGATTTAAATGGGAGAATACAGTCTTCATTGCCCGTATAGTGAGTTACAGGGCTGCGTTAACTGAGGAACAGGAGAATCCTTATCTTGAGCATGATTTAGCTTGGCCTCATGCTCATATAGATTTATGGCGATGTAGCTTAAGTCATGGACCTGGACCAAAGTAGGACCATGCTTGGTCTTGGTCTAACATTAGAGCTTAACCATTCTTATGTTTAAACCTCTACCAGAGTTTGACTAGGCCAGTGCTTGGGCTTGACTCATCGAAACCTGGGCGGTGCGTAAGCTTGATTTAGAGCTTAATCAAGCAAATGCTTTGACATCCATCACTGCTTGATTAGGCTAGTGTATAGGCTTAACCCAGAACTTGACGTCCTGTGCTTAGGATTGACCCAGCGATTGACCAGGCCAATGTTTTCACTTGAATCAGACCTGACTATGTTATTTCTGAGCATGTTTCTCATTCCATTGTGGGTTTTCATCATCTCCCAAGTGGCCACATTTCCTCCATATGGATTTTTCTCAAGAAGTTTCCACAGCATTCAAGTTCACTGAGTTCACCGCTTCGCCCGTGTGCCGTCCCACACACTGGAAATGAAGCGGAAAAGTGTTACAAGAAATAAGGGGATGGCAACTCACTGTGACAATCAGGCTTATCATAACTGAATTGTTGAATTTTCCAATAACTTTAGATGGAACTGCTGTGTCCAGAGATTCTCCTGCTGGGAGAAAAGTGGCCTGAGGCCTGTGCAGTTAGCGCTTAGCCAAGTTCATTCCAGGAGAAAGACATTAGGCCTAGTTCCTCCATTTTCTTATATTTTAGGACATTGTTCAGCTTTTTTTTTTCCCGTCGTAAATGCTGAGATTGTGTTTGCCCTGTGTGGTGATTAAGCTGACCTGTGTTTGCCCTCTCTGGGGGGTTAGCCTAGCCTGTGTTTTTCACGTCTGGGTTAGCCTAGCCTATGTTTATCCTCTATAGAGGATAGATGAGCGTGTGCTTGCCTGGCATGGAGGTGAGCACAGCTTTTGTTTTACGCGCATTGGGGTTAGCCTGGCTTGTTCTTTTCCTTTGTGGTGGGGTTAAGGTAGCCTGAATTTCACCTGTGGGCTGTTAGCCTAGCCGTATTTTCCCTATGGGGGTTAGCCTTTCCTGTGTCTGCCCTCTAGGTGGGTTAACCTGACTGTTGTTTGTCCTCTGTGGGGTTAGCATGGCTTCTATTTAGCGTGTATTGGAGTCCGCCAAGTTTCTGTTTGGCCTGTGCAGGAGGGAAACCGGCCTGTATTTATCCTCTCTGTAGTTGTACTAGCCTAAATTTGCCTGCTATGTGGGATAGCCTACTCCATTTCTGCCTTTTTTTTAACAGGTGAGCTTAGCCAAAGTTTTCCCTGTGTGTGGGTCAGGCTAATCTAAATCCCCTATTTGTGGGTCAGCCCAGGCTATTTTTATTCAGTCTAGAGGCTAACAGACCCTAGCCTTTCTCTGTGCAGGAGTTACCCGCGTCTGTGTTTGCCCTGTGTGGGGGTTAGCCTAGCCTAATTTTTCTCCGCATGGAGGCTAGCCTAGCCTCCAGCGAAACCCTATGTTTGGCCAGGCTGATGGAGTTTCCCCGGCCCGGGCGCGGCTGCTGCGGAGGCCCCGTACAGAGGTCCCTGGGGCCTGCAGCTCCGGCGCTCCATCACCGCCGCCGAGTGACCTCAGCGCTTTCGGCGGAAATTGATGGCGGCGCTTGTCGGAGCACGGGAAGCGGGAGGTCACGCTTGCTACACACACGCTGAACGTATATCAAATAGCAGCATAAAACTATAAAGCTGTCGTCGCTCCAGTGTGTTGGGTGGCCCTGCGCAGTGTGTGGCTGTATCGAGGCAGCTGTGAAAACATCCACACGACCTGCAGCATTACAGAGACTGGCTGTTTCATGACGTGCTGTCCATAAGTATTTGGACACGGACACCCTTAACATGCTGCCATGAAGAACATAACTGCAGCCATGATATAGTTTGGCTCTGATTCTATGAGGTGATTTTTTAAATTTTCTTATGGAGGATTTTGCAAGCAATAAGCCACCATCATTCTGCTAACTGAGCTGTCTGCAAGTGTATTAGTGGTGACATATTTACCAGCCACGATAGCGATGCAGTATCAATTTCAGTTGATTTGTGTTTGTGTGTGTTTGTGTGTGTGTGTCGTTATGCCAAACTACACTAAAACTACTATGAAAGCTGTTTTTAGTATTTTTGTTGGTTTTATATCTTTTTGGGTGTGTCTATTCTTGGACAGTTAGTGTGAACACCATGGCATCCCAACGTTTTAAGATGCAGTGATGAAACTTTACAGGTGTGTAGTTGGTATGAAAAGGAAGGCTGAGTTTGAAGATGGGTGTTGTCTAAGTATGCGCTTACTAAACAGGGTGTGGTCTGAGTATGCGCTTACTGAACAGGGTGTGGTCTGAGTACACACTCACTGAACAGGGTGTGGTCTGAGTACGCACTCACTGAACAGGGTGTGGTCTGAGTACACACTCACTGAACAGGGTGTGGTCTGAGTATCACTCACTGAACAAAGTGTGGTCTGAGTACACACTCACTGAACAGGGTGTGGTCTGAGTATGCACTCACTGAACAGGGTGTGGTCTGAGTCGCACTCACACTGAACAGGGTGTGGTCTGAGTACACACTCACTGAACAGGGTGTGGTCTGAGTACACACTCACTGAAAAGGGTGTGGTCTGAGTACACACTCACTGAACAGGGTGTGGTCTGAGTACACACTCACTGAACAGGGTGTGGTCTGAGTACACACTCACTGAACAGGGCGTGGTCTGAGTACACACTCACTGAACAGGGTGTGGTCTGAGTACACACTCACTGAACAGGGTGTGGTCTGAGTACACACTCACTGAACAGGGTGTGGTCTGAGTACACACTCACTGAACAGGGTGTGGTCTGAGTATGCACTCACTGAACAGGGTGTGGTCTGAGTACACACTCACTGAGCTGGGTGTGGTCTGAGTACACACTCACTGAACAAAGTGTGGTCTGAGTACACACTCACTGAACAGGGTGTGGTCTGAGTACACACTCACTGAACAGGGTGTGGTCTGAGTACACACTCACTGAACAGGGTGTGGTCTGAGCACGCACTCACTGAACAGGGTGTGGTCTGAGTACGCACTCACTGAACAGGGTGTGGTCTGAGTACACACTCACTGAACAGGGTGTGGTCTGAGTACACACTCACTGAACAGGGTGTGGTCTGAGTACACACTCACTGAACAGGGTGTGGTCTGAGTACACACTCACTGAACAGGGTGTGGTCTGAGTACACACTCACTGAACAGGGTGTGGTCTGAGTACACACTCACTGAACAGGGTGTGGGTCTGAGTACACTAACTCACTGAACAGGGTGTGGTCTGAGTACACACTCACTGAGCTGGGTGTGGTCTGAGTACACACTCACTGAACAAAGTGTGTTCTGAGTACACCCTCACTGAACAGGGTGTGGTCTGAGTAGGCACTCACTGAACAGGGTGTGGTCTGAGTAGGCACTCACTGAACAGGGTGTGGTCTGAGTACACACTCACTGAACAGGGTGTGGTCTGAGTACACACTCACTGAACAGGGTGTGGTCTGAGTACACACTCACTGAACAGGGCGTGGTCTGAGTACACACTCACTGAACAGGGTGTGGTCTGAGTACACACTCACTGAACAGGGTGTGGTCTGAGTATGCACTCACTGAACAGGATGTGGTCTGAGTACGCACTCACTGAACAGGGTGTGGTCTGAGTACACACTCACTGAACAGGGTGTGGTCTGAATATATACTCACTGAACAGGGCGTGGTCTGAGTACACACTCACTGAGCAGGGTGTGGTCTGAGTACACACTCACTGAACAGGGTGTGGTCTGAGTATGCACTCACTGAACAGGGTGTGGTCTGAGTATGCACTCACTGAACAGGGTGTGGTCTGAGTACACACTCATTGAACAGGGTGTGGTCTAAGTATGCACTCATTGAACACTTCATAAAGAGGATTGCTGTACTAAACACAGTACCAGCATGGCTATGGTGACTAGTGTGATCCCAGATTGTCTCTAGTTTTTACTGTTAGCAAATTTTGAAAGAATGTTGCAAACATTTCCCATACAAGTCAGTACCAGGTAGGGTCCTTCGTGTCTCACAGAGGATGACTGGTTCCAAATTGTGTGTGTCGGTATGCCAAACTACACTGAAACTACTATGAAAGCTGTTATTAGTATTTTTGTTGGTTTCTATATCTTTGTGGGTGTGTCAATCTTGGACAGTTAGTGTGAACACCATGGCATCCCAACGTTTTAAGATGCAGTGATGAAACTTTACAGGTGTGTAGTTGGTATGAAAAGGAAGGCTGAGTTTGAAGATGGGTGTTGTCTAAGTATGCGCTTACTAAACAGGGTGTGGTCTGAGTATGCGCTTACTAAACAGGGTGTGGTCTGAGTATGCACTCACTGAGCAGGGTGTGGTCTGAGTACGCACTCACTGAACAGGGTGTGGTCTGAGTACGCACTCACTGAACAGGGTGTGGTCTGAGTACACACTCACTGAACAGGGTGTGGTCTGAGTACACACTCATTGAACAGGGTGTGGTCTAAGTATGCACTCACTGAACAGGGTGTGGTCTGAGTACACACTCACTGAACAGGGTGTGGTCTGAGTACACACTCACTGAACAGGGTGTGGTCTGAGTACACACTCACTGAACAAAGTGTGGTCTGAGTACACACTCACTGAACAGGGTGTGGTCTGAGTACACACTCTCTGAACAGGGTGTGGTCTGAGTACACACTCACTGAACAGGGTGTGGTCTGAGCACACACTCACTGAACAGGGTGTGGTCTGAGTACACACTCACTGAACAGGGTGTGGTCTTAGTACACAGTCACTGAAAAGGGTGTGGTCTGAGTACACACTCACTGAACAGGGTGTGGTCTGAGCACACACTCACTGAACAGGGTGTGGTCTGAGTACACACTCACTGAACAGGGCGTGGTCTGAGTACACACTCACTGAACAGGGTGTGGTCTGAGTACACACTCACTGAACAGGGTGTGGTCTGAGTATGCACTCACTGAACAGGATGTGGTCTGAGTACGCACTCACTGAACAGGGTGTGGTCTGAGTACACACTCACTGAGCAGGGTGTGGTCTGAGTACACACTCACTGAACAGGGTGTGGTCTGAGTATGCACTCACTGAACAGGGTGTGGTCTGAATATATACTCACTGAACAGGGCGTGGTCTGAGTACACACTCACTGAGCAGGGTGTGGTCTGAGTACACACTCACTGAACAGGGTGTGGTCTGAGTATGCACTCACTGAACAGGATGTGGTCTGAGTAGCACTCACTGAACAGGGTGTGGTCTGAGTACACACTCACTGAGCAGGGTGTGGTCTGAGTACACACTCACTGAACAGGGTGTGGTCTGAGTACGCACTCACTGAACAGGGTGTGGTCTGAGTATGCACTCACTGAACAGGGTGTGGTCTGAATATATACTCACTGAACAGGGCGTGGTCTGAGTACACACTCACTGAGCAGGGTGTGGTCTGAGTACACACTCACTGAACAGGGTGTGGTCTGAGTATGCACTCACTGAACAGGGTGTGGTCTGAGTATGCACTCACTGAACAGGGTGTGGTCTGAGTACACACTCATTGAACAGGGTGTGGTCTAAGTATGCACTCACTGAACACTTCATAAAGAGGATTGCTGTACTAAACACAGTACCAGCATGGCTATGGTGACTAGTGTGATCCCAGATTGTCTCTAGTTTTTACTGTTTGCAAATTTTGAAAGAATGTTGCAAACATTTCCCATACAAGTCAGTACCAGGTAGGGTCCTTGCGTGTCTCGCGTTTAGAGGATGACTGCGGTTCCAAATTGTGTGTGTCGTTATGCCAAACTACACTGAAACTACTATGAAAGCTGTTATTAGTATTTTTGTTGGTTTCTATATCTTTGTGGGTGTGTCAATCTTGGACAGTTAGTGTGAACACCATGGCATCCCAACGTTTTAAGATGCAGTGATGAAACTTTACAGGTGTGTAGTTGGTATGAAAAGGAAGGCTGAGTTTGAAGATGGGTGTTGTCTAAGTATGCGCTTACTAAACAGGGTGTGGTCTGAGTATGCGCTTACTAAACAGGGTGTGGTCTGAGTATGCACTCACTGAGCAGGGTGTGGTCTGAGTTCTCGCACTCACTGAACAGGGTGTGGTCTGAGTCGCTCTCACTGAACAGGGTGTGGTCTGAGTACACACTCACTGAACAGGGTGTGGTCTGAGTACACACTCATTGAACAGGGTGTGGTCTAAGTATGCACTCACTGAACAGGGTGTGGTCTGAGTACACTCACTGAACAGGGTGTGGTCTGAGTACACACTCACTGAACAAAGTGTGGTCTGAGTACACACTCACTGAACAGGGTGTGGTCTGAGTACACACTCTCTGAACAGGGTGTGGTCTGAGTACACACTCACTGAACAGGGTGTGGTCTGAGTACGCACTCACTGAACAGGGTGTGGTCTGAGTACGCACTCACTGAACAGGGTGTGGTCTGAGTACACACTCACTGAACAGGGTGTGGTCTGAGTACACACTCACTGAACAGGGTGTGGTCTGAGTATGCACTCACTGAACAGGGTGTGGTCTGAGTACACACTCACTGAGCTGGGTGTGGTCTGAGTACTCACTCACTGAACAAAGTGTGTTCTGAGTACACCCTCACTGAACAGGGTGTGGTCTGAGTATGCACTCACTGAACAGGGTGTGGTCTGAGTTGGCACTCACTGAACAGGGTGTGTTCTGAGTACACCCTCACTGAACAGGGTGTGGTCTGAGTAGGCACTAACTGAACAGGGTGTGGTCTGTCTGTCCACTCACTGAACAGGGTGTGGTCTGAGTACACCTCACTGAACAGGGTGTGGTCTGAGTACGCACTCACTGAACAGGGCGTGGTCTGAGTACACACTCACTGAACAGGGTGTGGTCTGAGTACACAGTCACTAAGTATGCACTCACTGAACACTTCATAAAGAGGATTGCTGTACTAAACACAGTACCAGCATGGCTATGGTGACTAGTGTGATCCCAGATTGTCTCTAGTTTTTACTGTTAGCAAATTTTGAAAGAATGTTGCAAACATTTCCCATACAAGTCAGTACCAGGTAGGGTCCTTGCGTGTCTCGCGTTTAGAGGATGACTGCGGTTCCAAATTGCACAACATGGAGGTGCCTATAAACAGAGCCCCCCGTGTGGTGAAACACTTTTCGCCGAGCCCTCAGGATGTGAGCGGGGTCGACGCAGATCGACGTTCGGCGCAAAACTTCTGGCAGATCTCTCGAATCCGACGCCCGCGTTTAAAAGCGCGTCGTCCCCGAGCAGTCTTCTGATAAACTGGCCGTGCGTTTTGATAACCGTTAATTAGGACTGCGGAGGATTCCGGGCTTTGAGGCGAGTCTGAGGAGGGTAAGGGCTACACACCTCGGGATGGGGAAAGAAACGGGGCGTGTCCCTGACGGCGTCTCTGCGCTCGCCGCGTGCTCCCGTTGGTCGGTTGGTTCGCCCGCTCGGCGAGCGAGCGGGTGATTAACGCTCGTTAGCGGCTCGGATGACGGAAGGCCCGGCTGCTGCTGTGCTCTCCTCTAATTTCTCCGTTAATTACTCCTCTCGGGAGGGACCGGGGAACGAACGCCCGCGGGCCTCACGCCTCCATTTCTCGCTCGCCTGCTCTCCGCCGACTCCCTGCCTCCCCTTCCACTCCTGCTCTCCGTCTCTCTCTCTTTCACTCTCTGCTTCATCTCTCCATCTCCCTCCCTCCCTCTCTCAGTCTCCCCTTCCTCTCTCCCTTTTTTCCACTATTTATATCTCTCCCCTTCGTCTCTCTCCCTCCACATCCCTCTTTCAATCTCGACCTCCCTCTCTTCCCTATTTATCCCTCCATCTTTCTCTCCCACCTCAATCACTCAGTCTGTCCCTCCTATTTCTCTTTCTACCCCTACATGTTTTACTCTCTCTCTTTCAATCCCTCATTCTCCCTTTCCTCTCTCCCAATATCTTTCATTCCTCCTCGTCTCTTTCCCCTTCTACCTCTCCTCTCTCTTTACCTCCCTGTCACACTCTCTCTATCCCTCCATTCCTGTTGCTCCCACTGTCTCTACGTCCCCTCCATCTTCATTTCTCCATTTCTCCACCTGTCTAACTTACAGTGCTTCACTTTCCCCTTCTCCCTTTCTTTGTCTCTCTGTCTGTCCTTCTCTCTCCCTCCATCTCTCTATCTCCCCTACATCTCTCTCACTCTCTCCCTTTTCATTTTCTGCCTCCCTCCCTTTCCCTCTCTGTCCTCTGCTCTCCCCTTGATCTCCCTCACCCTTGTCTCCCTCCTTGTCTCACCCTCTCTTCCTCCCTCCCTCCCTCTCTCTCCTTCCCTCCCTCACTCACTTCCTCTGTCTGTGCTGTTTGTGTGCTGCTCTGACAGAGCTTATAAACTTTGACTCAAAAACACATGCAAACTGAATGAGATTATGGACATATGCAAAGTTCCAAGTTGATCCTGATTAGGTTAATAAAAGCAGCAGCACTTTAGCGGTTTAGGTTCTGAAATTAGGGTACGTGATACCGTTCCCCGCTTCTGTTCTTTTGAGCGTGTGCGGTAGAAGTGTGAAATCCATGCTCATTTCTATAAATAAGGCCCGGGGCTCGGTTCTGACGGGAACGCCGCGGGTGCGTGAGCGGGATTCCGATAAAGGTTTGGCGGGATGTAATCTCAGGAGGCCGATGAGCCGGAGCTGTTTTGAGGGTGCGGTTAAGCCGAAGGGAAAGGCCCCCGATAGCCCATATTGATTAGTGGATCAATGAGCTCCGCGCTCAACGCGCTGGGTAACATTCACGCCGCGAGGAGGTCGTGGGCCAGGCTGAGCCTATTTTGTCCGAAATGTCGTTAAGCGGTGCCAAGACATGGATTCACAGCCCTGTTAATCTTACTTTTCGACTGCGTTGTGTATAATACACATCTGTTTTTCATGAAAAGAACAACATTTGACTGTAATTAAGTCGGGTTCAGTTCTGTGACAACAAAAGGCTTCTGACACATTTTAAATGATGGATCAAATTTAATTCAAATCTAGCATTTATAATGTTCACATGGCATGTTTCAAGTGATTCATTTTGTGAGGTGAAAATGACCTGTTTGCATGATCCAGAAATTAATGATTTAATATCTATATATAATTTTGCTTATCTAAAACTGCATTGTATGGCATATTTTCTGTGAGAGACCATATAATGTAATTGGTTATGCAATTTGTCCTCTCCCTCTCCAACTCAAGCTGATTTGACAAGGCGTTCTGGCAAAAATGGCTGCCGTCACACTAGGTGCGTTAACTAAACACAATGGAGAGATGAGATAACCCCCATTTGGCAGTAAAGTGCTTTGAGTGTCTATGAGAAGGCACTGTATAAATGCAAGGTTTATTTATTCAATCATTCATATAAGGTAATATGTTTTTACTGAACACATAAGTATGCTATACAGCCCTTACTACTCACTTATGCCAAAAAAGTGCACAGAATACAAGGGTCACATTGTCAGGGTTTTAATTATGGGGTCCTCCTGTTTATACTGTAAGATGTTATTAGCACTCTGTCAGATTCTCCGTGCTGGCACTTCAGATTCAGTTTGTTTTATTGGCGAGTCCAGCTCGTGTATTTATATTGCCAAGGCTTGTTGGACGGAAAAACAGAACATGGCAGCATAAGTGACAACTCGTGTCTCTAGAAAATAAACCAGCAATGATGTGCGATGTGACAAAGCAACAGGGTTAGTGTGGGGCAATATGTGTGTGTGAGTGTGTGTGTGTGTGTTTTATTTGTTGTCAGGGACAAAATTCCACCGAATGAAGCAGGAATTCCTGTTTGTATGATTTAAGTAAACAATTTTATTTTCTGACCAATCACAGCAATTGTGGCCATGTCTTGCCTAGAATTCATGACGTTACAGTGGCATTCATTAGAATGCATCCACAGCCTGTGTTTTCCTGCATTTTTACACAATGTGCATTTTCCTGCACTTTTGTCCTTGGCCAATCACATCCCTGGTTTGATCTGCATGTCTCTGTGGTTTGCGTGTGAGCATGTATCGAGAGGACTGCATGCGACCCGTGTCACACAGACAGTGCGGTAATATGTGTTAGAGGTCTGTGTGAGGAGGGACCTGGAATGTTCTATACTTATGATGTCATAGCGGGGCAGTGCAGGTCGGGGATTGCGACCGATGACCTGCAGTGGACCAATCAGTGCACACCGTGTTTGCCGACCTGCCGTGACCCTTGAAAAGAGTGTTCCCGGGACCCTCTGTGCGTTAGCGACCCGTCCAGAAACACACACTGCGGTCTCCCTGTGTGACCGGTGTGTGCCGGGCGTCTGGGTCAGTGAGGAGTGCTTATATGATAATCTCTGCTCAGCACTTCCTGAGTTCAGTTGTTCAGTGTTTCTCCAAAACCTTTCCCTCTCCCTCTCTCTTTTCCTCCTTTTTTCCTTCTCTCTGTCACTCTCTGGCTATCTTAGAATCACACGCTGCTGCTCTCTCTCTCTCGGGCTAATTCTCTCTCTCTCCTTTAACTGGTTCTCTCTGGTTCTCTCTCTCTCTCTCACTGTCTTTCTCTCTATTTCTTCTTTCTCTCTGTCTCTCTCCTCTCTCAATTATTCTCTTTCTGCATCATCAGCAGGACCCAATATGCCTCTGGCTTCCTTTTAAAGGTGAGCAAATAGCTGGTGGCTTGTTAGGCCTTGAAGCACAGAGCACAGACTCGCCTTAAGTTTCCTTACTGTGATTCTGCTCTCTGAGGTCATCACTTATCCACATAAAAGCACATCTTGGCATAAGTCACAAGTCTCAGGTCAGACAGGGCAGATTTTTGAAGGTAGTGTCAGGTGACCACCTTGCTGGGGGGGTAGTTACCCCTACCTTCGACGGAACAAGAGTGACCACACTTTGAAATATTCAGCGCCTGTATTGCGATGGATGTTTGCTCTGGCTAGCTGGAGAGATTAGCACTATTGCTCCTTCGAGCGCTAGCATCAGAAGCCTGTACAGCACATTCCAGAAGTACATAGACCGTCTCTAAGTATAAAATAGCAGTAACTCCAAAGAAGATACCCCCATGTGGTCACAAATCCCCTCAAGCTAGAGCTAACAGTTTGACCCATAACCTTAACTTATGTCTCGTTTTTTCGTTTGAGTTCACTGGAGCGTGGAGACGAGACAAAAAAAATGAATCGCTATCCAAATACCTGGAGACTGCAGCATGTAGGAACACAGCAGCTAGCCTGTGTGTTTTAAGGGAGAGAGACAACAAGGCCGTTTTGTAAATCGCCATGGAAAATGTTCCAAACACTTCGGTTAAACGGCAAAATGAATGACACAACCCTCTATCCCCGCTCACCCCACCAGCTCCCTTTCCCTGAGGCTATGAAGATAACCCTTAATTCAGAGAAAAAAGGAAGTAATTAACACTCCTGTGGAACCAATGGTTGAAGTCCCCAAACATGGACACCGTCCGGAGGAATAGAGCAGTGCCTCCATTTTTCCCTCCTCCCTGGGCGACTGGAACTGAGGGATTCCTGACCCCTCCCTCCCTGAAAAAACAGGCGCGCTGCCCACAGGTGTCTGAACACCTCCTCCCGGGAGACAAGTGCTGCTCTGAGGCCGAGTTAATTTGACCGTGATGACTGACTGACTACACAAAGAGTCCTGGACTCTAACTCAGCTGTCAAAATTTGTGAGGCTTGCTTGATTTATTTATTTGTTTATTCGCTATTAAGAATGTGAAAAAGGGTGTGCCTTTTAAACTGGGGGTGGGGGAGGTCCACAATTCAGTGGATGCATTTCCGGAACACTTAGGTAATATTTATCTTTGAAAAAGTGTGGGGGACAGAATTAGATCTCTTGATAGTGCGGTCGTGGGCGGGGTCATGTCTCCCCCATGTGTCCAATCGCTGACACCCCTGCCATGGGGATTAGAGAGAGCAGCAGGTGTTCAGCAGGAGCAATATTCGACTGCACTTTGGCCTTGTGAGATGAAGGAGCCTTTCCTATTGTTGGCACACTTTGGTTATTTCAGATGATTTAAGTAGCACGTTTGCTGGAAATTCTCATCTCTGCCCATCTGTTATCTTACCTTGTTTTCTTCTAATTATTTTTTATTTTTTCTTGCCCCGCGGCCATTACGGCCCATGGGATGTTGTCATCATGATGGTGTCGGTAAACCTGTCTGTGCGTCTGTCTGTCAGTCCCTCATTTTGTGCAGGCCAGTACTCAGTACCTATCAATATTTAACACCACATACTTTTCACAGGTAAGGACCGTCGGCTGTTGTCGTGCAACGACCTACTTTAATTGAGATTTGACCTTCAAACTCGGTGCAGTTACCTTGACCATAGAAATTTTGTGCAGACTGTTTCTCAACAATGAACAGTAGCCGAAATGTGAAACTGGCCACATATAAAGTACACAGGAAGGACCTGTGCACGTCTGGTTGTATTCCTTATTGTCGTGTGTGTGCCTTGGGTAATGATGATTCCAATCTGTTTGATATAATGCCAAGGCCAAGGGGTGTTAAGTGCCTTTCATGTCATGTGTTTCCTGGTCAGGGTTACGGGAGAGGTGTTTGGTGGGTGGGAGGCTTGAGTGTATCCCAGCATGCAATGGGGGAGATACAGGTATAGACCTAGGATAGTTTGCCCATTCATCACAAAGCACATGTACGCATTTACTCAAACTCTCATGACTGTGAGTAATTTAGAGCCTGCGGTTCACATAACCCGCCCCAACACAAACATGCACAGGGTGAACAGTGACGAACTGCATCGCCGTAACACTTCATTAAACTCCCGCTAATGGCAATACCAATGTGTTTTGTGACACTTTAACAATGATAAACACTTCTAATCATGGTTTGTATATGCTGAAATCCCCTGTGTTTGTCCAAAATGATCCTCATTGAAAGTCTGCGTGAACCCAGGTTATCAGCGCTTGTGATTATATTTAATATTTTTTTGTTCAATGTAGGGATTCATAATGCGCTGTGTGTACAAGCAAAGATAATGTGGCAGAGTGAATGACTGCGTCCTTCTCGCTGTCGTCTGCAAATAAGCGCTAGTTTTAGAGGGTTTTGTTGCTTCAGTGTAATGGGTGTCTTGCCGAGGACCATTCATTTTAATCACTTCTGCCACAACTGGGTCACGTCTTAGTAGAAGAAGAAACAAAGGGGATGAATCCACAAGCAAAATGGTGCACTTTTGCGGGGTAACGTTAAAGAACAATTAGCGGAATTTTTTCGGTGTCAATTAACATTCCTCAACCGCTCTAAGTGAACCCAGGGGTGACTGAGTGTAGCATCGTTTCGCAGGTTATAGCCAGTGCTCACCGGATTTTTTTGTCTCTTAAATGAGGAAGTTAATTATGACAGGGATGTCTGTTCACTCTTTGTTGATATAGACTGACGGTTTATTGGGAAACATTGCAGTGACAGACAGATATTAATTGTTACTGTGGGTGTCTAATTGCAATGACCTCAGGAACCGGTTGCCCTAAATTGTTAGTTGATTTGTCCAAAATAGAAAAATCCAGTGGAATAAAAATGACACTTGTTTTGGTTGAGCATTTTTCACAGAAGGTTTAGATGGTTACCTGCAGATTGTGTGAGACTGTTAAGTTTTTAGATTAATAGCACATTATAATGACCACTGTCCACCAGTGACTGGCAGACTGTAGCATTTATGAGAACCATACAGAACTGACCAATCATGAGGGTCGCCACCAGTGATTGGTAAGTTTCCTCCAGACCCCCTGGAGGTTACGCGCTAGCAGAGCCGGAGATTGCCGCTGGAGCGTCGACAGTTAATTTCTTGTCCTATCAGTTTTTGCTGATGGATATTAATTGCCTTTTTAACTCCCGCCCAGCTTAATGAGCTGCTCAGTTGTCAGATGGTAATTAAGGAGATGCATTTTATCATCTTAATTACTGATATTTCCTTCCCATTGATTCTGCATCACCCACCCCCCGCCCACCCCCTTTCAGAAATCTGATTACTACCGTCGGCCTTGACTGCACGAGTGAGGAGGACAACATACAGTACAGTGCCGGTGCGGTGGGGGGGAGCTTAGGGAGTGGGAGGATAAAATTCATTGTTATAACTAATTGGCATCAATTCAGTGCCCCTCCCTCCCTATGCTGCTTCCTGAGTAACGTGCCTCTCGGGTCACAGCATGGGCCAGTGAATATTTACTCTGCCTGCATTTGTGTGATACTTGGGCTCAGATGTAATACGGGGACTAGGACTGGGTTTGAAGGAAAGGGAAAGGAGTTGCTGGTGTCAATGAAGGAAGGGAACAGGATAGGAGTGGTGGGAACATGAAATGAGGGGTGGGAAGAGGGGAGGAGGAGCTGAAAGTGGGGAGGAGTAACAAGAATAGGGTGGGAGGAGCAGAGAACCGGACAGGGGGAACAGGAATGTATAAGGAGGAGAGAAAGGGGAGGCAGGAGCAGAAAAGGTTGGTGTAGGACAGGAAAGGAGGAGAATATTCTGTAAAGGAGGCAAAACCAGTTGAGGAGCAGGAACAGGGCAGTAGGAACTGGAAGGTAAGATGAGAAATAGTAACAATATCAGAACAGAGAAGAGGGGAGAAATGAATGGCGAAAAACAGAAAACCACAGGTAGCCGCAGTGTAGGGAAGGTGGTGCTCTGCTCTGCTTGCTAACTGTGGGTCCCCCCCCCCTTCCCACCGCCCACCTTCTGCCAGACAGAGCAAGGGGCCACGGTGTCATCATTTGGCCCCTATTACTCATTTTGGAGGTCAGCCACGACGAGCCCCTTGTGTGTTCCCCGCGCCCTATTAATCTAGATTCCTTTGCAGAGTCAGAGCTCCACACGTATCTGGGACCCAGACGCTGGATAAGATCTATTTTTTCACTCATTGCCACAGAAAGATTATATCCGCCCCTCGGTCTGTCGATGCCGGTGCCTCTTGGAAGCGTGGGTATTTTTTACCTTTTTTTTTTTTTTCCAGACCGAACGGTAATCGCATTGCAATGATTCTGTGACACGCTTACAGGAAAGTCTGGCGCAGATCACCAGCCCAGAAACTGCCGTGCTGTCCGGCTGGCACGTGCAAGAGAATCGGCTGGAAAGTAAGGGGGAAAATACACACAGGTGTTGGAACCACAGGATATTCAAATCGCATTATGACAAGTGCGGTCACGACAAAAAGCCGTAATTCATGGCGGGGGCACAACCCCCCAGTATCGCAAACTTGCCAGTACGAGCTCTCAATAACATAGGCATAACAACGTCCATCGGTACGTCTCGAATCCTCCCAATGCTAAAAACAAAGTTAGGCCATTAGACAGAGTGGATGGGCCCAGATGCCTATTTCTAATTTACGGCCCTGTCTTCATGCCCATAAGTCGACTCACCCACCCATTCGCCCCTCCAGAGGAATTTTTTGCGGCTACAGTCCCAGCCAGAGACATTTTAGGTTAAGCGGACTCTGATTGCTGGGCTGTGATTGGTTGAGATGTGACAGGGACCAGCATTGTTTCGAGGCCTCACCCTTAGCAATGAGCATCAGATTGAGGTGCTAATTTGCAGCAGCAATTAGCGGCTTCGGCATTGAACGCGCGAGGCGTGTCATCACAGACGCTCCAACGGATTGTTTCCGGCTGAGCATTCCGACGACGCCGATGTCACAACGACTACTGTCGAGCGAATCCCGCGGCATTCCGGAACACTGCCGAGAACACCGATGGGGAAAAAAATCTTGTTCTTCCGAGGGTAAAGTCGCAGCTCAGAAAAAACACCGCCGCCAGCATCACTCGTTATGGGGGGTAGACGCTTGCGATGATAGCTAGCGGACGTGTCAACTCACAGCTGGTGCAAAATGCAAAAAAAAATCTGCGCACCGCGCATTTCAGGTGGGACAGGTGCGGCCTCCGACAGCCAATGCCTGACTGAATAACCCACTGTGCGCCTCCACCCCATCCCCACCCCCACCCGCCAACACTCCCCGCAGGCTCCCCTGGATACCGATACAGAAGTGCAAACATCATGATTAGAGCGCTGTTGCTACGGGACTCGGAGTTCTGCTCTTGCCGCAAGCGGTGGAAGCAGAGGACTGTGGGATACATTTATTACCGGCATTAATAAACACCAGAACTCCGGCAGGTTCCGCGCCCCCGATTCCCAGCCCCCCCTCCTCCGCAGCAGCGCATCTCCCACCTGTGCGCTACGCCGTCGCTGCCTACCTCAGGTCATTACTGGCCCCACTCCGCATAATAATACGCATTTTTATGGGATCCTGCCGCAAATTTAAATGACCAAAGTGTTGATGAGGTTTCTTTTATTGGGTTAATGAACATAGTCATTAGCGTGGTGAGGGTCACATGACGTTATTGAAGGACCTTCAGGCGACTCTAGGTTTTGCTGGTCGAAAAGCCCTCTCACCACTGCACGCTCGCTCTCTCTCTCTCACTCTTTTTCTCTCTTTTGACCACCCCTCTCTCTCTCTCTCTCTCGACCACCCCTCTCCCTCTCTCTCTCTCTCTCTCTCCCTCTCTCAACCTCCTTTTCTCCCTCTCTCTCTCTCTCTCTCTCTCTCTCTGTCTCAACATCCCTCTCTCTCTCTCTCTCCCCATCCCCCCCCCCACTGTTGCATTATATAATCCATTGTTGTGCTGTGGGTAGGTTAGTGCCTGTAACCCAGTTATGCAGCTGGGCCTCTCTCTCCCTGGGCCTCCCAGGTTAAACGGTGTATGCTATAACTGCGACCCTGAGTGCAGCCATCTGGGCTCTCAACGCAGAACCACCCAGACCCGGCTCAGTCCTGTGCTTCTGATACACGCTAGTGCTCAATATTCAAACACTAACTGCACGTGTGCGCACACACTGACACACACATACAAATGCATGCACATGTGTAAAACTCCTGTGCTCACAACTAAAAACACACACAGAGACATGCATACGCGCAAACACTTAGAGGCGCGCACACACATACACACACAGGCACACACACACTCACATGCGCACATATTCGTATTGCTATACCTGTGAGGAAATTGTTTTGACTTACTTTTATTCTGCTCAGCTTTTCTCAAACTGTAACCGTTACCAAATTATCCTTTACCTTAATCTTAACCGTAAGCGTAACTCTAACTTCAACCAATTTGCGGTAATCCTCCGTAATCCTCTGTGAGGACCACCGGAATGTCCTCAAAATCCCACATTTATGGTTTCTCAAGAGTTGGTTCTCACAAGTATAGCTATACAAGCCCATACACTCTTTCTCTCTTTCACACACACACACACACACAAACACACACACACAGACGCAGACAGGATTCCCATTGTCACCGGTAAACGAGATGTCAGTCCCACAGTATTCCAGTCTGGGGTAAATAAACACGGGCACTCTCTCCTGTTCTACTCGAGAGGCGCTCCCCGCCATTCCATTACAGGCCCTGAAAGAGCTGTCAATCACACCTGCCAGTGACTGAAGCCACTAACGCGGAGGGATAAATCACACGTGTAAAGATACAGGGACACCGCCATCCTGAGGGGCCGCGGTAAGCTGAATCCGCTAAATAAATATAAACGGGCTCACCTGCTATTATCACAGGGCCCATATAATAAAAATTGCATTTTCCTAACCCTAATTCATGGATTTGATCCTCCATCTACCCAACATTTGATAAATCGTGAAATCAGATCGTCTCAGGGTTGTTGCTGCAGCGCCTTGCCTTGGAAATCATGCGCTTGAACGACCTGTTTTGATCATGAGCCCTCAATAATGTCACAAGGGGATTTGTTTGCATAGCACAGACCAGTGCAGAGAGGTTTCCATTTGTGCTGCTATTGGTCTGCTCACTCTGTGCTGCAATGAGGCAGCCAATCTGAGTTTCATTGACTCTCCGCCCTCTCTAAACAGCGCATAGTTAATGAGGGGGCAGGACAAGAAACTGTACAATAGCTGCAAACACTGAAATAGTAGTTTTTTTTTTAATTACAAACTTCAAAACCTTGATTTTCAGACATCAGGGAATTGTCTTAAATGATTATCAAACAAATGAGGTATGGGTCCTTTAGCTATCTGATGCACAACATGTGCAATATCTTATTATGCACCACATGGGTAAAAACTGACGTGCATTAATTTAAGATACAAATCGGTGCACTGTCGAATGTTTTGTTGCCAATTCATTGGAATTAATGCATTTTGTCATCCAGGATACCAGCATTATTCCTCTAATGGCGTTGTGTTTCCTTTAATATTACAAACAATGATATTGATTTTCTTTTCTGACTTAATGGAGTCGGTGCAGTTTTGACCCCTGCTGAGGGTGAAGGCCAGTGTCGGATGTTAACATGCTTTATCTTGTGTCCCGTCCCCCTCCTTCCTATATCTCTCCCAGCAGTACAGCTACACTGAGCCCATGCTGTCTCACTCTCCCCGCCTGTGTGGGGGTCGTTCCCAGGTATCAGAGAGGCAAAGACGGGTGAGAAATTAATGGAAAAATCAACATAAACAGTCTTAGTAAGGTGCCAGATCAGCTTCAGTACACCTTGGCATGGAGTCTACAGGTGTAAAATTTTACTGGAGGGATGGAGAACCTTTTCTCTCAGAGATATTCCCTCATTTAGTTTGTTGATGATGGTGACAGAGAGCACCGTCTAACACATTTATCCACAATCTCTCATATGAGTTTAGCTGGTTCAAGATCTGGTGACTGTGATGGCGGTGACGTAGAGGATTATTTTCATTCTCATAAAACCATTCAGTGACCCCTTGTGCCCTGTGGCGTTTGGGCCATTGTAATCCTGGAAGAGACCCTTCCCATCATGGTATGAATGCATCATCATAGGATATAGAAGTGATCACACAGAATAACTCTGTATTGATTCTCAGACACGATTCCACCTCTAAGGGGACGAGTGGTCCCAAACTATGCCAGGAAAATGAACAGGAGCGTATGAATATTTTGTTTGTCTATGCATTTATTGAGTTTTTTTTTCTTTTTAGTTGTCAACTGCCTGTAGTTTACCTAAGAAACTTATATTGCACATTAAAATATTGATTTCTAGCAGGCCTCTAAGCTCAGAACAGAGAACCAAAAAAAAAAAAAAAAAAAAAAAATAGCGTTACTGGCGGTATATTAATACATGGTTTTGTATTTTGTTTTCGTTTTTCATAAATAAATAAAAAAAAAAAATCTGTCACTCCAGCTCTGCAGTGGTAAGCGATGTAGATGCTACATTAAGTCGTGGGCACTACCTACACACCATATTACCGCTACCTCCCACGGAAGGGATGCGACTGAACGCCTACATCAGCGCTCTGTCACTTTTCTCAGCGAGCCGGCTGATCCTAACCCTCGCGAACGGACAGGGAGGAATGATAGCTGGCTTTCCTGGAAGGCGCACATGGGATAACTGTTCCCCCTGACAGCAGCACTGAATGATGTGCCCTTCACTGCGCTCTGGTGACGGAGTGCGGGTTTGGACCGATGTGTCTCCGCAAATCGTTAACCACATGCAGCAGCTGCTCCGCGAGAGTGCCTGTCACGGACCCTCTCCTGTAAAGCTGCTTTCACACCGGACGCGAAACGAAATTTTCGCACGACAGATTACATTCAAAGTCAATGCAAAGACGCGAATACTCGCGTTTCGCGTGTATTCGCGTCTTTGCATTGACTTTGAATGTAATCTGAAACGCGTGTATTCGCGTCTTTGCATTGACTTTGAATGTAATCTGTCGTGCGAAAAATTCGTTTCGCGTCCAGTGTGAAAGCGTCTTCACTCTCGGGAAGAATCACGGAAATAATATTTGCTGTGAATATGGCGAGTGACGTATTACAGCAGTTAAGGCTGATTTTTTTTTTTTTTTTTTTTTTTTTTTAGCGCAGGGGTGACGAATTTCAGGAATGGGGCAGAGTTTCGTCTCAGCTGAGCGATACTAACCCTGATCCTAAATTTTAAGGTCTATGTTAGTCAGGGGCCAGGTGTTTAATCAGGTGTCAGTTTCAAAAACCTGCACCCTTATTGACCCTCATTATCGAATAAGATTTTCTTATTTGGGGCGTTTGAGCTTAAGTTTGAAGGTGAGCTTAATTAAATGGGCGCTGCAAAACATTAAAGAGGAAGGACATACTCGCAGCAGCTCCGCAAGCATCTATATTTATGCTTCTTGACATAATTACCGAGGTCCAATTTCATGGCTAAAGTCCCAACCTGGCTCTTTGGACCTGCCACCTAATCATCCCCTGATCTAATTGGCTGAGCAAATTGCCCTCTCCCTCCCCACCTCAACCTCCAGGGCTCCCTTGAAAAAGAGATTTCAATCTCAATGGGACTTCCTTGGTTAAATAAGGGTTAAATAAATAAAATTAAACTGTTGAAGCACCTGACTACTCATAGCCTATATGAATGTGTGCCCTTCGTTCATACATTATCTATAATCACCATGGCGATTGATCTCTTTCAAAGACTCACTATGATATTCCAATTTAGAAGGCTTTTCTCCCAGCTCTGGTGGTCGATCCTCTCTGACTACAGAAATGATATCTATAAACCGATCCCTGGCACAAACATCCGTTCGGCCGCAAGCTTGGCTCCTGGGGGAGGGGAACAAAAGTGTCTCAGTGCCATCTAGTGTTTGTTAGTGGTAACTGCTACTGAGGCGGAGATGGAGTGGGCGATTTCTTGCACCTCCTGGCTCCTCAGAGATGCAACTTGTCAACCCTCAAACTTGTAATAAACCAGCAATTGACGAAGTTACAGAAATGGGACAGTTCTCATGGAAAAAAGACATGGTTCAGTGTACCTTCCCTTCTGTTTGTTTGTGGAAATTGCGGGTGCTAAGCCGAGATTTTGGAGTGCTAAGTCCTGCGAGCGGGCTGAGCAAAGTGAAGGTAATTTGATGGGCTGTTTTCTCTGATCCTGGTAAATAATGCAGTTTTGCAGCATCACTGTGTTATCCCTGAGATTTGCTTTATGACTGTCATGATTCAAAGCTACAGGAACAACTCAAAGGAAATAAGTGATTTGTTTTTCAGAGCGTAGCAAGTGCGCACGCGCGCGTGTGTGTGTATGTTTGGGTCTGTTGTCAGGCATGTGTTTATTTGCGAGCCACTGAGTTGAGGGGGGTGGGGGGTGTTATTTGTGTGTGTGTGTGTGTTTGCGTGTGTGTGTGTGTGTGTGTGTGTGTGTGTGCTTGTGTGTTGTGCTTGTGCACTTGCATGCATGTTTGCATGTGTGTGTTTGTGTATGTTTTCATGCATGTGTCTTGTGCGTATTCATTTTGAGGCTTGTGCTTCTGTGTGTACCACTGGGGAGGGGTTTGTTATCTTTATGTGTATGTGTGTGTGCACAGGTGCGTTTGTATGTGCCTGTGTGTTTGTGTGTGCGTGTGTACATGTGTATGTGTGTGTCTGTGTATGTGTGTTTGTGTGATTGCGTTGCCATGTATGTGTGCACTTGTGTGTGCGTTTATAGTGAGGCTTGTGCTCATGTGAGTGCCACTGGGAGGGAGGTGGTGTGATGAGTGTGTGTGTGTGTGTGTGTGTGTGTATGCATATGTGTGTTTGTGCATGTGCGTGTGAGCCCATGTGTATATGTGTGTTTGTGCACATGGGTGCGCAAATCACCAAAACATGAAACACAAGGCATTTTACAGAGCCACCGAACTTCCTGGAATTATTTATTGAGTTCAAAAGCACATAGTCCTTTAAAATCACACCGGTAGGCCGATGGACTGAATCCCCCCAGCACTACTGGAAATTTCTATTTATCTTCGGAGCGAACAAATGCGAAGATGAGGCTTTTTTCCGCTGGTAGGGTGACCTCGACTGCTGGAGCGGAAACAAAAACAGTGGCCTCCCGCTGATCTCGCTCGGTGGGGTGATGCCAGCGAGCCTGGATTCCTGCCACGATAAAAGCCTGTAGGCCCATAAAACTGGATGTGCCCGGCTCACAAATACTTCAGTTTCAGCGGAATTAAGAAACAAAAAGCAGTCGGTCAAAAAGTGCGTTTCTGGGTTTCCTTTAAAGCATTTTGGAGTCTCTACCTTTTTTTGTTCAAAGTTTGCTTTTGATGTTGCAAGGGATAGCTGCTGTGCTGGAGATCTCCTTCTTTAAAAGTTTTCAAAATGCTTCACCACGTTCGCTGAAGGGCGTTCCTATAGATCTATAAAAATGTCTTTTAAAGTGGAAATAAGTTGTCCATAAATTTGACTGAAGCATTTGGTTTTGTAAATATGTATTGCGAGTCAAATTCTCAGAGGGTATATTTACTTTGCTGAAAGTTCTTCTGCGGATCTTTAAAGTGTAATTATTTATTTTGTATTGATTTGTCCATCCGTCTGTTATCTAGCCCACATATTACTGGTCAGGGTCGTGGGAGACCCTGCGTGCCTGCGCTAGTTTATCTTTTGCTAACGGGTACTTGCATGGACTAGCGTAGGCACTGGGGCATCCCATGGACTCCTTTGAGAGGATTTCAAAGATCTCGTATCACGCCTTCAAAACGCCATGGATCCTGCCGAAATCCGGTGAAAATCCCTCATTTGGACTGTCTCACGCCACGCGTCTCCTTATCCTGCCTGAACTTCACCAGTAAATCCATAAAGTACATGAATGTCCACTCCAAGTTGACCAGAAATTGAACTGCAAAACAAATTGGAGTTTGGTAATGTCATCAGACAACCGGTGGAAGTTTCACACACCTCCCGGATGGCATGAGCCATTTCACCGCGGTGCATCCTTATATTAAGCCGAACAGTGTCTCTCTCTGCTACTACTTTCGTTGGTTATTTGGGTTTTTGCCGAATTTCGGGAGTATCCGTGGTGTTTTGAAGACCTGAGATGAGATTTTGGAAATCTGGGATACCCCAGTGCCTTCGCTAGTCAATGTAAGAATCCGACTGCAAAAGATAAACTAGCGTAGGCATGCAGGGTCTAGGGTCATGGGTGAGAGGCAGGCATGAGTTATTTACGATACTTCTTCACCTAATTTGGCTTTCTGTGTGAATTAAAGTTGTTGAGAATTCGTTAAGAGGCTCGGTCCGTATCCTTGCTCCTTTGGCGGGTTATAGCAGCCGAAAACAGTACAAAAATACTCGCCGCTCCCTGGCCGCGGCTCAGGAGAAGCGCTGGCGGTATGTCGAGCCAGCTGTTCCGCTGCCGTTTACATCCCATAATTACCGATGGCTCATCAGTCAAGACTCGCATCGCCCTACCCCCTGACAGGCAGGGGCCTACAGGGGGCGCCGTCGAGCTGACAAACTGCCCTGCTGCACCTGACCGACTTAGCTATGCTCATCTGCTAAGCTAGAGGCGGAATTCTGCGTCAACCTTACTGCGCCGCAAATCCAGTCGAAACGTGTATTACTACAACATTTGCCAGGAGGTAAAAAATTGGAACTACCAGGAAATAAAAAACCTAAAACCAGCTAATATGTTTGACCTGTAAAGGGAAAAATATCATTTGAGACTCACTGTCAGGCTAATACACTTGTTGAAGCAGACATAAGGCAGCTTTTGTGCTTGATATACTGTTGCTGTTTTCTGAAGTTTGGGCAAGCAAGCATTGCCTAGGATTCCCAGATGAAGGAATTTATCATTGAAACATATGAGCACCTTGGGTTAAATTAATATTTTGAAAGGTGGCTGCAGTGTTAGCCTTTCTTTCTACATTTAATAAAGTTGTGTAAATATAGAGGTAATACACAATGTTCCTGGAAATCTTCCGTCCATATCCTGTAAAATCGCTTCACATTTAAATGCATGGCGCATCAGCTGAGTGTCATTCTACACATAATTACACAAATGCAGAACACTCGGACTTGGTGCAATGGGGCGTGTCAATAATTACTGAAACTAGAATGAAATGAACGTGTTAAAATGAATGACCCACCAAAAGAAGAGGCTAGTGGATCTGGGTGCTTGTTTGGTTAAGACTGCACTTTGCGATGGCTTTAGAAGAAAGAAAAGCTGGTTTCTCACGCAGTAAAGAGACGGGGCGAGACAGGCTCCTCTATCCTGCTTAAATGCGTCACTTGCGATAAAAGACGAACCCCGTTTTATGACCGTGAGATCCGCCAATCGACTCGAGAGCGCGCTGCAAACTGAACCCAGTGTTCTGCCTGGCACTCGGGTCACGTCGCGCTTTCTTATTCATCTCAGAGAACCTAACACACAATCCCCCCCCCCGGGGGGTGCTCGGACAGGAGGCCGAGCAGGAAGAGGAGCTGCTTTATGTCTCGGGGTCTCCGCGGGCCCATAAAAGCCGTGTCTTATTTCATTACAGCAGCCCGCGGTCCGGGGAATTCCCAGTTCGGCCGCCTCCAGCCCGTTAAATTGCCTGTGGATGCGTGAGACTCAGCACTGTGCGCTAATGCTAATCTAAACACTTTCCCTGCTCCTCCCGGCCCTCTAACACCCAACCCACTTTGCACACAAAATGGCCGACGTTGCGGAGCTTCGGAGCTACCTTGCATTTTAATGAGCCTGCGGAATCTCTGAAGGGTGTGAGTGTGCATGTGCGTGTGTTCTGTTTTCTGGGGTTTGAGTGTGTGTTTGTGTGTGTGTGTGTGTGTGTGTGTGTGTGTGTGTGTATGTGCACGTGCTTATCTTTACATGTGTATTTGTGTGTGATTATGCGTGTATGCGTGACTACAAACCTACGTATGTGTATGTTTGTGTGTGTGTGTGTGTGTGCATGCTTGTCATTATGTGTGTATCAGTGCATGTACATGTGTCTATGCATGATTGTGAACCTATGTGTATGTGAGGTTGTGAGTGTGTAAATGTGTGTATGCGTGAGGTTGTGTGTGTCTGCTTGTCTTTACATGTGTTTGTGTGCATACATTTGTGTATGCCTGACTACAAATCTTCATATGTGCGAGCTTTTGTGTGTGTGTGTGTGTGTGTGTGTGTGTGGGCGTGTGTGCTTTACTCACTCAGCGTGTAGGAAACTCTTGCCTGAAAAACACCTTTTGTTTTTTTTTGGGGAGGGAGGACTTGAGAGAAAGCGCTGAACGATGGGATCCCCTGGGGCGATGCTGTCAAAATGGTGTTTTAGAAGTGTTTCTGTTCAAACTTGAGTGCTCCATTTATATCCATTTAAATGCCGCACGGCAGTCGCGTGTTTAAATTAATGCACGGCTCCGCACCATCTTACTCACTCTCTAAAAATGTAACAAAAAGCTGCCTAACAGCGCACTTCTGTAGGATTATTAGCTGAAAATTAGCATTTAGGTCCAAATCAAGGCACAGAAGCACTAATACGTCAGGCTAGCATGCTAACAGCACAGAGACTAGCAACCAGTCACCTTTTTGAGGGAATGTCATTACTCACTGTGAAGACCTAAACCCTTGTGTTCTGGTCACATTTACTGTGTAAATGTCTGCTCAGAATGCTTTTTTACATGTTCCCTCCCGAAAATGAGCGAAGAGCATGGAGTTGTGTGTTTATATTTTAGGGGTCTTGTTGGTGTAGCCCGTTGAGTGTGCGATTATTGCGAGCTGCATGATCAGTGGTACAAATCCAGCCATTCGACTGTTTTTCACGTCTCACTCTGCCTCTCCCTGCTCTTCATTTTTCTCCATAGTTCCAACTTGAATGAAGCTGGAAATCAAAGTGAAAGTGATGTTTGCATTCTGTATGTCGTAAAGACATGTTAGTTCTGACCGAAACACTGTATAAGGTTTTGTGCGTGTCCTTGCACAAGATTTTCGGATAAACATTTCCATTTTATGTTGAGTGGCGGGCAAGTTTACAGGGTTTATCTCACTTAAAACTCCATTCAGAAGGTCAGGGGTTATATTTATCAGATCTTGTATCGCCTCCTGCACGATCACCCCAGTGTTTGTGTCCTAAACACTCTGTCGCGTGCTTCACTTTGGAGGTTTATTTCCCGTATAGTTTTTTACATTTATTTTTATTTATATATTTTTTTCTATTGACTTTGCATCACTGAGGTTGGCTCCAGTGCAGGTGATTCACAAGCCATTTTCAGCTCAGTTGAACAGGAGCTTTGATGTGCTACTTCAGATGTAAAATAAGTTGACATAAGTTGAGCTCAACAAGTGTTATTATTTGTCTAATGCCAAGATGTGATGGGGCATCAGTGTGATGACAGTCTGGCCAATCAGAAACAAGAATTGTCACTAAATTGCCTGGAAGAAGAGAAATCCTGGGCTAGTTTTGGGTTCAAGGGGCAGATTTCGGGATCTTTGGTCCATTGTCTCCCCATATATCAAAATATTAACCCTTAAGGTGCTGAAGTAAATTTACATACACTTAAAAATATACATTTCTTGAGCTTTTGAAAACCCTTTCATGTGGCGACTTGTTGAAAAGAGTTCTTTTAAACAAGTCGCCACATGATAGGTTTTTAAAAGCTTTGATTTTATTTCATTATATTAGCGAGAACCAAATGCTGCAGTTAGCGCTTTAAGGGTTAAGCTCGGCTGCCACTTGGACAATAAAAAAATATGGACCAAACAGAAGCAGATCAAACTCACATCATGGAGAACTCAGAGGGTTTAAAGTACTTTGACTGTGGCTCCGGGTTTTCCAAAATGGCGGTGGTTATAAAATGCTGTTCAGTTTGGTAAAGTGCTTTTAACCACAACCCAGAGGAAAGTCAAGGAGTGAAATCACTGAGATCTGATCAGACTTGTTCCTCAACTCTATGGTGTCTTTTATCTCCCCCCCAACAGGAAACTCGCCATCAGACGAGTCGGAGGAGCGTGATAAGGAGCCGCGGACGCTGACGTACCCCGCCTACATTGCCAGCCTGCTGGACTCAGGCGCCAAGCGCATGGCGGCCGGGGTGAGGATGGAGTGCAGCAGCCAGGGCCGATGCCCCGCCTCCTGCCACCTGTGTCACATGAGCCCTGGCTCCGCCCGCCCGGCCGAGCCCGTCCTGCTGCAGATCACCAAGGCAACACCACTCTACGAGCTGGTGTCCAATAATGAGACCTACCAGGTGTGAACACTCTCATTTACACACACACACACACACACACACAAACATAAACACAGACACACACCGTCCAGCAGCATATCACCAAGGCAACACCGCTATATGAGCATGTGTTCTCACATACCAGGTGAGGATACAAAACACACACACACATACAGTATACACACACTCTCAGCAAAAGCAGATGATACACAGTCATACGTCTTATTTCTTTGCTTGGATCACACAACAGGAGTGAGAGAGAGAGAGAGTGAGTGAGGGAGACAGGGGGGAGAGAGAGAGAGAGATGGGGAGAGAGCAGGGAAGGGAATGGGCCTTACAATACCTGTGCTGAATGCTCTCAGGAAAACATCTATCCAGGCTGGAGCAGAGGCTGAGCTTCTCTCTCTTTCTAATGGAAAAGCGTTTATCCGGGGGCCACCAGCGTGTCCTGCCCCAGAGTAAACAGGAAGACAGAAGCAGAAGCGATAAACCTGCTGATAAAACTGCAGGCAGAGATGAGTAAAGCCGCATGCGCTTCCAGTTTGGCTTGTATCTCCTTCCTGCGCCGATAAGATACCTATTCTCAAATAGTGTTTGTCCTGCAAAATTAACTGGTGAAAATAGAAACTCAGCGTGTGTGTTTTGGCTGGAGAGTTTGGCCTGTGTTGCTCATTTGCAAAGACTGATGAGTTTCGAGTCCCCGGCGAGGACTGCAGCACCAGCGAGGACTGCAGCACCAGAGAGGACTGCAGCACCAGTGGTTTCGCAGATTCAGTCGATGATCGGCTGGCGCTGCACACGCAATGCGATGCCAACTACACAAAGCCATCTCTCCCAGTCCCGGCTCCTCTGCCTGTTATGACCTCACTTCCTGTTCCTTTGCTCCTGTGTATGACCTCACTTCCTGTTCCGAACCTTCTCTGCCTGCCCTCCCCTTCTGCTTTCCCTGCCTCCCATGTGCTGGATTGTGACCTCACTTCCTGTCACTGCAGGCCCTGCAGGAAGCCCTGAAGAGCATGCTGTGGTGCTCGGGGAAAGGTGATGTCATCGACGACTGGTGTCGCTGTGACTCCAGCGCTTTTGGATCCGACGGGCTGCCGACGTGTGCCCCTTTACCCCAACCCATGTGAGTATCTCACACACACACACACGCGCGCGCACACAGACACACACACAAACACATGCATGCACACGCCCCTCTACCCCAACTCATGTGAGTATCTCACACACACACGCACAGGCACACACACACACACACACGCCCCTCTACCCCAACCCATGTGAGTATCTCACAAAAACACACACACACACACACACACACCTCTCTACCCCAACCCGTGTGAGTATCCCTGTTACCTCACAGCAAGAAGTTAATGAGTTTCAATCCAGCCCGGGACCTCTCTGTGTGAAGTTTGCATGTTCTCCCGGTGTAAATTTTTCCTTCAGGAACTCCGGTTTCTTCCCAGAGTCCGAAAACCTCTATGCCCGGTTAATTAGAGATACTAAATTGGCCATTGGTGTAAGCATGTGAGTGAATGGTGTGTGCGCCCTGTGATGGATTGGCATGCTGTCCAGGGTGTGTCTCTGCCTCTCACCCACAGTCAGCTGGGATAGGCTCCAAGAAAAGGCGGTTTAGATAATGGATGAATGATTTGCCAAAATCTTGCTAATTTTGATCAACGTGCAAAAATTTCAGGGTTCATTGCTGCAAAGAGTTAGTACTTCCTGCAAGTAAGTATTTCACCGGCTGGAATAACGGTTAACATATACTGTAATAATTTTAACCCTCAGAGCGCTGAGATAAATTTAACTATCTTGTGCTGTTTATTTATTTTTATTTATTAGTTTATCTGTCAGGGACAATGCAAAAAACATTGTAACGGGTTAAAATAACATATCACATATGTATTGCATATGGGATTTCTAGCCGAGGCTAGAAACTCTTTTTAACAAGTCGCCACATGATAGATTTTCAACAGCTGTGATTTTGATGTCTTACCTAATTGAGTAGCAATAGTTGCATTTAGCACTCTAAGGGTTAAATGATTTTCAGAAGACCCAAAAACACTCAGATTCAGCACTCAGATTTGGGTAGATGATTCACATCAATAACAGTAAAACATATTTATTAAACAGCGCTATAGAACTCGATTCATCAGCAGGAAGTTGCCCAGTGCGTTCATACCTTTTTGCTCATCATTTCCTGGCTTTTCGTCCTTTCGCTTCCGTCCTTGTCCTGGAGAAACACAGTCAGGGCGCCAGAGCAGTGAAATTCTCCTGCTTGTTCTCTGTATCAGAAAACTCTCCTTCAACGGATGATGTTTGCGTAGGAATCAGTCCAGTACTGTGCTTTACATTAGGGGAAAAGCCCTGTCGCATTCATCGCCGTGGCCGCGCCACATCGTCGTGCGATTATCCCCATGGGAGGCTGCGTGTGGGGTGGGGAATCAATGCTGTATCAGCCTTCATTCATCTTCTCGTGAATTGACGCCACTTTGAAACCAGCTGCTGAGGTGCATTAATGCATTACTGATCACTTCAATTTCACGACCGCGGAGCGAGCGAGTCAAAACTCAATCAAGGAGCACTCCGATAAAGTGCGAATGGGAACCGTATTTACGCGGGATGAGCCTTTCCAATCATACGTGAATGTGATGATGTTTTATTGATCGCCGTCGATGCTGAAAGGTGCATGTTTATCCTACGCGTATAGCTCAATTATCTGTCCCTGAACCTGCACTTGTGTGAAAATATGCGTAATTAAATCATAACACGAACATAAGATAAAGGTCTGTGCTCACGGCGAAAGGTCTTAACCCTTGGAGCGCTGAATAAATTTTCAAGGAATTAAAAATGTAATTATCCTGAGCTGTTGAAAAGCTATCATGTGGCAACTTGTTTAAAAGAGCTTTCCTGTGGGAGCCCTTTTAAACAAGTTGCCACATGATAGGATTTCAACACCGTCTAATTTTGATATCTTGCATTATTGGGCAACTATAGTTGCCTATAGCGCTCTAAGAGTTAATTAGGTCAAAGGTCATTTTGCTATAACAACATTATGCATGCCTGCTTCCTGCTTGCTCTGCATGTATGCTACCCTGTTCGCGTATGTGTGCTTGTGTTTAGCTTTTCTGTCCAAGTCACTGACCGCTGTCATTTTTACTTTTTATAAATTATGTCTCACAGCCCCCCAGAGGGAAAGAGGGAAAGACATTTTGTTTTTGGCTTGGTTCCCATCAGTGTTGACATCTGTGTTGGCCTTCTCAAAGTGTTTCCGGACCATAACTCAGACACCGATCATTATTTCTTCACCAAATTTTGTAGCTGCATTGATCAGCTACAGAGCTGGTGCCTTTTGGTATGTTGGGGTTTCTGTGGGGGATGGGGAGGGAAACATTTGTTTTAACGAGTAAAAGCACACTCTAGTTATTGCCATTTTCTGTCTTTCATCCTCTAGTTCAGAATGGTAAACGCGTGTTGTGTGCACACAGTTAGCGGGAAATGCTTTCATAGCTCGTATTTTAGCTATCGCCGTTCGTACTGTTTTGCGATGATCCTCGGAGGATATGAGCTCGTATGAGGATATGAGGATAGCGCCCTGAATCCGACCAGGGCGCTACTAGGGAATGCTGTTATGTTTTTTTAAGCGTGTGCCTCTGACTGCTAAATAAAGGGGTTTCCTCAGGGAAACTGCGCGATTGCCCGCTTTACAGAGACGTTGCGGCTAATTGTTAGTTAGCTCGATTCTCATTGCGACCGCGTCATTTTACCATCTCTCAGCTTGTGTTTCTCAGAAGGAGCTGGCTTTCCTGCCTGACGGCAAAGTGTCCTCAGCAATGAGACATTTTGTGTGCACACTTATCGTTAGCGTGTGAACATTTTCTCAGCTTTCGATGTTTACAAGAACGTTTGTTACGAGAACAAACTCAATAAAAAAGTATTCAAAGAATTTGTGATGAAAGTTTAGGGAGCTCCACTCTTTATCCAAAACAGAAGTGCGTTCCCCTGTAACATGGTATTATGTTTCTGATTAAAGTACTTTTTCCCCTGAGCCCGGTAAGCTCTGTGCACTTTTAGATGTTCGTATTTGTCCAGTGGGAGATGGCCCTGGCATTATTGTTTCCGCAAGTAAGGACCACGGCTTTCTCCTTCCCCAGCTTATACTCTGGCCTTTTTCCGCATTAGAACCCAATAGTTTTGTGCTGAAAAATAAATGGAAATTGTATTGAATTGCAACATCATACAAAATGGTAGACATGCAAAATTTTTCTGTATCAATTTATACCTTACAGGTGTGTGTGGGGCAGTATCGTCTCAACAGGAGTCGGAAGGCTGGTGATTCAAATTTTAGTGTTGCCATTATAGGATTAGTGAGACGGAGCAACACTCCTAACCCAACATTTCAGCAGGAGTACTGGCTCAGTCTTATTAACTGTAAAGCCGAGCTTACACTGTACGATTTTGAAAGGATTTACATGCGATTTCGACACAGCTGACAAACCCAAAATTGCGTCTAAATCGGGCATTGCTCGGATGTAATTTGTTGCACAGTGCGCTCGGGCGAAAGACTGCTGCGACATATGTTCCATAAGCAGTTAGATGTTCAAAATTATTTCTGAAATGCCATAATATTTTCACATGTGGCCTTTTTACGTCTAGTGTGAGCAGTGTCACAACGCGATTTAGCTTGAATAACGTTGCTGTAACCCCAAATAGTGTATGAGTTTATCTTCCCAAGTTATGCCAAAGTAGCTCAGAACATTCCTCACTAATCGGGCATTCAACACTCTGTCCACAGATGCGCACTGTAAGCACCATAATCGCGAAGTGCTCGTGCATTGCGAGTACGTTGTCACACGAATCGTGAGGTGATTCAGTCAAACCGTGAGTGGGGTCCTGTCAGATTAACAACCTAATCGTTGTACAGTGTAAGTTCAGCTTAAGTTGCTTTGGATAAAAGCATGAACTAATTGACGGTAATTAACTATAATGTTTTACTGTAAATACAGTATATTCAGATACTTGGCAGGCATTGGCCCAGATGTTTGGTGTCAATGCTGCCTTTCAACTTAATTTCATTTGATAGGTCAGGCTTGCTCACGTACACAGAACTGTCTTAGAATCACAACCAGCTCAACGGACAGACTATTCCCTGTAGACCCTCAGATCCTGTTGGTTTTTAAATAGACTCTGTGTCACTAGCCAGCCTGTTAACTGTCCTTCACCTGGCCGATGCTAGCATCATTGCTAATCCTCCCTCCCTGTCCTTCATTGTTTTTTTTATAACGGTGTAATGAGGCCAAATTTGTAACATAACACTATTGAACAAGAGCCAGGTCCTTCCACGAAGCCTCCAGGTTTGATTAAATTTTTCATAAACTGTTCAGATATAATGAAAAAAAAAAGATTTAAAAAAATCTATACACTTTAAGTGTCAGATTTGGATGAAACTTGGGATTTTGGAGCTTAATTGCCAAGATGAGAGAGGAGAAGGATTTTATAAGCTATTATTGACCTGTTTTGTCGATATGTTGATACATTAAACCACTGTGTGTGCACCTCGCCATGACTTCCCAAACACTTCTCATGCGCAGTAGATAATATAGCTTAGCGTGCAACTTCATAATGTTAAACCCAGAGCGGCATGTGTCAGTTACACGGCTGGCTAGCATCTGTGCTAGCATGCTGTGACCGGTGGCCCCGCAATGCTACATCAGTCATAAACACCTTGTAGACATCTGCAAAATCTGCCTCCGCGATGTCATCTCTCTCGCCCCTCGCCGCACTGACACGTTGCAAAAATATTTTTTTTTCTCTCCTCGCTTAGGTCCTGAGTGTTGTTTGGATATGTTTGCCTCCGCTTATTTCGCATCTCTTTCCAGCCTTCTGCTCATGAGATTAAGTGTCTCATCCCCCTGTCGTTTTTTTTTTTTTTTTTTGGCAAATCGCGGCTAGCGGGCTGTGCTATATTTTAGCACGCGGTTGGGCTCTGGTTTTATGACAGATGGTGAGGTAACTCACCCCCCATCTCTCTGTGCCTCTTTAGGCTGACCCTTTCGCACACCTACGAGCCCAGCAGCTCATTGGTCGTCATGGAATGGAACCACACTGAGCCACCAATCGGGGTGCGGATCGTTGATTACCTCATCAGTCAGGAGAAGGTCACAGAGAGGTCAGACCACTCCAAGGTGGAGACAGGTAAGGTTAATTTCCCCAGTTCATTGACCAGACTGGCCAACCCCCGTCCCCCTACATTTCTAAATAGGCCACTGTACGGAAAAGTGGAGAACTTTTAAAGAGCAATTCGACTGTAATTTGTTCAATAATTAAAAATGAATGCGCGGTCTCTGCTGCAGTGATTGCGAGCATCAATCACTGCTTGGGTTGCTCTCTGCAAGGTATATTAAAATCATATTGGATAATGTCCTAGCCCATACATCAGAGCTGTGTTACGGTTATTACATTCTTTTTATCATGCCACACAAATGGTTGACTGATTTGTGTAGAAAATTAATAGTATGTATGCTGACAATATTTCCTGGTACACATGCGGCTCTCCGGACGATATGCACACATGGTATTTCACACTTGCCATATTGTATTTATAACAGAATGAAAAACTGCTCCTGGGATGTCAAGTTGAACTTTTCTGGAGAGACGTGTTGATTTCAGTTGTCATATCCATGGCTTTTTTATGTATGACACATGCGGATATGTGTGACATGATGGTTCTTTAAGATTTTGCATAAGCGGTAACCACTAATGAATTGTTAATTAGATTCTATTTGTTTCATACTTTTCCAGTTCCACCATGTATCTTCAATAGCATGACATCTGTTTTCTACATTTTATATGACCTTGTGACATACAAATTTGAGTTGTCTCCAGTCACAATATCTTTGCGAGGTCACAAGAATATCTGTGGTTTAATGTTGTAAGGGTATGTTTTATCAAAATGTTGTTAAGGGTAATAACTATTAACCAACAAAGTGCTCTGGAAATGGAAGTTCTATGCAACGTTAGTTCTGCAGCTAGCTGCTCATTGGTAAATGTTTATAAGAGCTCTATCTGAACAGATGAAAAGGCAATTATACATTATATCTAGTCCGTCATTTGTTATATTAGTATGAATTATGCGTGAGGCAGTGAACAGTAAGCTTTCTGCACGGTAAGCAGCTTCATATGAGAGTAGAAGGGCACTGAATGGGGTGGATTGAAAGCAGCTGTGAAGTAAAGGCCAGAAAAGTGCTCCACGTGAATCTTACAGCTTTCAGCCTGTGTCTATCGCATGTGCTTTCAAGCTAATGCTTTATCTCTTAAGTCTGTGTTCTTCTTCAACATACTCAGTGTTCCTGTAAACAACATGGTACACCCTCCCAATGCACACAAGCGGAGCTACCACTAGAGGGCAGTGTCTGCACCACTCCTTATGGAGCTTGGTCGGTACCATGGTGCCTGACGCGAGTTTGAGTTTGGGGCTAATGAAACCACTAGGCGAAGATACAGCTGCTGCTGAGATTTATAGCTCAGCACGGCTCCGCGTTTTACATAGCTCCTACATGTACGCCGACAGCAATTATTTTATCACAGACTGCCCATATGTGAGAAACAACCACATGTAGAGTAACGGGACGCAGAGGTCAAGGGACTACAGGACTCTTGTAGTTTGGGTCCCTCTAAGAGGTGTTCCACAACACTGATTTGGCATTTCTGACAGAACTATTCAACAAGTAAGTGTTGAAAGATCTTTAAGCAGTCTTGTTCTCCAGTCCCTTTGCTAATTAGCAAGATGTTGACTTGGGCATCTGAATTCTCTTAAACGGGTGGCCTTTTTCCTCTCCTCTCCACTTTAGCTGGACCTCACTGGAAAACGACAGACGATCAAGGAAAAATTGATTTTAAATGCACCTTGGGAAATGTCCGAGAGGAATCGGATTTCCATTTCTTTAATACGCCATGAGCTTGATGGCGAAGATAGTCTTCCAGTTAACCTGCAAACTTTGGGACACGATTGATTTATCCAGTCTCTATCGGTGCTAAGAATTGAGGTCCATATTTGGTCTTTACTTTCTTCTAAGGTTGTTCCTGTGTTTTCTTGCTGGAAGGAAGCAATAATGGAGGTAACTGCCTCATTTCCTTCATGAAATATATAATTCAGATGCTCTTTTTCATGGCTACCAGCCCAACTATTTACAGTTCCTGTTCGTTTTTGAGTTCTTTTGAGAATTTGGATGCTGCCTTGGTCTTTTGAAGGAGTCGTTCGAGGCCTAGGTTTGGCTTTTCTCACCCTGTAGCTCAAGAAGCTACAAGATATGTGAAAACCAAGTTCATTGAGTAAATGTCCTCTGAGTATTTTGTCACAACATACTGGGTTTGCTAATAACCAAAATTATGCAGCCAAAAGGTAGAAGCAATTATTGACATCAGCTGAATGGCTTGACTTTAAGGTTTAAAACTACGGACAGACTTCAAAATTGGAACCCATGGATTTCTCTCCGCTCTCTATTCCATAAATGATAGGTCTTTATTTTGATGGTGTAAATTGCCATTACCTTGTAGCCATAAAATCTGAGACCACCTTCTGGTGAGAAAATCTGTTAAGGCATGACAGGTGTTTAGTGCTGATATTGGAATTCAGCTGGCTGCACCGTGCTTAAGAAGAAACGAAAATCATAGAGGCAGTGAATCTCCAGAGGAGTCAGGTGAGAGTTCCGAAGTATGTCGCTGATTTGTTGTTAGCATCCTAATAAAGTACTCTATGTAGCTAGCTCAACATTCGACTTCCATGCTTCCTGCTGTCGATGTGGTCTTTGCGGTGCACATGGTCTCGGTGTATCGGTGTCCAAGATACGGAGATGAAAAATTTACATTTTCTACTGCTTGTGATTCTGCCCTTTGCAGTGGATGTTTTCAAGGGATTGGACGTGAGGGTCAAGGGGTTCAGGGGAGGCTCGGGACAAAGCAGCAGAGTGGGTCGGGTTACGAGGGCAAAAGTCTCAGGGGTCAGGGGAGGGTCAAGGAAAAAGTTTTCAGTGCCCAAAGGGCACTTTGTTCAAGTTTTGAGATATTTCCTGATGAAAAATCCCAATAGTATGTATACTTGTTGAATTTGGTGGGTTTAGCGGATACTGACCTCAAATTTCAGCAGTCTGATGGACAAAATGTGAAGTATGGTTATGTATCCTAACTGGAACTAACAGACCCTAGCTGATATGTAGGCTTTGAGTAGTATGTAGCTCTAGATGAAATGGGCGATGTATTTAACACCTCATTTATATAGCTTTTGATCCTTCTGTTCTATGAGGGTGAAACCGACATCTGGAAAGTCACAAATGGGAGGTGCAGTGCCCTTTGTCGAATCACAGATTCTGTTCTGTTTACCAGTCAAAGCATCAGACTTCTTCACTGATTCAGAAGTAAAGGATGCAGGTGTTGCATTACATATTTGACTTCATGTGACCGTTCATGAAGAATCCTGGTTGGAAGTGACTTCCATCATCAACGAAGGCTTACCTCACTTTTCTTGTTCTTTGGTACAGCTCAACAGCGCTTCCATTTTAGGTGCTTTCTACCACAGAAAAATGTTGAGTTCCAACTGGACAAATGACGTTAGAGTACATACACTAATTGGGATACATTAGCGCTCTGAAGTGTTGATGTAGGAGCACATTTGCTCTTTGACAAAAAAAAAAAAAAAACACTGTTAGCCTGGAGCTTATTTATGGAAGAAGTTTCCTCAAATGGGTGCTTATGAGCAGCTTTTACATGCAAAAATGATGCCAGCGAATGAGCTATTTACTAGTAAGAGGTACTATTTTATGAAACTATAGGATAGTATACCAGAGATGAACTTTTGTGCCTTGACATGCGCTTTTTCATGACTGTTTTTCCGAGTGAGGATGACGGATAGGACAGTCTGATTGGATGTGTTGTTGTATGAACCGTCGTCAGCTATTACAGCTTTTTTTGACCTCCAGGTTTGTGCTGTCTATTCTGGGCACTCTTGCCTTCAGTCCATCTGTCCTCTTGGATTGCAAAATCTGCTTTATTGCCTCTCTCTCACAGTGTTAGCTGTTACCGTTGTCCAACTTAGCCTTCAGGTGTGTCGCGGCTGGTACGAGGGGGGAGAGTGTAGCGCCATATCAGGTCCAAAGGTGGCCCGGTAGAGCTGCGATAGACGCCGAGGCATTGCTCTGAGGGCTAAGTGTTACTGGAAGCCAGTGTTATTCGCTCAGGCCGTAAGCCCTGCTTCTCTGCAAGGCCTGGATTTGAAAGTGGCTCCTTATCGCCTTTTACTGTAAAGCCCCGTGCAAAATCTCTGTACCATCTGGAGCCGTTTTCCACTGCCGTGAAAATAACTAACACTTGGCTTTTTGTTTACTGTCGAGCAACAAACATTTATTTCCAGCATTTTTCAGTGTTTTTGGTGTATTTCACTGTTTATCCTCTATGATTTTTTTTAACAAGATACATATGATTGCCTGAGAATGTGTCACACAGTCGCAACTATGTGAAAATATTTGGCTTTTTCTGAAACAAAATATTTCATTGGCTACTGTGGACTGTAAGATGTATCCAGTTGGAAGCCATCACGAGGCGGTAAGTTAAATGGGGTGTGTGTACTGGTGATGTATGGCTAATGATCAGAGGCTAGCCCTCTGACAGGAACTGTTTATGTGCTAATCGTGCTCGTAATGGGATTCAGGCACACAACTTGACATCATAGCCCTGTCCCAGATGTGGGGGCCGACCGAATCGGAAGTCTGCTTCCAGTCATCCTGAGCAGACCGGACATCTCCGCGAATACGAACTGCCGTCCCGGCCGAGGTGATGTCAGCGCTTTAATCGCCCTACAGCAACAACATGGTTTATTTGTGGGTCAGTGGGCCTCGACACCCAATCGGTAAACAGATTACTCATGGTGCGCGGGCTGCGGAATTGGGCTTCATTGCTCCTCGACCTGAGCTCCTGTTAGACGGGTTGGGTGAGGGGGAGTGTCCGCCCTGTCTGATGAACGATACGGCTTCACCCTGGCGGTATACTGAGTGACCTCATCATTTCTGGGTGCGGGGGTGAAGTGTTGGGGGGGTGGGGATGGGTCAACAGGGCCTGGTGCCAGAGAGAAATGACCCTCATCTAGATTCCCGAAAAAACAAATAAACATCTCAACGTCTCAACGTAGGCGCAGACAGGAGAATCACTCCTGCTGGCCAACGCCTCACCCACACCTCCATAACACGCAGATGTCCGTCCGTCATGAGAAGCCGGAGAAGAAGAGAGACATTTCGCTCGAGCAGACTGTTATGAGAAATACTTACAGCCTCGTAAAAATTCCCAGGCTGAAGAGTGGAGCTCGCTTGGCCCGGGCTGGGCAACATGCTAGGAGCTGGCTCCCCGTCTCGTGATTACCGTTTCTGGTTTTCCCGTCCTTCAAACGTGACCCTTTTGAGTGATTCTGCTTGGTGAAATGCCTTCACATCTGAGCGTAGAGGCGGCCATTTTACGCAGGGAAAGACAGCCTATCAAATCACAGGCTCGATAAAGGAAGGTGCATGATTAATGTCTTCATAAAAACTATTATTGTGCTTTAGATAAATATGCCAAGATTATCGGACTCTGAGACTGCTATAAAACCAGATGCTGAGAATGCTATAAAATCTAAAATGACCATAAACTGAAAATTTACCATTGGAAATGAATTTTGTGCATAAAAAAAAACTTCAGTGATGAATTCATGGGCCAAAATAACAAATTAATTTATATTGATCGGAATAATTACATATTTTTGGTCAAATATTGAGTGTATCCTCCCCCCCCCTCCCCAATGCTAAAAGTTTTGCCAGAGTAATAGCTAGCCGAAGAACTTCATCTTCATGAGAAATAATCCTGTGTGTACTGGAGGAACGTGATCAGGCAAAATTGTCGACAGTTGATGTAACGCTAGTGACTCGCGTTAGCTGTACTGGTACTCGTGACACACTCAAGACTCAATGCTTTATCTAAGCCATCTTCATTTTCAGTAACTTCGCCCCTGTAGTAGCTAAAAGCATTCCGACATAGCGCGAATTTACATGCAGTGTCTGATTCACCAGGCGAACAGACAAATGCCAAAGTAGGTTATAAATCTTGGTAATTATGTGCCTGTTGTAAAGATGTCATTTACGGAGAGAAGCCCGACAGACATTAGCAGCTGTGACTGCCGGGGTGCAGCACTATTCTTCCTCAACACCATGGCTGTTGCATCTGAAAGGATTAGTCTTATCTGCATAATTTCTTAAATCCATGACTCATGATATTAATTATGCACCGCCTGAAGTCAAGTGCTTCTTGAACTTTGATCTTCTAAAATAGTGTGAGAATATTTAGAAAATGACAGTTTGTTCATTATTGCACCTTTTCTCTCTCTTCTCTATATATATAGACACACACACACACACACACACACACACACACTACGTGGCCAGATTTCCTCTCTCTCAGAGATTGGCCTCTCTTAGTTCCACCGGAGAAAATGTTTTTTTTTTTTTTTTTAACAAAAAAGTGACATTCTAGATGATTCTGTTATTTGGGGACAGGTTTCTTTCTGTTCCAGTACTGCAATGCTTCCATATACAGAGTGAGGTTCATCCATGGTTGATTGAGATTTGTGTTGAAGAACTTGACTAGTCTCCACTGAATCCTGACCACAACTCCACCAAACTCATGTTAGGGTCAACTGGAAGGCTGACTTTAATTACCCAGGACTGCTGTCTTTCCTCGCTGAAGGTTTTCTGGCCGTAATGAAGCAGATCCCTGCAGCAATGTTCTAACATCTAGTGGTGAGCCTGCACAGAGGATTAGAGACTGCCCATGTTTTTGAAATGAGATGTGCAGGTGTCCATACGCCATTAGCTGTACAGTATTTTATAATCATTTTGATATCGCACTGATTTGAGGCAGAGGCTAATGAAAATTAATGTGGAAAGTGCATCCAAGTCAGTGACTGAATATGTGACTCAGTTGGAAGTCGCTGGAGTTACAGCCGCACAGTGTTTAAATTTAAGAACTTTTCTTTCAGAATCAGATCTTTCAGAATTCTTTATTGGGGAAATCATGAATCTTACTCCCTTAGCTGAGATCAGATTTAAATGTTTGGAATCGCTCTAATTCCAGCCTTATATCAAGCCAGAGCTGTGCCGACTGTTTTCTCTCGTGATATTGCTGAAGAACAGGGGTCAAATTTTCCTTTGAAAAATAAAAAAACAAGAAGAAAATAAATAAATAAATAAATAAATAAATAAAATGCTTTCAGAAGAAACATTTTGGTGCTGAAATTATGCAAACCCTGAATGTTGGCAGTGACAGCTGTGATAGGGATGTGAGCAGGAACAGAATTTTGCTTGTTTTGTTTTTTTTCCTCTCCCTCCCACACCTGACTCCTCCCCCTCAGCTACATCCTGTCTGCTCCTTTATCGTTACTGTAATGATGCTGCATGTCCCAGCTCACCTGATTTCCACACACACACTACACACACACTTACACGCACACACTCAATCACGTGCGCACGTTGCATACACGCACCCACAGACACGCACATGTACATGCACTCACCAGCACATTCACACACTCACACATACACACACAAACACACACACTCACCACAGACACTCACACGCACACAGTCACACACCACACTCTCACACACACACACACATATGCATGCCCACTCTCTTTCCCAGACACACGCGCGCGCACACAGACACAACACACTCATACTTACGCACTATACTCACACACAAACACACACTCACCCACACTCACTCTCTTTCACACACGCACACACACCTGGATACCCACAATCAGACCTGTAAATGTATGCACACACGCACGTACACACACTCTGACCTGTACATGCTCGTACACATACACGCTTACACACACACACACGCACGCACGCACGCATGCACGCACACACTCCCGCTTACACACATACACACACACACATACACACTCTCTCTCACTCACTCACTCACACGCACACACACACACACACACACACACACACACACACACACACACACACACATAATCAGCTCCAGTAGGCCACAGACCCTGCTGCTGCTGTTCTCTCAGTGTCTCTCTCTCCCTGCACATAGTGCTGGACGTCAGGCAGTGTAGTGTCGGTGTTCACTCACCGTAAACACATGCTCATGCGCACTGTTATCAGCGCCTGAATATTCATGAGCTCCTCGGCTCCTGTTTCATGTAGGTGTGCGTTACAACAGAAGGAATAACTGTTTCTACCCTGGATTTTATGGAGAATGTATTCACTAATGTGTTTTTTTATGTATAAATGCCATATAAATTCTAAAATTTTTACTGCATTTTCACGCATTCCGTACATTTGTATTTTACTGGTGCATATTGCTTTAGTATATCCACATTTGAATGATCAACAAGCTTTACAAATTTTTAGATTTAGATTTACTTCTGCAATGAGGATAACATTTTGCAGTATGTGTTATGATTTTTTTTTTTCTACAGTGTTTCTCTGGCTTGATATTCCTTGCAATATTTAATATTTGTGAATGCAGGAATTTTTTTTTTTTTTTTTTTTTTTTTTAATCAAATCACACAGTATTGCCTCACCTCCAAGTTTCACTTGCAGTTAAATGCTTGGTAACTTCGAACAGCCTTACATGCTCGAGAATCAATGTAATTCAGGAAAAACGTTAATGAATGAATCTGAGAAGGCTTTTTTTCTCAAACATTCTGAAAGCCAGCTGCCAGGTTAGCTCACTCGGTTAAGGCACTGCATTTAAGGTTAAGGTTAAGGCGCAGAGCAGTAGTGACTACTACGGCGCGGGTTCGATCCCCGGTCGTACCAACCAGCAGTGGTCGGCAGCTTTTTCAGAACAGCGCAGGATTGGCTAAAGCGCTGTGGGAATGCAAATTGGGAAGGGCTCTGCTGGGAAGGGAAATAAAAAAAAAATGATTGCCTTGTTCGTTGCTCAAGCGCCTCCTGTTGGCCAGCCGGGCGCTCGTCAGTGAGATTCTAAGCTTGCTCATGTACGGGTATCCTCCGCCCTCGTTCTGAACTTTGATAGTTTCGACCAATGAGTGTAAAGATGCAGGGGTTGACAGGCGCGTGCTTCGGAGGAGAGCATGTGTCCCGTGCACAGTACACTGCTTAAAGGAACTAATGCGGGCAGATAGCAAGGAAATGAGTACCATAACAGTGAAGGCTTCGGTATTTCATTTCCGAACGGATTCTCAGAGAGTAAATTCACCATTTATAACGTATCCTCAGCGCTTGTGATCTCTCTATCATCTTCGTTTCGTTGCTGTTGTTGTTCTTAGTTTAAAACGGTTCAGGGCTGTTTTGATCTCAGTTAAAAAAAATGCACAGTGATATTTCAGGCAGGGCAAACTTGATAAACTTGCGAGTCTTCCTCGGGAATATAAAATGAAATGACCGCATTTCCACTTGAAAGTGTCTGAGAATGCTGAAAAATAAGAGAGAAGTAAACATTTAAAGATGTGAAAATTGAAGATGAGAGAGGTCCATTTTGTCTGCTCGAATTTTGTTTTCACCACCGGAAACTTAATCCCGAGAGTTCTCTGTCTAGCTTCATCAGTTGCATCTCTACATCCCGTCATGTAAACCTTTCTATATGGCATAATTTGCGGTTTTTTTTTTTTTAGGTTGTTTTTTGGAAGACAGTTCTTGAAACAACTCTGAAAATAAGGACATTAATCAGCACATTACTGCTATTTACCCGATGCTGTTATCCTAAAACGACAAAGTCACGGTTTCCTTGACCAAGCTGGGGCCAACTCGCTACAGAACACTGTGGGATTGAGGGCCTTGCCAAAGGGCCCAACAACTGTACTGATCTTCTTGTGGCCTCACCAGGCCCTGAAACTTCAGCTCCTTGGGGCCCTGTCAGGTGTGCTTGGCACCGGGCCGCTGAACTCTGTATCCATATCAGCAGCATGTTGATCTTTCTCAAGGTCTTTCATTCTCTTAAACTTGGGGAAAAGGGAATTGAGCCAGTATGGTTTTCTCTAATGGAGGTCCACGTTGTCCTCTTTTAAGTGTTAAACATAATTTTTTCTTTGTTATCTTCTGGGAGAAAGCGTTCAAAGGGAGGAGAATAACTGGATGAATTGTTCGGAGCAGAACATCCTGTGCTTCCGCGAAGCAGACCTCCCCAGATTAATCCATTTTGGGGCTCGAGTCGGCCAAAATATCACAGTTTCATCCTATTCTTTTTTATTTCGCAGGTGAAAATTAGATTAAAGAACGTGATGGTGATTTTTTTCTTTTTTTTGTGTAAGCCGGTAATCCTGGCTCCGCTAGTGGTGTGATGATACAGAACGAAAAGAGGTGTTTGGCTGTTGGATTTTGATGGAGGGCAAGAGGAAGGAGGCCAAAGTGTTCTTCTGCGTTTCGTTGGTGCTAGGTGTTCTGACTCATATCCTCGTCTGCATGCAGCGATAATCACAGTTGTTTTTTTTTTATTTCCTGCGTTACTCTGAGAGGGATAATGCCTCCCATGTGCGTGATCAGGGCTGTTAATCATTTTTCATCCAGGAGGCTCCAAGAATGGATGTGTCGTAAAATGTTGTTTTCTGTTTCTTACCTTTCGTGCGTATCAAAACCCAGACAATTCAAGCCAGATGCATTTGTTGAGTCTTGAGTCAGCGTTGCCAAAAACGTAGTGATACCTATCGGTCCTAAGCCTGTCATAATTCCCTGCTCTCCAAACCTGGACAGGTGAGAGATCCCTGTGATGAAGTCTTCTCAAATGAAGACATTTTCCCGATGTTGAGCGAAAGAGTCTTGGTGCGCTCAGGAAAAAAGAGATATTGTAGAACAGCCTTTATTTTGAGCAGTTAGTGTTGAAACTCGGCGATTCTTTGTCTTTCTGCCTTTATCTCGATCTCTTTCGATCTTTTTTGCCTCTCAGTAATGCTACAACTCCACATAGAAAACATCTACGTCAGGGGTCTCCAACCCTGTTCCTGGAGAGCTACCATCCTGCAGGCTTTTGCTCTAATCCTATTTCAGCACAACTGATTTGGCTAATTAGCAGCTCATCAAGATCTCTGACTGGGAAATTCGGTATGACTCATTTTGCGTGGAGTGAAAAAATCCAGGATAGTAGCCCTCCAGGAACAGCGTTGGAGACCACTGATCTAAGTCCACGTTTCCCGTCTAAAAAATTATTACTTTTTCTATTTTTGTCCTCATTTTGGTTGATGATGCAAATCACCAGAAACACTGCAATACTTTCCAGCTTTGTGAGGCTTTCTATGTACTTTTTATCAAGACTGGTTACCTCCGCAAGGAGGTTATGTTTTTGCCGGCGTTGGTTTGTCTGTCTGTCTGTCTGTCTGTCTGTCTGTTTTCGTACAAGATGTCTCAAAAAGTAATGAGTGGATATCTCTGAAATTTTGTGGGTGGGTTGTTATCAAATCAGTGATGGACCCTATTGATATTGACCACAACTGGTCAAACAATATGGCCAGTGTGGCGGCCAACTTGAAATCCTATGACACGCAATAACTGAACTCCGCTTCTCGTGATATCACTCAAACTTAGTGGGTTGCTTGGTCTCGCATCAGTGACAGAACTTATCCTTACATTTCTTATGAGCCATGTTCACTCGGCAAGATTTCTACTGTGCTGCCTTGGTGGAGGTTTGTACTCTCGAAGTGCCTCTAGTTAAGTATGAATTGATTTAATTCTAGAGTGATTTTTACACCTGTAGTTCTGTGGTTATTAGCAACCAAGTGTCCATCTGTCCCTGTCGTAAAGCTTGACTTCAGAACACTGTTCCTTTTTTCCTCCACTTACTGTTGCTTTTTTTGTATTTGGCTTGTGTTGTCGTAAGTTTTGACGCAGTTCCCCTCGTTGCCATTAATGATTTTGCCATTTTTGTGACCGGTGCACATGCGATTTAGACACCAACAATTTTGCCCATCAGTGTCCTCATCACGGCCGGACCGACTTCTGTTACGCATACACAAACCCTCGGTGTTTCTGATAATTTACCCACCCCCCTGTATTTGCACATTCGCCTCTGTGCTTTGAGTGGTGGCAGACTGGATTATGTGTCACTGTCCAATGAATTATGGTGCTCACTCTATGTTGGGGTGCAGAATCAGGACGAGGGCCGTTCGGGGGGAAACAGAAAAATGCAGCAGGACACCTGACTATCGTCTTTTTGCAGGCCAAGGCCATGCTTGCCCCAGGGCTCCACGTGCTTGGCGGATGAAGGCAGGGAAAATTTCTCCTGTTCCCCCAGTTTCCTTGGAAAACAAAGAAAGCGGTCGGCCGTTCTGTGGCCAAGACAGTGCACTTTCAAACCGGGTCGCTCACTGAGCCTTAATTCTTTTCAACTTCTGGGGGTTAGCGCGGCCAAAAACATCTCTCTAGTGCGCATTATCCAGATTTGGTCAGATTATTTATATCTGAGTCTGTGTTGATATCTGAGTGTCGATATTTTGATTTTGTCCATGAGTCCAAGTGTCCCATTAATTGTGCTGGGCATAACTGTGTTACCGCGCAGGGCTGCTGACTGTTTAAAATTCATTAGCTTGCTGCCTATCTAGCCCGGCCTGTTTTTCACTACATTAAGCACTGCGGCTAGCTAGGTGGCTAACTTGGGCAGTACATTTAACCCTTAGAGCGCTGTAGGGAGATATTGTTGCTCAACATGTGAGATATCAAAATCAAAGCTGTTGAAACTTGTATAAAAGAGCTCTCGCAGGGTTTCAAGAACACGAGTAAATTTATATTGTTTAAAAATTTGTTTCAGCACTCTAAGGTTTAATACAGTGGCTAAGTGTATGCACACTGTTCTTTACCATTATATATGAAGTTGAATTATGGAATATGGCTGCCATAAGAAAATAATGATTAAGGTCTACGTAAGATACTAGCTTCCTGATGTATTTTTTTTTAATGTTCATCGCTTTATTATTGTTATTATTATTATTATTATTATGATGTAATCTTAAATCTGTTTTGGAATTTAAATACTTGCCCCGTCTTGGCCTCAGTAGTGACCCAGTAAAATTTTACGTCAGTTTTAAGATTCATAAAAATACTTTTATTTTAAACTGCAAGCGCTCACATAAGACGATGGGCAGTAAAATAGGAATTATTACAGAGGAGGGGTCTGGTGTAAAGTTCCATCATTCTTTCCAGCATGGAAACTGGAACAGGATGATGAGCGTAAATGCTGTCAGACAGTTTCTCGTAGTAATATCATAGGTGGAACATTTTAAAGGCAAAATCTTGGACAAAATCTTGAAAGCTTTATGAAGGACATTTAAGAGTCTGTGGAACTCAGCGATTCAACGCCGTTAACAGTAGCCCCATAAAAGACCTTTATCACCTCTGTCTGAGGCTACAACAAACTGTCCGGCTGATTTCAGAAAGCACCTTTCAGGACCTCTTTATTGTTCCATTTGCATCTTTTTTTTTTTTTTTTTTTTGTCAAACGGAGCACAGAATCGCAAAGGCTGTTTGTGATTACGCGGGACGAGCCTTTGCTCAAAAAAAAAAAAACCCCAGAATACATGCCGTACGGCGTGATAAATCATGGGGCTTATTGCTGTCATTTGAAATGATGTGAACGGGAGCCAAACCTTCAACCGCGGGGGTAAACGCCAGGCTGCTCGCATCGGGGGATCGTTTAAAAGTGAAGTAATATTCCGTGAGTCTGGGAGTTATGCGATGACTGCAGCATTGGAACGCGAAAACAACCAATCACGGTTATTCTCAGCGAGAGGTTGGCTCCATTACACAAAGGTAAAATTACCTGATAAAAAATGCTACAGATCTTATTTCGCATTTCAAAGCCCTGACTTTATATATATCAACTTGCAAGGGAAGTTTATGGTGTAAACTGGGCATGTTCGCTGGAGTCATCATCGACATGACCCTGCATTATTGTATCTCCCCGATGACGATAGTCAGGAGATTCTATAGTTTAGTTCCGGGGCCGCTGCCGCGCCCGCAGAGATTTTCTGGTCCGGGCTCTGAAACCGACAATTATTACAGGAATTTTTTCTAATTATGCACAGGCGAAGATATTTCTTTGACAATGCTCAAGAACGATTTCCGGCAATTTTGGACGCCCAATATGGCTGCCGGCGGCCATTTTGTCCGAAATTTGGGGATCGGGGAGATACATGACTTGGTCCCTGTGGCGATCGAGTTTTCTAGTTCAGATATGGAGTCTGAAGTCATGCAGTGACCTGCAGCAGTGCCAGGGTGATTAGGAACAGTTGAGGTTGTGTGAAATTAAGTCTTACAGGTATTAAGCAGGCTTAAAGAGCCCTGCAGAGATAAAGATATGACCCAGATATCGACTCTTAATCTGGGTATCGGCATCCTTTTCTCGCTACTGCTAGTGTGTGTGTGTGTGTGTGTGTGTGTGTTTTTGTCCCTGCCACAGAGTGGAAGGGGGATAAGGATTCAGTGCTGTCCTCCCGCGTGTTCGTCCACATGTATATCTGTCTGCCACACTTCTTTTCCAGGCCAGAACTTTTGAACCATTTACCATTTTTCTACAAAAGCTAATATATGAAGACCACAATGGAAAAATGATCACTTACATTTTCACACTATGGAGAAATGATGAATTAAAAATTCAAAACGATCTTGGAAACAAAGCACTGAAAAAATATGCAAAAAATATAAAGTATAAATATTTTTATAAATATAATAATAATATATAATATATAAAATATACAAAATTGCAAAATTTTGACTCTGATTGTTTTTCCTTTGTGGTCTTCATATAGGTACATGTTATTGCGTAGATGTGCTCTGTCCGGCCTACTGTTCATTCCTCTGTCACATTTTGTTTCCAGGACAGAGCACCAAAACCATTCAGTATTTTCCAACATAATTTAACAGATACAAGATGCATCTTATCGCGCAGATTTGTTCTTCTCATGCTTCCGTCCTTCCTCCATTTTCTGAAAACGCTCTCTGCTGTTTCCTGAAATTTGTTTTGGAATATCAGTCATCCTGTGGTGGGGATCTGAGTATGTCATGCTTGTTTAAATGTGATTTTTGGACGTAGTGTTTTCTCATTTCTTAAGGTGGCAGACAGGATTTACGATGAGTGCGTGACCTCCTGAAGCGCAGTGTTGCCTCGAGACAGAGTCCAAATCCTTGACAGCAAACACAATAACACTGGAACTAACAGAGTGCATCACTGGTCATATGACTTAGTGAGTCACCAAAACTCCACATATGAACCATAAACGCCGCCTCTTCCCCAGTCTCTCATACCAGCACAGCCGAACTTCAGTATTATTATTGTTCCTCATTAATATTTTTCCATTTTTCTCTACAATCCTTGCGTTGGCTCTGTAGCAAGCGCTCTCCCTACCTCGGCAGATAGCGAAAGCGTCTGTTGCAAATGTAATAAGTGACACCATCACCGTCCCTCACAAATCCTGTTTTCCTTTCTGTCGCCCGCGTTAACTCGTCCTCAGCCCGCCGTGAGGTTTCGGCGGTTTTCACTGATAGCTGGGCCATATGCATTTTTTTACAAAATGTTATTTTGCCTCCAAAGATTGTCTCACTTCGCTGAGAAGCCTGGGTCGGGATGCCAGTCCTGTGACACATTGCCGCAGGCGTCCATATTAGGCTGTAGCGTGTGCACAACATGTCAATCTCTCGCTTTCCCGGCCTCTCTCTAATTCACTTCAGCTCTAGTGTCATAACTCATGCGAGTAAATATTTCCAAAATATGTAAAAACGCAGCTAACGTGGAATGAACATGTGGATAGACAGTGCCTCTGTGATATAAGTACACTTATGAACCATGGTTAAGAAAAGCAGTGGTCATAAAAGTAAAAATATTAATAAAATATGTCAGCAGTAAAAACTTGGTCTGGTAGGCTGGGATCTCTCTCTCTCTCTCTCTCTCTCTCTTTCTCTCTCTCCTCTCTCTCTCTCCATCTGCCTCTCTCTCACTCTTTCTGGAAAAAGCATGCATATTAATGAGAGCTTGCAAGGTGTTTTATTACCTTTCATTGGGTAAAGTTTCCTCCTGTTGTTTGTTTGCGTTGCGGATTAAGATCGCCCTGTGAAACCGAAAACGGGCAAGGCCCCGCACTCGAAATGTCAGACCTGAGAATCGCACGGACGGGGTGTGAATTTACTCAGATTTTGGGCCCTTTTGGTCTTGCGGGGCTTTGCAGTTCCTGCTCAATTAATGCAGTGGAGAAAAGTGCTTTTTTTGGACTTATTCATGTTTATTTTAATCCCTGCACCAGCCGACATTTTTTTTCTAATTAACAGGACCCTCATGCACCCTCTCATAAACCACCAGCCTGGGCAGATTCTGAGCTGTGCAGTAAGATGCAAAGAATGTCTTCTGCAGAGGGAAAAATATGTGTTTGGGTGACTGTATTAACTCAAATTTCCATCATATTCCCAGCATATTTGTTACATGTGCCTCTGTATAATTTATTTTCTTCTTCAGTGGTGTTGGAAGTACACTTATACACTGCTGGTCTGGTGTACCTGGCAGCCAAGGTTTTTTTTTTTTTTTTTTGACATTTAGGAATTGCCTTTGCTGATATTAGTTTGTGACAGCATCCACCCTCTTGCCAGTTGATCTCCCTAACGCGATGGGGCTGGTGTTAAGGATGAGCGGTTTTTGCCAGCGCATTGCTGTTTTTCATTGATGCAGTGATTGCCCAGGACTGTCTGGTCATGCTTAAGGGTCATATTTGTTTTTGAAAAGAGCCTCACCTTCTCAGTGCCCTTACATTCGCAAGTGAGTCAAACTTTTTATGAGGTTGTCCATGTAAGTTGGTTTTGAAATGGTTATAAGTAAATTTGTTTGTCAGTTTAATTTTTTTCAGTTTCAGATCAATCAACTGAATGTGCATCAAATACACACATCTAAAGCCCGACGCCCACTGGAGGCGTGAGACGCGCGTCAAAAAATTGGTTACATTAATTTCAATGGAGCAACGCCCACTGGCAGCATGGCAGATTTTTACTTTTCGCCACTGCGCAATTTCTTAAGCATCAACACAATAAAAATGCATTTGTCTTTTAGATTATTTAACTATTTCGCCTTGTCATGGTTAGTGGCACACATTTAGCAGCAACCTCACATGCAGTTGTCAACCTGCTTTTTAACCAAGTCGCAGTTTTGAAAGGAAATCCGTTATTTTGCGGGCATTTAAGTTATCAAGTGATCTACAGTTAGACAGTACCTAACTCAAGGTACACTGATAAGAACTTTACACTGCTAAGTTAGCTAGCTAGCTAATTCGTTGCTGGGTAAAGTAAAGTGAATCATAATCTTAATTTACTAGACGGCTAAATTTAGGAGGAAAATTATGCCTGTATATAACTTATAGTGCATAATAACCTGACCGTCGTACTTTTCATCACTTAAAATAAGATTTATCAGTAGTTTTTTTCAAAATTAAACGTTGTCTTGTTTAATATTTTGAGAGTGACACACATGGCTTGCTTCTCGGTCCTGTTGTCATCTGTTAATATTAATGCAACTGACGCTTCCAGTGGGCGTTTAAAAGCGTTTGGAGTTTGACACGATGCTTCGCTTCGCGGCCAGTGGGCGTTGGGCTTAATCTATTTATATTCATCATGTAACCCTTTTCGTGTCCTGATATTTCCTTTTGTCGACTTCCACCACTTTTTTTGGTGGAATAGTGCGTTAGTTAATAAATAACACTCTTCTATTTTCACGTGGATTGTGCACTGGTTCAGCAGTCAATGTGATTACCTCATAGCGAGAGGACAGAGGATTCGAATCAGCATTTTGTGTTTTGATTAGAGTTTGCGTGTTTTCCCTGAGCTTGTGTTGTTTGTTATTTGAGTATTTATACCGTTTTCTCCGTTTTACACTTGATGCTAATCGGAGACTCTAAATTTCCCATGCGTGATTTCTGATGGATTGGTTAACTGTCCAGATTGTATTTTTACTTCTCACCCAATATGTATTTTAAGGGCATCCAATGGCCACCCCCGACCTTGACTGCACAAGCCTGACAAGGAGAAAGCATGTGAATAAAGGACAGACAGATCTCCACATGTGTGTAATGGCCTCGCCTGTCTTTTGCAGAAACCTTGCTGAGTTTCGTGGATGATATCCTGTCGGGGCGAAGTCTCCGTGCGTGATGCTGGGGGACATCCCCGGCCTGCTGACATCCTCCATCAGCATGATAATCCGCTGCCTGGAGCCCGATACCACCTATATGTGAGTTGTAACCGCTTTATAACAACTCTGAGTGAGTTATAACAACCTCGCACAGTTACAGTGAGTTATAACAACATTATAACAACCTTATTTAAGTTACAATAGCCTTGTAACACCTTTACATGAATTATAACATTTGAACTCCCACATTAGTGTTATAACAGCCTTATAGCACCTGCATGTGCTACAACAACCTTACACCTGTTACATGTCAGTCAAAACAGCCTTATGCCACTTAAATCTGAGTTCTAACACCCTTATTCTTCCTACCTTTGAGTTTCCACAACCTTATGCCCACTTACCTTTGATTTATATTAGCCTAATACAATCTGAGTTTTAAAATCCATAATCATGTAACACTGAGTTTTAACAGCCTTATACCACTTATCTCTGAGTTATGACTCAGAATTACGTGGTATAAGGCAGTTACAACTCAGAATTAAGTGGTGTAAAGCTGTTATAACTATAAGAGGTATAAATTACTTATAACTATTTCAACCAAACAGGCATCAAAACATTGTGCTTCATAGCAAATTTTAAAGTGTGCATCCTTGCCCTGTCGCCCGATTTGTTGAGTCATGATTGAGACTTGTCACATCAAGACTCCTTAATGCACCTTGCGATCTCTGACGTGTATTTCCGTAGCAAATTATTTGCAAGATCCAAACATGTTGGTATTGCGGAAAAAAAACACTCAAATCAAGGCACAAGGCACAGGTATAATGTTATCATCCATCACACTCTTCTAAAGATGTAGGAATGAAATTACATGCTATTCACTCAGATGCCTATATCTATTAGATCAATATTGGAGTCTGCAATCATCCTTACATACATGTTTTTGGACCGTGGGATTTATCCAGACTATGCCCACGCAAACACGGGGAGATTGTGAAAACTCCACACAGAACCACACCCAGGCTGGATTCAAACCCCTAATCCTCTTGCTGTGAGGCAACTGCACAACTCACTGCGTCACCATGCCATACCATTTTGGGTGTCAGGCAGTGCATTAAATGAACTGACTGCGTGCTATCAGTTCTTAGATATACTTAAGACTGCAAGGTTAGCAGTAGGCTATGCCTTGGCAGAGCGTTAAAAGATGTCAGTCAAGTACTTAATGCGCCGTGAATGAAGATATCTCTATGTTAGGAGAGTTTAGCGGAACGTGCTCCATTCTTGAGCGTGTGATCTCAGGGTTGACACGCTGGTTGCTGTCAGTCAAGCTAAAGAAGAACATTAGCAGTGAGAAGTCCTGCAGCTCTGTTGGTTCACTTTAGGTTGAAGATATGACAGAAAAGGGCAACAGAAATGAACTTAAAGTTCGTATGAATTTTCAGATGAGTTTACAGTAAGGTTGCGGCAGTAAGGAAGGTTCTAGGATGGCACTTTTTGCCATGTTTGTATGACATTATGAAAGTGAGATCTGCTAATTGTTTTGGTGAGCAAATTTTAATATTACGGATCCCATGACCATCTGAGTACGCTAACTGCCTAACACGCGGTGAGTTTTTAGACACATGCATGTATGGAGGAAAGAATGTAAGTCACTCCTTGCAGGTCCTTCCTAAAGTTTTTGACTGCTTTATTTAGCAGGGCATTTTACTTGCAATGTTTTCGTGGTGTCGGAAATGCCTGAAGCTGCCAAACTTCGACTGAATTTCCAACATTCTTCTTTTGCAAATGAAAATAATTTTACATTCAAAAATGCCAGGCTACATTTTATGTATGTGCTGAATGCAGTTCAGCAGTAAAAATACCTTTATCCGACTTCTGTTTATACCCCTGGCTCAGCAAGCAGAACACAATCCAAATAATGACGCGTAGTTAGACTCTGTTAATCCCTGATATGTATTTTTGGCCTGAAAAAATTAATTAAACCATCTGCATCACTTCTATGTTGTTGTGTTTTGATCTGTCGGACAAGGCAGAGCCAGCCTGCGAGTATCATTTTTCATTCATGGTCTGAAAATACGACTATTTTCACTAGCTTTTGCAAATGTTTGTGTGCTGTATGATAGTAAGGCATTTCATTTATTCGCTTGTGCTTGATTTATTACCAGCCGCGACAGCATCCGCTAGTATTGTTTTCACCTTGTGAGTAGGTGCTTTGTCATCATGGCTAAAAGTGGTCCTGAAGACACCAGTTGTAGCAGGAATTAACTCAGTGGCGGTTTTGAGTACTTTGCCCAGTGTTTATATGCCTGTCTGTATGTGGACTGTTTTTGTCATTGTGAAAGCATCACTATTCTGCATGTTGTCGCCACAAAACTGGAAGCGTGTTGTCAGGTATGGGTACAGTCTGAGCAATAGCATTAGAAGTAAAGGGTAGGAAGAGTGGCTGGTGTGATCTCATCACAATATGGTCACTAGTTTTTTTTTTTTTTTTTTAGCGGCTTTATTTTATAAATTATCATGAACAGGCCTGTCAACAAAAAAAAAAAAAACCAGTTAAAGGTCCCCTATTATGCCACCAGGTGCGCAGCTAGTTAGCCATTATGAGCCAGTTCAAAGTCTACCCTACCTGACATCACAAGGGGGAGTGACCACCCAGAATAATGAAATCTGATTGACTGCTTGGCTGAAGGTGATCAGTTCTTCTTGCCTCTGGTTGGTTACTTCCCCATGTGATGTCAAGAGGGAAAAGATTTTGAAATGGCTTGTAATAACTATGTAATTAGTTGTGCACCTGGTGACATTATAGGGGACCTTTAAGAATCCATAGAGACACAAATTGCAGTACAGCTGTTAAGCTGTGTCCTAAAAAAAATAAAATTACCTCTGTGATTTGCAACCTCTGATAAAGGAACAATTGAACAGAACAATACACAATAACAAGAACTGGCCATTCAATCCGTCTCGACTAGCTATTTACCTGGAGGCGGTAGTTTCCATTGATGTTATATAAACCCTTGCTAGAGTTGAGCGGTATTCTTTACTCTTTCACATCAGTGAAGGTGATGAGAGGTCAAATCAGTTGTTGTACTGTACAGCAGTCGACAGCACTTCCACAGAATACGCTCACAAGGCTAACTATTCAGTTTGATTGATTACGTAATCAGGTGGATATAATGGACACACCATGTTGCATGCTAACCTTGTGATAACAATGACTAGAAGTCAATAGACCGAGGCTAAAAAGCTAATTAGCGTTTATTTACTTCTATTTATTGTCACTACAAGGGCAGCATGTAGCACGGAGTGTGCCTTTAACTTTGAATTCTGTAAACTACTGTTGGAAGAGCAACCACACAGATTAATTTGAATACTAATTACTTGTTAATTCTTATGTCTGCCTGAAAGAGGACTGTGCAGCATTTTGCCAGGTAAGGCTCCAAGCAAGGTGAGGCTAAGATGAGGTCAACTAGTCCGGTTAACCGGACTCAACAAAAAACAGTGGCTTGTGCACCTCACAAAGCGGGCACTTATGGCACTATTTCCAGTAATTGGACCCTTTACATTCAAATTTCGTAAAAAGAGAAAGGGAACGGAAGAGAGAGAAACATATAAAATTAAATTCCTCATGGAGTGACACTTAGGAAAACTTGAAAACACGGGACAAGACTAAACATTTTGGTGTCTCTATCACTTTTCTGAAGTGAGACATTAGCCGAAATGTATTTCTGACCTTTTTCGACCTTCAAAAATTGAAACCACCATTTTTTTTGACATATGGCTTCTCGTGGTATGAATTTCAAGTGGATACCTTAGAAATTGTGGACGTGGGCACTGTCAGACGAACAAACACAACGATTGACATACAAGCAAAATTTTTGCGAGCGAATGAATACATTTTGTACTGACATTGGACCTGCATCTCCATTTTACAAGGCCAGTACAAATAACAATGGCTGACCCAGGAAGAGTGAACCTGCCCAGGTCTGCCCACCCTGTTACCTCTAAAATTCCCACACTGTTAAAATGTTGAGTTCCTTTGAGGTTAATTTGCACTGCAAACTTTGCTGTGCGTGTGCGTATGCAGGTCACCGTCGCCCATGAGGTGGAAAAAGTTCAGTGTGTTTAAGGCTGTCTGTCTAATAGTTTTTTCAGTGTTGAGAGAGAGAGATAGAGGGAGGGAGAGAGAGAGAGAGACAATGCGAGAGAGGGCGGGGGCTCTGTATTAGATAGAAAATAAATGCAGGTTGTTAAATAAAAAGATCATGTAGGTCCCTGCCATCGCGATCTCAGCTCTGAGGTCACTGTCTGATGATAGCTAAGTTCACATTCCAGTGAGGGAGTGGGTGCTGTGTGCTAAACATTAGGGAGGTGATTCATCATTCAGGGCCGACAGTGGTGATGGTGATGAATGATTGGTCGGCAAATGAACGCATGACCTGATCCATCTATCATACCACACTCTAATGTATATTTATTAATTTATTTATATTTCAGGACATGTATCTGATCCCCCCTGTCCAAAAACACAAAGTAAATATTGATTATGGACCTTATAAGTGTGTATTTGCCGAGTAAGGAAAAAGTCGAAAGATGTTTGTCCCGTTACTAAAAGTTAACATGGATTTGTCGTCTTTCATAAAGGCTTGGTTGCTAACTGGGAATGAACTGATGGAATTGGTCGGGTACCAAATCAAACATGGTTATGGACACAAATCCCAGTGGCTGTCCAATAAGCTAATTGTCATCGTATGATTGCTGTTACTTTTTTCTTTGGAGCTGTATGTCTACCAATCACAGCTAGCTAAGAAAGTATTTCTTCACTGGAGTCTAGTTTTCATGTTACTGTTTTAGAATGATGCAGAGATTGCATTCTGGAAATTAAAAACTGAATGTATTGCACAAAAAATTATGTTGACTTTATTTGGATTTCTTTACTTTAGTTGCATGTGTATCACTATACTGTGTGTGTGTGTCTATGTGTGTGTGTGTGTGTGTGTGTGTGTGTGTGTGTGTGTGTGTGTGTGTGCACGCGTATATGTCTGTGTGGGGTGGTATCAGAATGTGTAATAGGCTGATAAATTAATTGCTTAACATCTAGCAGGAATGAAAATTGCAGGTCAGGGGTCAGAGGTCAGATCTGTTTTGGCTTTCTGTGTGACTCAGGTGGTCTACTGTTGGGTCATAACAAGGTCATTTAGAATTGACAGTTGCTACGGTAACCATCTGATGCCCCCTCTCCTCCCACTCGTGATAGTCCACTCTCGAACACAGAGCCAGATGCACAGGTTAGAGCCCACCCCCCCACATGTTCTCAGTCTTCTTCTCTCCTTTTGTTGTTGGGGGGTGGTTGTAGGAATCCCATGGTGGCCATTTTCTTTACCTCTCTGTGAAAATGGCCCGTCGTCAACTACGTGGCGTTTAAACCGTCTGGAAAAGCTGGGAGCTCAGGAGGGGGTCTATTTTCCGGGATGTCCTTGGGGGGGGAGTGCACAGGGGCAGGTTTTCAGGTGTTTTAACGGCACAGAGAGACAAGCTATAAAGCGGAAGATTCATTTCATAAAAAGCCGTTCCACCTTTCCGGCACCCTGCAGTGCTGATGCGCCGTTTCAAAGGGCTTTTATCAGCCAAAACAAAGTGAGTATACGGGGCTGGGATGACGGTGTTCAGTCCGCTGTCTAAACACGATAAACTGAAGCCCCGCATCGTGCAAGAGCTTCAGAGCGTCTGTGGTTCCCGCTCAACTTTTCATACTAGCAGACCCGTTGGCAGCACTGATTGACTTATTAAAGCATAATTTCAAAAATAAATAAATCATAACAAAAAACTCACCTGCTGCATGAGAATGGAGTCTTGCTTTAGTCGTTGAGTCTGTGTATCCTTTTATGGAAAAGTAGCCCTGTCTTTCTGACTATGACTGAAAATAAACCAATGGCCACATCCAGTCATCAGCTAGACTACTATAATTCTTTTGCTTTGAGGAATGAGTGAGTAGGAACGTCATTATGTCACTCTCAATTTGGTCGATTCTTTATCCAGAGTCACATTCAGTTGTTTCGACTCTCCTGGATCACCTGCTCGAGTGTTGACTGTACTGGGGCTTGACTTAGCAACCCTTTCAGTTCCCAACAAACACTTTAGCCAGAAGGCTAAATGCTGTCCTGATCCCTGCTGTCACGCGAGAGGGTTGTTTATGCAGAAATCCACTAGATGGAGATGTGATTCAACAGTATGTTTATGGGCATTCCTCTCCTCTGCTTCCATAAAACTGTCAGACCTGTAATAACTGTTACATATCTGCTTCAACAGAGGTACCGTAAAGATGGCTGCCAGCCACCATCTTATAGCGCTAATGCTAGCTGTTGTCCTGTGAAATGGTGCATATTTATGCAGTGGGGTAAAGGCTGTGTCTCGTTTAGCGCATTGAGATCATCTATGGGGCGTGTAAAACGTGACTGTTGCTACAATAGCGGACCCTTCCAATGCTGGCATAAAGGGAAGTCCATAGGCTTTGATTTATATTAGGTGTGCATCACATGATTTACATACTGAAGCAATTTAGCATTATTTTGCACAAGGCCTTGATCATTTTTAGCCAGGCTGGTTTTCATTCGTCTTACCTGAAAGTTCAAGTGTGTTCTTAGTTTGCCAAGAGGGAATAATTTTGCGGTAGATACGTGTTTTAAGGACTATTATGCTGTCATTTTGTGAAATACCGGGCAAGAAATCTCTAAGCAATTATAGGTAAATGTTAACATTGCACTAAGAAAGAGGAACTGAGGACATTGCTGAGCTTTCTGGGGTAACAACAGAAAAAGTTCAGCTAACTGGGAAAGTTCAAGAGAGCATAATCTGAGAACATAATGAATTTCCACTTTCTTCACGAGAGCAAAATCTGAGAAGATGATGAATTCCCACTTTTGTTGACAGACACGGAGTCCTGTATGCCCAACTTGGGGCTATGTGGTGTTCGCAGATTTTTGGTGTGCTCGTCTGTGATATTGTGTAGTGTCACGTGCTGCCCTGTGATACTGTGAAGTACTGTGAGATATTGGATGATGCATCATTGGGCAGCTCTGTCCTTGTTTGAAACGTCTCAGCTTTGTATAAAGGAGAGAATTACTCAATACAAACCAAATTAAGACCTGCACCAGATGCTTTCAATGCTTGAAAATGAAAGAGGGAATTCATTAATCACCTTCCTGAGGACATATACTTGCATAGTCAGTGTCATTCGTATTTATGTTTCCCCCCGGAGGGAGAGGGGAGACACATTGATTTAGGCTCGGTTCCCGTTCGCGTTCACGTTCCCCTTTGCGTTCGCGCTCCCACTTCGTTTCCGGAGCGTAACTCCAAAACCGTTTGCATGATCTTAACGAAACATTGCAGACTTACCACTCAGATCCTAAAGTGGAGCCATTTGATGTGCCTGTCTGTCCGTCCATCTGTCTGTCTGTCCGGATGTGATCGATTTCTGTCTGGAGCATAACTCCCAAACCGTTTGCATGATCTCAACGAATTTTTGCATGCTTACTACTCAGGTCCTGCAGTGGTGCCTTTTGGTATGTGCCTGCCTGTCTGTCTGTCTGTCCGTTTGTCCGGTGGGTTAGGCAGGGAAGGGGGCCGGGAGGGAGACATATGTTTTTAGGAGTAAAAACACATTCTAGTTTTTTTCTGCTTTTGTGTGTGAATGGTATGTATGATCTGTGATGGATTGCTGAGCTGTCCACGGTGTGTCCCTGCCTTTTGCCCAGAGTCAGCTGGGATAGGCTCCAGCTCCCCCACGACCCTGGAGAAGAAGAGGCGGTGTAGATAATGGATGGATTAAGATCAGGTTCTTAAGTGGAGGTTTGGCATGACTTTGCAGCTATTTAGGTATCAAGTGAACAATGAAGGGATCGGCCCCATTTATATAGTCACTGTCAAAATACTCACGCCACTTAGCAGATTTAATTCCATACATTTCCGTGCGATATAAAAACTATTTTTCACTGTCAAAATACTGTACATACAGATTGCACGGCAGATTTAATCCCATACATTCCCTTGTGTTATAAAAGCTATTCTTCACAATCAGAATACTTACTGACTACAGAGTGGGCTTAATTCCATACATTTCCCTGTGATATAAAAATATGTTTTTTTCTGCTTGTCTCGATACCTTGATGAGGCGTTTGCCACGAGAACTGCACACTTTATGAGTGGGATTCATTCTCAGTTTGCTCTCTGAGTGAATATTGTCTCTCCTGTTCGGTGAAATAATAGTTCGCCGTGATAACACTCGCTAAAAGAATACTGCTTCGACTCTCGCCAAACAGAGAAGATCGTAATGCTGATGCGCATTTCACGACCTCAGCGGTCGCGACGTGAAATTAAATGTTCCAGAACCCCATATGGAAGCCATTGTGATGGCGATGATGATGTAATTTCATCGGCGATTAAGGTAGCCGTGTGAGAGAGGGCGCGGAGTTCCGATCTGCGGGCGACCCCCCCTTACACGCTCTTTGCCGAACATTAACGTCTTGCAAACCAATTTAGCCCCTTAATTGTCTCGCTGCGGCAGCCAGCACATGACAAATATTTGGCGGGAAGACACGGACCTCTGGGTAGTGTAGTCACGTAAGACTGAGTGATTTTACTTGATCTCTCTCTGCGATTATGTGCATTTCACAGACAGGGATGGTGGGGGTGACTTAGTGTGTGTTTTTCAGACTACGTGTGTGGGAGTGCTTGTGGGTGTGTACCGTACGTGCGTGTGATAGCGTGGATTTGTGCAAGTGTGTGCAAGTGCATGGATACAAATGTGTGTATATGCGTGCGTTATCTGTGTGTCTGTATCAGACGGTCCTTATCTAGCTGTGATTGAATTGTTGTGTCAGTTTTAGTTCGACCATTTGTCCCTACATTGGCTCTGTTTTCAAAAATCCAGCTTTGAAACTGAAACTGCTTCAGTGTAAAATGGACCTGCCCCAGCCAATATGTACTTATTACTACAGCACATATCTGTGAAAATTGACATTTCGTGACACTTGGACTTTTTTTTTTTTTTTTTTTTTTTCCTATAGGTTGTTGAATGTACCAATAAAATATTTGATGTAAAAAAAATTAGAGTGATTCACCTACTGGTTTCAATGGAATCATGTAAGAAGTTAATCACTATCACTGAAAGTGTCATGAAATGTCAATTTTTTACTTGATGCGTTCACAACTGTGAACTTTAACCCACTGCAAGTTGGTTAAGTATAGACCGCACAGACTGCAGATTGTGACTACACATTTAATGTGCATTGAATGTGATTCCAGAGGACAGTGTCAGCTTTAATTTGCAGCTTGCACTTCTATATCATGTGAAACTCATCAAAATGCGTATGGATTGCGCTTTTAGTCTGAAATAAATGCATGTTCACGCATGAGAGTGGATGGAAAAACACTTACGAGTAATGGTGTACAGGTGGAGAAATTCTGCATGCATCGCAGCCGTTTTTGGATAGCTGCGAGCCATTGTCGTAGTTTGGTTTTTCAGGGCTATATTGCAGTATTTCTCCTTGGATTAGTTTTGCCGTCTTTCACTGGTTTCAGTGCTTCATTGGTTAGACTTAAGGCTGTCTGCACTGTAGTGAGTCTTATTCAATGTTTACCTGCTGCTCGGATGTAGAATGTGTTTCGGCCTCAGCCCAGATTGTGAATGCTGTGTGTGTGTGTGTGTGTGTGTATGACTGTGTCTCTGAGGGGGTCCCCTTTTGCTGTGATTTAATATTTATATCCATTTTAGCTAGACCATGTTGTCAGCCTTTCCATCAGTCCATACATGGGCTCTTTCTCTGTCTGTTAAATATACCATGGAACCTGCAATAGTTTTCGCATCTCTCTCTCTCTCTCTCTCCTTGCTATGCAGGTTTAGACTGTGGGCAGTAGATAACACAGGAAGACGTTCCCCCTCCAGTGAGATCACCATAAAGACCCCCTGCCCTGCAGTGGACGATATTAAAGCACAAGGTGAGGTCCTTATATTCATGTGCTCATCACAAGTCGCCGTGCCGACATATGGAGTCTCACCCCCAACTTCAACAATGATCTTCAGAGGAAGAGTATTTTTTTAAATTAAACTAAGCAACTATTTCTCTCCATTTTGTCAACTGACACGTCCATTTATGACAGCAGTTAGTCCTGGCTAGTTCTCAATCATTTTCCTTTATTGACGCGTTTTCCAATTATCGTAATTTGCAACTGAAGTCACGGTTTCTCTCCATATGCATCTAACAGCGATTAAATCATGGGCTAAATTCAGTACAGTGGCGGAACAAGAACAGAGAATTGGGTTGCACAAAACATCCGTTTAAAACAATTATTAGTCCTGACCTGTTCTCAGTCATTTTCATAACAGAAGGTTCACTCCGAGAGCACTCCACACTTAACAAGTGCTGCTTGTTCTCCCGGATTAGGTAAGATGACAATCATTCATCTGGACACGTATTTGCTGTATTTAAATCAAAGTCAAAGGGACGTGTCTTGGCACACCCACTGGCTACGCCACTGGAATAAACATACAAAAATGTCTGAGCATATGCAGTCAGAAAAATTCCAAAATAGTACAAATTTTAGCATTTCGCAATGAGGAACTTTTCCTTCTTTTTGCAAAAAACATTTATAATTAATATGACATCATTGGCTTACAACAGGCATGGTATTGACCGATTACATCTACCAATTAGCTTTTTTGTGTGCTCATATCTTTCCCTGTTTTGGAATAAGCATCCACATAAATTTCCATCAAAATGGCTTCCATCCTGAAAAAAAATTCCACTGGTGTTCCTCATATTGTGGAAATCACATTACACTTATTTAGCTGACTCTTATATCCAAAGGGACTCATCATTTTTCCATGAATACTGTAGAAGGTAGCGAAGTAGCAGTGTTCACGAGGCCCCCCAAGTGCTGACCGTGGCCTGTAGTGCCTCTGTGTTGATATAACGCGCCATTGCAACTTACAGCACAGGTATCAATTTAGTGTAGGGCCTGTTTCCTTTATATGTGGTAGTATTTAAATATGAATTTTGAGCCAAAATGGTTGCCTCTTAGTTTTATAAAATCAAACTTCTCTGCCCAGTGTTACCATGGCAGGCAGTGGGATGACATTTCAACCCTAAAATGCCTCTGAGAATGACCTCTATGGTCATGAAGAAAAAGCTTGCGCTTTCAAAAGGTGACTGATAATTATTATTTACAGAGTCTGAGCTATTTTTTTTTTGTTACTTAAACTAGCTTTCCAATTTCATTACTATAACTGTTCAAAGACAGAATAGGCTGTTCAAAACTTCAAAAAAGCATACTTGCAATGATATAATAAAAGATATGAATGTGTGCAAAGTGATTAAATTTGTTGAGTTTGTTGTTCCTGAAAAACATTGAAAACTGTGATTGGATCAGCGCTTATCCTACGTCTGTGGTTCATAGTGTGGGGACGCGCTGACAGACAGGGGGCGATGGGGGTGTGGGGGGCATTTTGATTAATGAATGCACTGCGATAGGTGAATTTATGAGTGGTCAGATTGGGGGGGAGGTATTGGTACTTAAAAATTATCCCCTTTACCTAAAGAATATGTTACTATAACATTATTATTATTATTTTTTTTTTTTTTGTATTTCACATTTCCTGCCCTGTCCTTAATGTGGGACAGAGCTCTGTTACAGGGCGTCCTAAGTGAGGTCGCCCCCTGCAGGACTCTTTCTCACGTTTTGTCCCATTTGCTTTCCCCCGTCAGAGATAGCGGATAAGATCTATAACCTGTTTAACGGCTACACCAGCGGTAAGGAGCAGCAGACGGCCTATAACACGCTGATGGACCTGGGCTCGCCCGCGCTACACCGCGTGCTCTACCACTACAACCAGCGCTACGAGAGCTTCGGAGAGTTCACCTGGCGCTGTGAGGACGAGCTGGGGCCTAGGTACCTATCCTGCTGTCCCGAACAGCACTTCCTGTGGGTGTGTGTGTCTGGAACTATGTCTCTGTCACTGTCACACGCACGCACACACACATATACTCAGACACACAAGAGTCCAGGTACCTGTCCTGCTGTCCTGAACAGCACTTCCTGTGTGAGTGTGTATGCGTGTGTATGTGTGTGCTTGTGGGCTCAGGGACTGTACCTGTCCTGCTGTTCTGCCTGCTGCTCCCAGTCTACATATTTCTTTAAAACTGCTTTACCTATAACGGTAACTATAATCTGCAAAAATAGAACCTGTCTTTACTGTCATGGGAATGAATGAACCAAAGCCAGCTCAGTGTGTTTGCCTGTATTGTAAATTAATGAGCAGCTGAATATTAATACTTGCGTAAATCCGGCTGCTCTAAAATGCTGAGTGTTGTTGGAAAAGCAGTGAGAATGCTTATACGGCAGGATGGTGAAAATAAGCGATTCCCAAATTTACGCGACCATTCTCAGCGTGTAGTAAACACTGGTGCTACTGCCAGTGAAGAGGAGCTTGTAAAAGCCGTTTATGGTAAATACACAGGAATCGCATGTGAGCCGAGCAACTTCCAGCGACTTCTTAGAGCCTGTACTCTGTTCGACATTGGATCAAGGCTAACCCAGAGTCTCGAGGTTCCCCTATCATGGGAGATTGCTCAACCATTAGCAAGAAGCAACTCACCAGGCAGCATTTTTATAAACGCATACAGGTGTTTATTATCAAACTCTGGTGCCAGCATATATTTGCCCGGGAGGAGCAGGTGCAATCGATTAAGACAGCTCGGACTCGGCAGGACGATGGCAACGCTCGATGCAAACGGTGCAGGCTCTCCCAAGCATTTTGACGGAGTACAGGAGTCAATGTAATTGGTCTATTTGTGTCCCATTAGAACTCATTTAGTGTCAAGAACATTTTGCTGCAATATGATTGATGTGTGGTAAGCACTTAAGAATTAATTCAGACTTTGAAGTCAGTGAAATTACTGAAGATATCTTTTTAAAGTGTGCGCATGTTAGACTCCTGATCCGGGTTTCAGTTAGCGGGTCAGTATGAAACAGTGGCCATATTTAACGGGTAAAGACGAGTCGGGGCATAGGGTTAGGAGGTGCAGCGTTATTTGAATAAAAACAGTTTTTGAGGGAGATAAATGTCTACTACTGAATAAAATGCGCTCTGTCCACACCTAGCCACTGCGTAAGCTAAGCCTGTGTATTGGTTACATGGGCTTGAGAACTGCTGTGCCTTACAGAGTAACAATATCCAACTGTTGTGTGAAATAAGGTTCACCTATTCAATAATTCAAGAGTCAAAGAGTCAGTGAATATTTATTCAGACCCCTGGTTTCTTAAATTCCTCATTTTATATGGCCATCTCCCAGTTCCCCTTATAGGGAGCGCATTACAGCATCTTATTTTTTGCCAAAAATAAATATTATTCATCACGCCTTCCTCAGCCAAATACGTCTTTAAAGTGATTAGTGTGATCATAGTTAATTCCCAGAAACCTGTATAAATGCTTTTCCGAATCCGTTAATTGACCTTACAGTCATTAAACCTGGTTTGTTATTTCTGCTGGAGGACTGACGCGGATTGAGTTCATGTGTTGAGTTACGTGCCCTCAGCAACTGCTTTTTCCAGCGCACATCTGGAAACATTAGACGAAACGTGTAATACAAGTGTCACATTAGTGTTGATAAATATGAAATAAAGCGCCACAGGGCTTATTCTAGCGGAGTGTAGCTTAGCACGCGAGGTGTGTTAGACAGAAAATAGTCATCATCCGCAATAATGGCTCCCTCGAGTTCCCCAATAATAAAGTTACCTTTCACTTACACAGATTCCAGAACAGTGTACATTTCTGTCGCACGGATCGCTTTTCTTCTCCCGCGTCGGAATTAATGTGGCTTGTCGATCCGGCGTTTTCGGAAGGAGTTTAATGGAGTCTGAATCATAACACCGAGAATTCTGTTTCCCCACATTAACGACAAAAAAAAGGTTTTACAGTGCTAGGAATTGCTTTCTCTCAATCTGAGTGACTTATAAACTTTGTGTTACTCACAAAGACATTGGCCGGTTGAAATTTCCTTTTGATTGGCTCGTCAAAGTAGATAATTGTCACTGAGCTATCACAGGCTTGTTAGCAGAATATAAGCTGGTGTCTATAGAGATAGCCTAACTCCTGGGAGGTCATTGGGAGGAGCATGAGGAGCCTAAATGAGCTTCTCTCTTCTCACAAACATTATGACCCTGGAAATCCTACATCTGAAACAGTTTGTCGCAAATTCAACTCTGCAGGACAGTTAAGGAAGCCCACAGGCCCTGCTACTTCTGAGATGCTGCAACCCACTCATCCACCCAAAATGATTCTGCCCGTGTCAGGTTCCATTTTCCTGTAAATCCAACAGGTCCACTATGAGAACCAACTGTCAAGTTCTGTTTGCGCTGTTATTTAGAGGTCATCAAGGTTATTCACTTCATCCGTGACTATTCATGATGTGTCGGCTCATCAGTGTATGGTTTCCTGCGTAATAGAGTCTTAACTTGCTTGTGACGATGCCACGACGTCCTGTGTTCACTGTCTTCTTGAGTATTTCTGAGCCCCTGTGGTTATATCTATTACAGAGGCATGTCAGTTCTCAATGCAGTGATGTCCGAGGGCTTGAGGATCATGCGCATCCAATATTGGTGTTCGGCCTCTCTGGGTATTGCTCCGATGTCCCCATATTCTCAGAATCTTTTCACTATATTATGGAATTTTTATGGTGAAATTCCCAAACTGGCTCATGATTGTGTATAATTTTATAACTCAATGTACTGGAGAACAGAGACAGGCAAAATGCTTTCGCCATTCAAATACTTACAGAATGCTTATTTTTTACCCACCGGTCACCCCACTGTTAACGTCCTTCGCTGCCTTCCGTGAGAGGTACAGGGCCGCCGATAATTCAAGAAACGTGAGAGGCAGGTGTGCTGGTACTCCCAGTGATGTCATTGAGAATCGTGATCGAGTTTTTTCTTTTGGGGGGGATTTTGGGGGGCTGGTTATTCGTCTGGGAGCTCACTGTGATGGAGGGCTCCATTAAGGAATCAAAAGGTTTGTTCTGTGGAAACGTGCCAAAGAACCCTCTTTTTTCTGAGAGCGTGGAGTGTGTGAATTACCCTACAAATGTCACGCAACAGTAAAGGCTTGTGCACTGTGTGTGATCTATTGTACTCGGAGAATATCAAGGTCGTTACGGCCCTGGAAGGCTCCGGCAATAAAGGTTGTGTACTACCAGTGGTGATTTAAAGGAGCAATAAAATATTACAAGCGCTGCTGTAAAACAGTACTTTGTATTCCGATGTTATGTCCATTTTTCTTCTGTTTGCTCGGCGGTGGCCATTATCTGACATTACGCGCTCTTCTTTTTGAATTATGATTACGGTTCGGCTTTAGTGATTTTATGCGGACTGTGTCATGACAAATTGTTTCGAAGGCTATCGCAGGAACTCTTAAAACTTTGGAAATGGGGAAACTTTTTTTCAGCAGCTGTCTTAGAAAAATTCAGATGAGTGCGTTTGTGTGGAACGGCATCTTTCTCCACTGGCTTTTTAGGGGAAAGGTGACCCTAAACTCAGTTAAGGTCAATTTAGCACTGCAGAGCACAGTCAGTGGTGTGTCTGTCAATTTTTTTTTTTTAATTTTCTGAGCGTGAGTGTTTCTGGGAAACAATCCTTGTCATTGCTCTTTAGCGTAATGGCCACACTCGGTGAAGTATTGGTCAATAATTGGAAAGAGTATGGAATAAAATTCAGTCTCCGGATGGAAAACAAGTTTATCTTGCCTCATTTAGTGTAAATCTTGTTATGTGATTGTTTGTGAGGATAGAGGGTCACGTATACCTGCACTGACAAAAATAATGAACGGGAACACGAGACTGCAGAAAGTGTTATCTAGGTTCAACCGTAGGAGTAAAAATTTATTTACAAAACAAGACATACAAAGGCTGCAACTTGAAATGACAAGGGAAGAAAAAAGATAAAACAGAACAAAGAAATGAATGCATTGAGACAGATTATTGATTTATGCCCAACTGTTTGATCAAGGACTATGGTACCAGGAGCAGCGTCGCCTCCGAGCGTTCTTTATTGGTGTTGGAAACGTGAGGCTCGTTTGTCCTGATTTTTTTATGCCTACACTTTAAAAAGCGCTGAATCAGTCCATCTGAGGTTGCTATCAAACTGTCATAACAATGTCAATGGCATTAGCAAAGTAATCCCACCGCAAAGTCAGGTCTGTTGCTTGCTTTTATAAATGTCCAATTACCGATTGGCTCTCGCTTTTGAGTGAGAGAAGAAATTTGTTAGAAAAACTGCAGTAAATGACTCGTGAAATTGTGTGTTACAGAGCCAGGACAGTGCTAATAGGAATAACTGATTCTGCTCCATCTTTGTTTACAGTGGAAACTATTGCGAAATCAAACTCCGCCTCTGCTTTCAGGTGATTGGACGCCAGCAAAGAGAGTGGCGGACTGACAGTTTTGATTGAGGCATTTCGAAGCAGGAAATGTTTCCAACTTCATACGCACCTGAGAACAGTGAGGCAGCAGCAAACCATAGAAAACAGTCATGAAACGGTGCCCCCCGCTGCCAGAGTGCGTTTGGTGTGAATACCCTGTCGAGCCGTTTCTCTTCGAGAGCTACTTTGGACCTTTATAAATAGAGCAAACCTCCCAAACTTCAAACGTGCAACATCAGGATGATCTACTCTGTGTTCTAGCTCCAGTTCCACCATCTTAACAGCACGCCCGCCCCCCCCTCTCTCCATGGTGGCAACTTAACGGTTGCTTTCAGTGATTTCTTATTTATTAACTTGTCTCTATTTGAGAGTTATTTTACTGTAAAAGTGCTGTCTGATTTCTTTTTTTTTTTTTTTTTTTGCTTTTTGCCGGTACTTAACATTTGTTTAATGAATAATCATGATTTGAATATGTGAATTCTGCCATTATTACAGACAGCCTGCGGACTATCTGTTATCTACTTTCCACTGTCAGATTCCCCTAACGTAATGACTATAATGGAGAACCTTTCCCTCAACTCAAACTGTTCACTCCTTCATGAGTAAAATCATCCCTCGCTGTTCTTTCATTGGTCGCTCTGCTACACCTCTTGCATCTACCACATGTTGTTCAGACGGCTGCTCGTACGAACACGTTATCTTTCATCATTATGTAGTGATGGACACAGAATCAGCGTTCATGATGTGATTTACCCTCTGTACCTGGTGTCTTCTCTTTTACTTATTCAAAAATCTGAGCTGTACTGAATAATCTGGTTTTGCTGGGACAAGTTACATTGGCTGCACATTCTTCTGCATGTGTGGGGATCTTGTTGGGACTTAAAGACCCCATGACTGCAGTAAAGTCAGGAAAAATAGCTGCATGGGGACTTTTTTTGTGCCCTCTGTACACTGTAAACCTAGATAGTGTGGCAAACTCAAATGTTTTGTGGAAACCTATTACCTCAAAAAAAATATCATGTAAGCCAACTTAATTGTATTGTGTGGACAGTACTTAAAGAATATAAGGTAAAATTTATTCTTACCTTGTGCTGTGAACACAAGATCACTAAGTTGGCTAGCACAATGGGTAGTACTAGGACTAGTTTTAAAGTTTGGTATTAGAATTATGCTCTGGCAAAGGTGAGGTATTAAGTCAAGGTTAAAATGTTGGTTATTTTGGTAGATTTGTGTATTAGAGTGAAGTTTATGGTCAGGGAAAAGCTTTCGATCCAGTTAATTTTGGGGTTTGGGGATATGTAAATAGGATTTTTTGGTCCCTCTAAGTATAGAAAAGCAAATGTGTTTTTTTTTTTTTTTCTCTAAAATTTATGGTAACGTGGTAATTTGTGCGACACAGGCTTTTTAACCCCGTAAAAAACCTGTGGACCCATATATGAGTCTGTCAAATGCAACTGCTGTATTCAAACCTGTGGAATTTTCAGCCTATTAAATTCTATTGGATTTCCCAAGGTTTCAACAATCCCAAATATGTCCTGCTGAATTATGGGGAAATGTGTATAAAATTATCCGCAAGATCAAGATATTTTCCATTTGATGTAATGCTGTGGCCATAAAAACATGGCATCCTGGGTTTGAATATTTCTCTCAGTATAGTGACATAGCTTCAGTGAAGCGCTGCAACCAGCAGATACAGAATATGTATGTGGCATTGGCCTACTATATAATAAATGCTTTTTCCAACTTTAAACTTGCTGAAGGGAAAACTTAAGTGTAAATTTAAAGTTTAAGGGGTGAAGGCTACTGCTAAGGTGCATTGTGGTACATGGAAAGCATCTAAAAACAAAACAGTGGACCCCTTTAATCATGACTACTGCCACTGTTTGTAGTTTGCAATGTGACGTCCAGTCTTTGCAATCACAATTGAACGTGTTTAAAGATATACAAACACATTTTTAAAGCGATTCCGAGCATAAGCGTAAACTTCGTTCACCTTGACTGCTCCAGTTCGCCTCGATTAGGAGAAAAATGGATGCCCTCCTCCAAAGCATAAACCAGGCTTTAGAAGGTGTGGCATGACTCACTCTTCATGAACTTTATGGTATCAGGTTTATTTGAAGGGGGGCAGAACATGGTGAAACCTGGGGGAACTCCATACAGCTTTCATGAGGCGCCCCAGAGAATTCTGGGATGGATGGAGAGCCGTACCTTTGAAAACAAGATGCTGGTTTCCACTTCCATACATTCTCGGATTTATAGTGACGACTGTTGCTATTTGGAGCTCAACATGGACTCTTCCTGAAATAAAAAAAAAAAAGCATAACAAACTGCAAAAAGTTTTTGTTTTAAGCAAATAAACATCCAAATTCTTCAAGCCACTGGAACGTGGCAAGCTATCAGAAACATAAATAATTTCAGAAAGATATAAATGGCAGGTTCTCTGCTACAGACGCAGTAATTTTATTTTGGAAGAGTGATGGAAGGGCACAGACTGTTATGTAAAAAATAAAAGTGAAAAAATAGTAGTCAAGCCAAAAGCTTAGGAAAATCGTGTGCCTTGGGCCATTATCTAATTTCTCATCGTTAAAATTTAATTAACTTGTTTTGTGAGGAGTTTCCAAAGCCATCGCTAACCTTCAGGGGCTCGACCCATGGCACTCAGGCGACTTACTCAATCAAAATGACGTCTGCATGCTTAGTTCCCGGCCACTTAGGTTTTATTTGTCTTTCTCTTCAAAAAATACAAATAATTTATGGAGTAGAGGAAAAATTACTCCTTCAGAGGTCTTCAATAAATCACATTGGACAGATAACCTGATAACTTGACGTGTACAAAAAGCTAAATAAGGACAAAAAAGACACATTTGCCACCTGCTGTCAGAACCGAGGGACCAAGGAAGGAGGTCTAGCCAGAGTTATGGTTCTGGGGTCATATTACAGAGACTTCCTATCTTAAGTTCCAACTAAAGATCCTGAAAATTTAAGATAGGATTTTTTTTTTCCCCAAATACATTTTACTGAAGCCAAGCTTAACTTATTTTAAGTTTCCTATCTTCTGTGATTACATCTTATTTCTAGTTAGGATTTTCAAAACTATTGGACACATGATTCAACTGTACTCAATAATCAACTATCAGGTCTGTTGCCAACCAACTGATGATACGCATGTAGCTGGTCGATCAACTTGACTGGATGAACGCTGCTGTCTTCTTCCCTGGGAAGCCACACTCAGTATTTGTCTGTGCTAAAACTTTTATTGGCCACGTTTCCCAGATTCATTTAAGAAGATCTTAGCGCTAAGAGCTTCTTTAGATCCTTCTTAAGGCTGCAGTAAGAAGCAAACGCGTTTCCCAGATTCCTTCTTAGCTGAAGATAGCTCCCTCTTTGCTGAACTCTTCTTTGGAGCCTTCTTAACTTCTTAAGAACGGCCTGAACCAGGAAACGCGGCAATTGTTGTTGCCACCTGCGCCAGATTTCGCGACATCGCAGGCTGAGACATTCGTGCCGTATCAACAACTTTGCTGTGAAAGTCGCCCTTTTGCAGAAAAATGTAGCACACTGGTTACCTGCACCAGGACAGGGAGTGCCACGTGACACTTTGTTTGTCTTGCTAATGGAAGTCGCTATCGCTTTGTCAGTTCAAATGTCTAAGACCTGGGTAGTCGTCAATGAATGTTTTAATGTTATCGTTGAATAGCAACATGGTTTTTGGGTCTGACATGTGCCTCGACCATCATTTGTCTATGCTCACTGTTTAAGTATTATAAATAAATCTAATCTCCAAACTGTGAGAAAAGCTAACTTATGCAGCTAGTCAGCTAGCTAACTGTCAGTGGCTAAGCATGAGTAACGCAAACATTCTATTTACAACAGAGCTAACGGCGAAATATATTAGGACAACATTAGGAGTAATCTAAAATGACCGCATCCTACCATTCACCTATCTGCGGTTAACCCTTAGAGCGCTGAAATACATTTTCTAAAAATATAATTAAATTTAAGTATCTTGTGCTGTTGAAAACCTATCATGTGGTGACTTGCTTTTTTTTTTTTTTTAAGATTATTTTTTGGGGATTTTCCCCTTACTAGACAGTATTTAGTGGAGAGAGACAGGAAAAGTGGGATAAGAGTGGGGATGACATGCGGCAAACAGCCCGAGTTGGAATCGAACCCAGGCCGAAGGGAAGGGCCCAGCCCCACGTGGCACGCGCACTCAAGCCGATGTGTCACCGGAGCGCCCCGGGGAGCTCTTTTAAACAAGTCGCCACATGATAGGTTTTCAACAGCTTTGATTTTGATTTTTTACATCATTGAGCAACAACAGCGGCATTCGGCGCTCTAAGGGTTAGATTATGAACTTAGGACCTGTTGCTCTGGCATAGCTTTTGGCCTAAATGAGATTGTAACTGAAATTTCCATGGTTGCTAGAGAGTTAAGGTGTTAGGAAGTTAGGAAGTTTCTGTAATAAGGCCCCTGGTGATTATTTTGGAGTTGTGGGGGTAGTCCCCTTGCTAGCATTGTAGGCTAGCACAAAAGGCAGCACAAACACTGAGTGATAAGGTTTTGATACATCTCTTAACTTTGACACAAGCATGTTGTCTGAGGCGTTTGTTCATTTTTCAATGTTCTAATGAATGCGTCTTGGAGTTTGAGTTGCGCTTTCAATGCATGTGTGCGTACGTGTCAAACAGCGGATGAGTTGGTGCCCTGGTGTGCACTATGCCTTCCCACGCAATCTGTGGAACGGGAAGTGTGACAGTCTTCTGGGTCTCTTTACAAACCTCAAAGCCTATTTTAGGTTGAAAGATAAAGGCAATAAACCTCTCTCCTCAGATGAAATATTTTGGTTTTTAGTTGGGATGGCGTTGTTTTTCGGAGCGAGGGTAATGCTCTTGGCGAGCAACGGTGTTTTTCATTTCCTAACTATGACATGAGTAATACTGTGTTCGAATACCATCTCGCGGCCCGCAGATCGGGGCTCAGTTTTCAGTGTTTACGTGGGCCACGTGTGGAGCTTCTGGTTTGGCCTCTTCGGTGAGGTGAAGCCACGGTTCAGGAATGAGGAGATTCTTTTTCATGCGAGAGAAACCACAGTTGGGCTACCAGTCCTGGTGAGATCTCAGTTCTCCAACAGCAAGATCTCTCAGTGGTTTTTTTTATAGTACCTTAGACCAGAGGTGTCAAACTGCTATGTAAAAGAGCCGAGGGGCTGCAGATTTTCATTCCAGCCATGCAGAAGCACTCCTGATACAACTTATTTAATCAACTGATCTCAGCTTATGTGTGCTTCTGCCCAGTTGGATTGAAAACCTGCCGCCCCTGGACACTTTTACGGACTAGTTTGACACCCTGGCCATATTAGCATGCTCTTCAAAATGATGGGTGAACGAACACCTTTTTTTTGTATTGGCACTATTTGACACATCGTGTGGTTACTGGAATAAAGCACTGGTTAAGTTAAAAGCAATGCAAATTTGACGCACAAATTCATTGAGAAATAACTCAAATTGTGTTGATTTTAAGACATCAAGTCCCAAAAGAAGTTCTCTTAACAGGACTTTACTTTAATTGAATTATTTTCCCCTTCCCTCTCTCTTGTCCTGCTGAAGGTTTGAGTCTGCCACGTTGATCTAGCGCAAAAAAAAAAAAAAAACAACAGCTAAACCACAAAGGTACGATTTATGAGCGATCGGACAGCTCCGGTGTTCGATTTGCTCCATTTGTGGTGTGAACAGCAAGGCCCCTGCACTTCAGCTGTTTCCAGGCTGTTAGTCAATCATTATTTAGGGGGCTTTTCCAAGCACCTCTTCTCTGCTCTGAACAAAACTCTGCAAGCATTTCTACTATCAGCCCACCATTGGCTGCATTAGAGTACAGAGTGCAGGATGTATTTCCTTGGCATTAAGACTGCTTCCTACGGCGAGGCTTTGCTGATGCAGCCCCAAATGGACAACAACTCATCTTGCACCGCTTTCTGCAGAAGCGTTCAAATGCTGCCTGCAACATTTTGTCCTCAACTTTGACTTGCGAGAAGATCCAAGAGTCATTTTGTTCGGCGATTTGGCAAATTTAACCACTAAATTAACATCAAGTTTAAAAAAAATCTTTCTATAAAATACATAACAGCTAGTTTAGTTCAAAAGCTTTGTTACTAATTTATGGCTCCGTGTTGTTAAATGCAAAAAGAAGACATATTTATCTGCTTCTGAAAAATCCATTTCAAAGATGTGTTTGGGTCTGAATTGGAATTGATAACTGCCGATGTTTGTCATTGCAGGAAAGCAGGTCTGATTCTCTCCCAGCTGGACGACCTGAGTGGCTGGTGTCGAGGCCTCCTTCAGGAGCCCAAAATCGGCCTTCGCCGGGCCTCCCTCAAGTACCTGGCCTGTCGCTACACTGACACCAAAGCCTTCGGCCTCAACTGGGTGGATCTTGGCCAGGACGTGCGCAAGGCCTGCGAGGAACAGCTCCTTCCCGTGCTGTACAATGACTATGGTGAACCGAGGGAGCTGTGAGGAACATCCGGTTCTCTTTTCATTAGTCAGGACAAAATGGCCGTCTTTGGGGAGTCAGGTTCAGAAGTGTACAAAATGGCTGCCGGTAACTAAATGTTCCCTCAACTAACATGTCGTATAAGCTATCCCAACACACTTCAGGCAAGAAAGGCATAACAACCTTAATGCTTCTATTAGATAATTTAGTGTATATTTTCCCAGATGGCTTGCACAACTGGTACCAATAAATTTCAGGTACTTTCATTTTATTGGGAAAGATAGGAGATGCTCACAGTTTTGTAAATAAGAAATGTCTAACAGAACAACTTCTTCATGTGTTCTTATAATGCTTGTCTTTAGTACATACTAACGCGGGGCATTGGTGACTGAACCATTAAGCTGAAAGACCCCCGAAAATGTATTATACAAAAAGGAAAGGGTTTACTAAAATGTGGAATGTAATACTTAAAAAAACACCTAGCGCTTAGCTGTTGTACAGGTCTTATTAGTTTCACTTTTTTTCAATGTAAACAGTGTTAAGTAACTTGGGAAGGTGGAACCATTATGTGATGTCTTGACCTGTGTTTTTAGTATGAATATATTTTAATCTATTGTATATGCTAACACAATTTTTAAAAGACTCGCCCTCATACTGCTTTAACATAGAATGCTCTCTCGAATTCAAAGGAAATTTTCTTTATAAGAAGAACTGGGATGCGGGAAGAAACTTTTCTGAATACCAATGTGCACCTTTTTGTCCTGGCATTATATAAGTATATTTTTGCCATTTTATTATGATAAATTTATAGGTGTTATGAATGTTTTACTTGGAAGATATCTTGCATTTAGGACAAAGACATAAGGAAATCATGTAATTAGCACTGACATAGTTTTATGTAGAAATTCATTTCATAATTTTTTTAAATTAAAAATATGCTGTGAGATCTACTTAATCTCAGCTATGATATGCTATTTCTCCGTGTAGACCCTCAGTAAATGGCAGTTCTTCCAGACCTGTAAATTATTTTGATGAAATATGTGTGTGTTGGAGGAAAGGCTAATTTTAATAACTTAGAAAAACACTCCCGCGCACTTCTTGTGGAATATGGCATGCCGTTATTATGATAAGATTGTGAGCGTTATCTGAACAATGTTTAGAGCTTTGACATGCATCTGAGTTCTTGTGGCATGAGCGTGTCAGAGACCATAGCCTCGAGATGTGCTGACCGTGTCGTCTAAAAAGGCAACGATTTTCAATTACAGCGTATATCATTTAGTAATCGCTACGGACCAGTGAGCACAAGTTGTTTTGCCAATAATGATTTGACAGTTTAATGCCTAAATCGTTCAGTGATCCCTTGAATTTATCTAATCATCCTCTCTTGATTTACAACGCATTCGCTTTGACACACGCTTGAAAGCTACAAAATAAACTTCATAAATTTGGCTGTCTGAGGCTTTGTTGGCTGATCTAGGATCAGATGATATTAATCTAATCTGTACAGCAGAAATCTAGTGTAAAAATGTCCCAAGGTCAAACTGAGACAGTCTCTGCTTCCTGTAATGTGTTCGGATAAAGGATACCCTGTGAAGTGGTTTCACATTGACCGTGCATCATTGCGAAGGAAAACAGTGGCGGTTTGTGCACTAGCGGTGCTTTTTGGGAAATTTTGGGCGGCCAAACCGGCCACAGCCATGATGGGAGTTCAATATGGGTTCGCTCTCGATCAGATTAAGTTTTATGTATTTGGACACAAATCCTGGCGTTTATTGTTATGTCCCTGCCGCATAAGCCTTGCGGGTGATGTGAATAGTATTATTTGAATTGGTTGATTTCCGTAATGGCCCGTAATAAAAATGGTTTATTATTTTCTTAGGAGTTCACCCAAAGCCAAAGTGGGATATTGCAGAGGGTAAACCGAAACTGCAACACAGAATAACAAACTCCAGGAAATAATCACATATTTGACCCAAGGGTCCAAGGACTCATTCAGATGTTCCAAATATTAAATATTCCATTCATTTTTCTTATATTTGTAACTGAGCATAAATATCTCATTTATTCACCGTAGTGTATTTGAATTAAGGGTTGTGCAAGGCTGCTTACTCTTTTTACAAGGTCCTCACACAAACCCACACACACACACACACACACACACACACACACATGCACATAAACACAAATTTAATACATACACTCCTATACAAACGCATTCACATTTGTATAGCTGTGCTTGTGAGGACGTTGTATTGACTTACATTCATCCACTAATGCCTTCCTCGAAACCTAACCATAACCAAATTATGCTTAACACTAACCTTAACCTAACCATTATTGAAACCATAACACTAATTTTAACCAATTATACATCCACTGTAATCCTCTGTGAGGACCACACGCAATGTCCTCACAACATTGTGGTTTCTCAAGAGTTGTTCCTCAAAATACAGCCATTCCAGCCTACACACACACACACACACACACACACACACACACACACAGCTTTAGATGTTGTGGTTACAGTGATTTATTACTCTTTTGCGGCTGCTACGGAATCATGATGGTGAATCTCTATATTTTATGTTTATCTTTGCACTTCAAATCACTGTAAGGAACTGAACCTAACTCGGTGCTCGAAAATGTATGATAAGTCTAAATGCAGTAAATTTAAGTCCATATTTCTCTAAAAGTGTTGGTGGACATTTGATTTCTGTCTTTGCTATTTACAAGGACAATAAAGAATGTAATTTGAAACAAAAATTAAATATTATGCCTGCAGTGTCAGAGAGACAATAATCTTGTCATTGGAAACATAAACATTTTTAATTCAAGACCTAATTATAGCATATGCAGTGGTATAGAGTAGATCCATAAAGTATGACACCACATCACGACAACAAAATATATTGTGACTCAGACCACTGTGATAACGGATCTTTTTTCACAAGTTTATTCAGCACATGTCCCAGTCATCCAGGGTCATTTCTCCGGTAGGCCTCTGCGGGGATGGTTTAGCCCGAGTTAGAAGCTCCCTGGGCTGGGTACATGTCTGAGTCACTGGGGCCCCTTGGCAATGAACCAGCATGAGGTGAATAATCTGCTCAAGAAGAAAACATTACCGTGGTTCAGCAGAGACGTCACTCGCAGGAGGGCCATTTTTAGTCACTCTTGTGACCAGAAATGTAAAAAATAGTAGAAAAAAATCTCCTCCAATTACAAAAGGATAGGAGGTTCATAATTGCGGACCTTACTTAAGGTCAGAGGTCAAATACGACTGGTCAAGTGCGTGACTTCACACGGAAACAGGTTTTTCATCACTCTGTTTGAGTGTAGTATGTTCATAGTTTTGGGGTACGGAAAATAGCAAGGAATAAATCTGATACCTTACATTCATTTTCAAAGTATTTCTTTATTTGATTACATCTGGTCACGTGTGTGACATTTTGGTTCACTTTTCAAAGAATGGCCCAGGACCTGTTTAAGTTTATGGCCTAGAAAGTAGACAACCAGAGGACTTCCATGACATTTCATCTCAGTTTAGGAACTAAAGAGCCTGGTGCTAAAAGTACTTAAGTCACAAGGACGGGAAAACATTCATTATAGTAACCTAAGTCGATTTTCTCAATTTTGTTAAAGTGGACATTTTGAGACTGAAGTACTTTTGGCACTCAGGTTTTCAATTTACCTGCCAGCTTCAAGGGTCTGTTGGCCTTTTCTGGACCGGTGGCTCTCACTCTGTCCATAGCAGGTTTTCTTCCATCCAAACATTATTAAACTCGAGCCGTTTTCATTGACTTCTAGGTTCTGTCGTTGGTTTTTAGTTTTGACCCGTTTCAGATTTTATTGGTTTGCAGCATGACTTAAGTTGTTATGTGCGTTCTGTGCTTTAACTAAAGTATGCTTACATGCAGGAATCAGTTGCCATGTTTAATTGCAGTTCATGCTCCATCTGCAGTTTATTATTGTATGCATATAAATTGAACATTTTCTTTTCTAAATTAATACTAAACTGCATTTCTTAATGTGTTCCCCTGTGTTTATTAAATTCTAATAAACAAAATGTTCACAAACATGAGCGTACACCCTATTATTTTGAGATTCTATGTATTCCATTCTTATGTAGCCTCAACAGTTAGATGAAATTGCACTTGGAAGCTTCCATTTTGAAATACAGGTGGTGAACAAGATATCAGAATCACAACAGTAGCGTTTGCAACGACATGCATCCGCTGTAAGGTCTAAGCAGAAGCATTTTGCTCGGTAAGAGTCCAAAGATGAGAATACTAACAGTTCAAAAGGACCAAATAGCTGGTGACTAAATTGCTGGTTCTTTGATCATAAAACGACCAAACTAAGGTGACAAAGGGAAACTATGTCAAAAATTATGACAGTATTTACAGAACATCAAAAAACTGTGACCGCGAATAAGAATAAGTGAAAGCTCTTCGATGGGGTTAGTTGGTAGCCTGGAATCCATCCATATCAAGCTTTGGTCGCTCCCAACGGTCACTTGCTTGTATGTCTGGCCTCTGTCGGTAGACCAGCGTTTGATTTTCAAATATTCGCACAAAATCCATGCAAGATCTGTGGCTCACAGTCGCAACGGAAGTCCCGCCTCCCAGCTTATGTTTATACGAGTATTCATCTGAGTGGCTGCAGAGTCTCTGGGCAATGAACGAGCCGGGAGGCGGGACTTCGTTGAATGCGCGAGCTTACTTGAAGCATAACTGTGGTATTTTATTATTTTTAGCAAAAAATAACCGCGTTTCTAGAGTTGTGAGGATACGAGTGGACAAAGCAGACTTGGATTATACTGGACGATGCGTTGGACGATGGTTTAAAAGTTTTTCAACGGACGTTTTGTGGAGTTTTCCCATTGCTACTGGGTGACCCCATTTGCTTCCAGCAAAAAAGGAATTTGGATAATTTTTCAAAACCCACAGTGGCCATAAAGTTGCGCCAGGTGAAGAACAACTTCGTCCGTTCAAGACATCTAATGGTGAGTAATTGATATACAAATTATAGTTTTTGGGTGGAGTATCACTTTAATCTAGCTGATGCAATCATGCCCTTCGAGCTTTGGCTAATGCCAATTACAGTGAAATATGTTATGTAATTTGAGTATTATTTAATTTAGCCTTTATTAAACCGGGGAATCCCACTGAAATAAACAAAATGCAGATATGGCCAAACATTATCCTGTTCAAAACCTAACAACCACTTCAAGAGTATCGCAAGCAAGCCACAATCTAATTTTTAAGCTCATGTCAAATAACATTCACGAATGCCGTTGCTGGCCAGCTAACTCATATTCAATTGGTGGCTCTCGCCAAAAGGTCGCCCAATCAGCCAAGAGCAGAAAACATGAATATTCATATATTCACTTCATTAGTGACCTTAGGGCTAAATGCTGGCTATACGACTGAGGCCAGACTGATCAGTCAGTGACCGTTGGGAGCGACCAGCACTTGATAAGTATGGATTCCAGGCTAGTTAGTTGGAAGGATAGTTGCTAATAACCACAGAATACAGCCCTGAAAATCACCGACGAACTGAATCTATTAATTTTTGAACTGGTCTAAAATATAAAAATAAAATAATTAGAAGGACAGTCGGCAGGAAAGTCGCCAAAACCACAGAACTACAGCCCCAAAAATCACCAGAGAATGGAATGAATCCATTCATGAACTGGACTCTGACAATAATAAAATAAAAAAAATATATATATATATTCTTCAAGCTTCACAAAGCTGGAATTTACGGCTGTGTATCCAGTGATTTGTATGTACTCATGTGAACCACAACAGAACTCCTGACAGATTTCAAGGAGACTGAGGTGACCTTAACAGCATTAATAGAAGGATTGACTGCCTCGATGTTGACATCACTAATCACTCAAAATCACGCTCAGGTCACATCAAAAGTCTGTGTTGCCAAAAATTTGCCTAAAAAAAGTTAAGAGGAGACCCTGTGCGTGTGCCTTTTTGACTCAGAAAAGCCAGTCTTGTGTTCATTTCATCTCAAGACTGACACGCGAACCCCTGTCACTGACAAAATGACAGAAAATATAAAATAATAAATACAACTGAGCTGATACTGACAGCTAACCCTGGTCACTGACATGGTTCAAAGAAAATATGAATGTCTGTCTGCCATTGAGGGCTCTCTTGTTGTAAAACAGGGCAGTTCGTGAGGCATAACAAAGTTCTGTCAAATCAGTCCAAGTTTTGTAATCTTTAAGCAACTTCAGAAAGCTCATTCATTCCCCTGTTTAAAGACTCTTGGTTAAAATTGGAGGCCTATGTTTTGATTTACAGTGGCCTATTTCACTGTCCTGACCAACGATGAGGACATTGTCAATGAAGATTATCATGTTCGCGAACAGAATGAGCCTAACTATGGGATGGAGTGTTGCTTTAATCTTCAAGGGTTATTAACCCCTTTGTGCAGATTTAGACGCTGGTGTCTGTAAATTCCAGAATTTAATTCCAAAATAATTCTGTAATTGAATTTCCCAATGTCTTGCTTCGCTGGAATAACTTTCTACAGTCTCTATGGCACAAATACTGATTTATAAAGCGAAATAGGCTCATGCATAATAGGAAAAAGTGGCATTATTTGTATTCTGCGCAAAGGGGTTAAATACACACAATTCACTGAACGCAACTTTCATGATGGCTAACAGGATGATCTCTGGTGGGTTGCGGAGGTGAGTATACTGATGTGTTTAACCGCAAAGAGGTGGGTAGCATCTAAGCTAGTTTAGTGCCATTTCGACATGTGCCAAATCAATCAAAATCCAAAAAAGACAAAATCTTCTGAGTCAACTCCAACCAGTAACTCTGCGCAGAGCCAGGAAATGTAACTGCAAATGGCCGTCATCTTGGCAGAGATGCTAGCCCATTACCCATCAGCACTTGCGAATGAAAAGAGAAAATAAAAATGCATTTGGCCTGGATTGAGTCAACTCTCGTGCGCTTCTGCTGAATTTTTGACTGGTTATCAGACAGTGCAAGATTCTTCCTTCTGGACACTTCCAAATCATAGTTTGTTGAGTTCATTTTCGGTAATTCCTGGGGGTAAAAGAACACCTGCATGCACATGAAAGGATAAAGTTGACAAAGTCCAGGCCTTGTTCTTTAAAGTGTCACACAAAGAACATTGTGATATTCTGCATCCCGGCTGTACTCCACTGTTCATGCTCCTCTCTTTTTGGTCGACAACATTTTTCCATTTTAAAATCTGGCAGTTCCACGGATAATAGCACATAAAACAAAAATGTGGCTGGTTTTGGTCCACCATCTGCAAAGGTACTTCGCTTTGTGATGTAAATCAGTGGCACTTTGAATTTAGGAACCCGATGAAATAACTAGCCTCTAAATTCTGATTCATGCACGCATCAGGCCAGTGTGCTGTCTCGCTCTCATTGAGGTCATGTAGCTCTCAGGAGGACGTTTGCCAGTTGGCAGAATTCTGTGTAATTATGGAGGATGTGTAACTCTTGTTAGAAAATATGAGAGGAATAATTGGGGAAAAACAAACAGAGGAATACATAAATGACTCATGTCTTCAGCTTGAATTTTTGCATGTAAAAGTTAGAATTAGACATGACCTTGCTGAATTTTGTAACTGTGGTACGCTGTTTCCTTAATTAAATTCTGTAGGCTGTGTTCCATTCGCTTCGATACCAAAAGATTCCCGAACAGTCAGACTCCAGCCTGCGTCTGGGACAGTTCCAACTCACTGTGGGTAGAATTGGTGCGAATCTTGCACTGGATTTGCATGCATTATTGGATTTAATATATGGTGATGGTAGAAGATGTGCCACCTAGCAATATTATTTTTTTAAATTCATATTATTATTATTTTTTTGTCAGTTTGCTTATTCAGAGCAATTTAAAAGCAATATGGAAGTGTGAAACACAAGGATTTTTGAGGATAACTGTTACATTGTCAAAAATACTGAAGATAAAGGCCTGTAAAGTTTTTGGGACTGTCAGGAGATATAAGGGATATAGAAATCTGAGCTGTGGTTTTATTTCAGCTTAGATCGCTTTTTTGTTTACTTCTTCAAAAGTGACTCAAACTGAAGATAAAACAGAATACAGAGTGCTGTCAGAGCTATAAGAAAACTGCAGATCAGCTCACTCACTTTGAATCGGGTGCAGAAAAGCAGCGATAAACCAGTTCTTTCTGTACCACCAGAGCTGGAAAGACAAAAAGTGGTCCAGAAAAGTACTAGTTATACACAAATTTGTCATCATGCAAAACAAAAAAGCTAATGTTCAGAAATGGAGGAAAAACAATGCACTTTATATATTTGTAAATTAATTTCTGACCTTGCATGACTGATATTACCTGTACTCTTTGGGCATTTGATTAACTATCTTTAAAGATAATTAAACATTACACACAGCAATTACCCCCAGCAATTACATTTTATGAATATAAAAGTCAAATGTTAAAGAAATTGCAATGTTTGTAAGTAATCATTATCTAATAACATTTGTGGGGTCATATTGAGAGTTACCACATAACTGTAGTAATTTCATTTATCCCAGTTCATGATGTAATTTTGATATTACCCTCCGTATACATATTACCCTCTGTATATATACAACCCCAATTCCGAAATAGTTGGGACAAAGTGTAAATTGTGAATAAAATCAAAACGCAATGACTTTCAAATCACACCAGCCAGTATTTTATTCACAATAGAACAGAGATCACATCGCAAATGTAGAAACTGAGAAATTTTACGATTTTATCCACAAAATGAGCTCATTTCAAATTTGATGGCTGCTACAGGTCTCAAAAAAGTTAGGACAGGGGCCTGTTTACCATGGTGTAGCATCCGCTCTTCTTTTTAACACAGAGTGGAGGCGTCTGGGCATTGAGGAGACAAGTTTCTTGAGTTCAGCCATTGGAATTTGATCCCACTCTTGTTTAATACGGGCTTCCAGCTGCTGAAGAGTTTTGGGTCTCCTTTTGATGGACTTTTCGTTTAATTATGCGCCAAACACTGTAGTCTCAATCGGTGAAAGATCAGGACTGCAGGCAGGCCAGTTCAGCACACGGACTCTTCTACTATGGAGCCATGCTGTTGTAATAGCTGCAGTATGTGGTTTTGCATTGTCCTGCTGAAATACACAAGGCCTTCCCTGGAATATATTTTGTCTGGAGGGGAGCATATGTTGCTCTCAAACCTTTATATACCTTTCAGCATTCATGGTGCTTTTTAAAACATGCAAGTGTCCCACACCATATGCACTAATGCATCCCCATACCATCAGAGATGCTGGCTTTTGAACTGAACAATGATAATAGGAGGGGTGGTCTTTCTCCTCTTTAGCCCAGAGGACACCACGCCCATGATTTCCAACAAGAATGTCAAATTTGGACTGGTCTGACCACAGGACACTTTGCCACTTTGCTACAGTCCATTTTAAATGAGCCTTGGCCCACAGAACACGGCGGTGCTTCTGGATCATGCTCAACAATGGCTTCCTTTTTGCATGATAGAATTTTAGGTGGCATCTGCGGATGGCACAGCGGACTGTGTTTACAGACAGTGGTTTCTAGAAGTATTCCTGGGCCCATTTAGTAATGTCAATGACAGAATCATGCCAGTGAGTGATGCAGTGGTGTCTGAGGGCCCGAAGATCACGGGAATCCAGTAAAGGTCTTCGGCCTTGTCCCTTACGCGCAGAGATTTTTCCAGTTTCTCTGAATCTTTTGATGATGTTATGCACTGTCAATGATGAGACCTTCAAAGCCTTTGCAATTTGACGTTGAGGAACATTGTTTTTAAAGTATTCCACAATTTTTTTACGCAAGTCTTCACAGGTTGGAGAGCCTCTGGCCATCTTTACTTCTGAGGGACTCAGCCTCTCTAAGACATCCCTTTTATAGCCAATCATGTTACACACCTGATGCCAGTTAACTTAATCACTTGCTAAATGTTCTTTCAGCTGATTCTCTTTTATATTAATTGCTTTTTCAGCCCTTTTTTGCCTGTGTCCCAACTTTTTTGAGACCAGTTGCAGCGATAAAATTTGAAAGAAGCTCATTTTGTGAATAAAAATGTAAAATGTCTCAGTTTCAATATTTGAAATGTTATCTATGTTCTATTGTAAATGACATATTGGCTCATGTGATCTGAAAGCCATTGCATTTTGATTTTATTCGCAATTCACACTTCGTCCCAACTATTGCGGAATTGGGGTTGTGTATACATACATATTTCATTGACTGAGAGCGTGTGAAAAAAAAAAATCGCTCCGCATTACATCATGCTGTCAATATTTAGCCAAACTGAATACCAAGTGTAATGTTAGTTAAATCGGTATGGCTTTGCACTGTAGCGAGCTAGCTAAATGCCACTCTCATAACTAAGTTAATGTTACTTAGCTAGCTAGCTAGAGTGCACACAGTACCTTTCCATAACCATTATGTAACACTAGTATGTTGCCTAGCAAGCTAACACGAGCAAGCTACTCAGTTAACTATGAATTTTGAAACCATGGTTCAAACGTGAATGTCTGCGACTCACTGACTGAATAGCATAGTGATGGAGCTAGCTCAATGCTGACACGTAATCGGAATTATTATTAAGACGTTAATTAAAATTACATTTGTTTTCAATTAAATTCTGCGATTCAGTTATGTTATAAAACTAATCTTATACTCTTGCTAAAAGCTCGCTAAAGCTCCCAACTAACCCAAAATTTACTCAAAGTGTTTCATAACTTTATGTGACACGACCACTTATTTAAGATCCTCTATTTAGCTCCCGCTGCTCGCGGAGCAGGAGCTATGGTATCGGGCTCCATGTGTGTGTGCGTGCGTGCGTCCGTCAACACATTTTGCTTTATCTTATCAACGATTTCAGTTACAGGCTCCTAATTTTTACTGGACATGCAGCTCATAAACACCCACAAATGACGTGCCTAAAGGTGACCTTGGCCTATTTTTTCAAGGTCAGAGGCCTAAAAATATCACCAAAAACTTTGACATTTTGCTGTATCTCATCAACTATTTCAGTTACAGGCTCCTAATTTTTACTGGATATGCATCTCATAAGGCCTACAAATTACGCGCTTAACTCTTTCAACCCCAGATATTCTAGCATCACTATACCCTTCAACCCCACAGCCCTCTGTAGAGGGCTGGTCATTATCTGGACATTGTATCTTACTGTTATCTCTGAAATCCCATTAAATGTAACCTGATATGTTCCAATCAATTAGTCAGATTGTTTGAATTTTCCCTACAGGAATTTGGGGTTGAAGGGAATATGTTGGTCAGCCCTCTGTAGAGGGCTGTGGGGTTGAAGGAGTTAAAGGTGACCTTGGCCTATTTTTTCAAGGTCAGTGGCCTCAAAATATCACCAAAAACTTCGAGATGTTGCTTTATCTCATTAACTATTTCAGTTACAGGCTCCTAATTCTTACTGGACATGCATCTCATAAAGACCCACAAATGACGTGCCTAAAGGTGACTTTGGCCTATTTTTCAAGGTCACTGGCCTAAAAATATCACCAAAAACTTTGACATTTTGCTTTATCTCATCAACAATTTCAGTTACAGGGTCCTAATTTTTACTGGACATGCATCTCATAAAGGCCTACAAATGACGTGCCTAAAGGTGACCTTGGCCTATTTTTCAAGGTCACTGGCCAAAAAATATCACTAAAAATTTCGACATTTTGCTTTATCTCATCAACTATTTCAGTTACAGGCTCCTAATTCTTACTGGACATGCATCTCATAAAGGCCTACAAATGACGCGCCTAAAGGTGACCTTGGCCTATTTTTCAAGGTCACTGGCCTAAAAATATCACCAAAAACTTTGACATTTTCCGTTATCTTATCAACTATTTCAGTTACAGCCTCCTAATTTTTACTGGACATGCGTCTCATAAAGGCCTACAAATGACGTGCCTAAAGGTGACTTTGGCCTATTTTTTCAAGGTCACTGGCCTCAAAATATCACCAAAAACTTCGACATTTTGTTTTATCTCATCAACAATTTCAGTTACAGGCTCCTAATTTTCACTGGACATGCATCTCAAAGAGGTCTACAAATGACGTGCCTAAAGGTGACCTTGTCCTATTTTTTAAGGTCACTGGCCTATAAATATCACCAAAAACTTCGACATTTTGCTGTATCTCATCAACTATTTCAATTACAGGCTCCTAATTTTTACTGGACATGCATCTCATAAAGGCCTACAAATGACGTGCCTAAAGGTGACCTTGGCCTATTTTTCGAGGTCAGAGGCCTAAAAATATCACCAAAAATTTCAACATTTTGCTTTATCTCATCAACTATTTCATATACAGGTTCCTAATTTTAACTGGACATGCATCTCATAAAGGCCTATAAATGACGTGCCTAAAGGTGACCTTGGCCTATTTTTTCAAGGTCACTGGCCCAAACATATTGCCAAAAATGTAGACATTTTGCTTTATCTCATCAACTATTCCAGTTACAGGCTCTTAATTCTTACTGGACATGCATCTCATAAAGTCCTACAAATGACGCGCCTAAAGGCGACCTTGGCCTATTTTTTCATGGTCACTGGCCTAAAAATATCACCAAAAACTTCGACAATTTGCCTCATCTTATCAACATTTTCAGTTACAGGCTCTAATTAGCTCCCGCCACCCGAGTGGCACGGGAGCTATGGTTTTAGGCTCCATCCATGCGTGCGTCCATCAACATAAACTTTGACATTTTGTTTGTCTTAACAGCTGGAGCTTCTGGGGCCGCCAGTGCTCTATATTTTTGAAATCTCCCCTAATCTGGTAAAACCTAGTAACTCACTTTTTCATGAAACTGAGAACAACTAAAGTCCTTCAGGATAAACTCGCTGTAAAAAAAAAAAAAAAAACAGGTATTATCAATGACGACTTTAGGTACTTTATTTGGTGCTTAGTAACCTAGTAACTTCAAAAATGGGTCTGCCAAAAAGTGAGTTACTAAGTTTTACCAGATTAGGGGAGAAATTGTGCCAGCCTGTTTTCTGCAAAGACATAATGCGAGAGGGAGTGAAGATGTATTTAGGATATTAATTAGTGCTGAATTTTGAAAAAGATTGAAGAGATTGATGTCTTCATCCTTCATCCCGCATTCAGACTGTGGGTTTGGCACTGAATTTCATGTTGAGTAATGAACATAGGACTGGAATTTTGAGCCTGCACCATCTCAGGTTGCAAAGTTTTTGAGATCAATTATGTAATATTTAACAAAAACATACAGAGATTTTTTTTATTCTGTTAACCCCATAAAACTATGGATCCATATATGAGGTTCCTTAATCGTAGTTTCTGTATTCAAACCTGTGGAATTTCTGGCCGATTTTAAATTCAAGGTTTCCAACGGTACGGAATATGTCCTTCTCAATTACAAAGAAATGTCTATAAGAACAAGATCTAGATGTTTCCATTTGACGTAATGTAGTGGCCATAAAAACATGGCAGCCTGGGTTTGAAGATTTTCTCAATTTAAGTGTGATGTAGCTTCAGTACAGAATATACATGTGACATTTCCCTTACAATATGAAGAAATGCTTTTTCTAACTTTCATATGAAGAAATGCCTTTTCTGACTTCTTTAAACCTACTTAAGGGAAAACTTGATTGAAAACTTAGAGTTTAAGGGGTAAATGGCAGAATGGAAGCTGAGGATTGGGCTACAAATACTATCATGACAAAAATATAACTTGCTGTTCCTTATAATGCACGATTACAGCAAAATGGCAGAGAACTTCCAAGTAAAAAGAAAAACTGCAATGAATTTGTGCTAAATGTATAATTTATTAATTTGTGTGTCAAGCCTATTATGGCACAAACAAGCTCATACTATAGGTACAACATTTGTATAAAACGTTTCTTAAAAAAACAGCTACATCTGGCATGGACGTCTTCAAACAGTATTTTGTACTTTGGTTTCTACAATATACATAAATGCTTAGGAGATATGATGTTAAAAGGTTCCTTCATTTCTACATCTACATTTTGTTAGAGATTGTCAAAATATATTAGTCTATATTTTATAAATTGGTATAGTTTTTTAATACTGAAGTTCTTGCTAACTGAAATACTGATTTTTGACTAGTGATTATCTTTAAAGTCCTTGGTGAAGGACGATGAAAGGAAAATGTGACTTCAAGTTTGGAGGTGACGTTGACTTGGAGCTCTCTCACGGGGAATCCCACTGCTCCCATAGTTAGCTCTCCGTTCAGGCCCGATTGGACCTCCTGGTCCATTAGAGCGTCCCTGGGCTTAGGGACTTGGCTCTTGGCTGGTTCTCCTCCGCGGCTGGGTCCCGGCAAGTGCACTCATCCTGATTACAGTCAGCACCAAACTGAATCACCTGTCAGTCAAAACGCAGAGGAGTATTAGCACTAGTGAAGTAACCACACTGTAATAAATTCAAAATTGTTCAAACTTAGAAACGAACGTTCACCGGCTAACTGCGAGTGAAATCAACTGAAAGATAAGCTTTGTTTCAACGTGGGCAAGATTCACAATTAGTCCAGACAATGGAAAACATTAAGTTCAGCTTTTGAAAACTAATTAACTTGAGTTCAATGTCTAAAACTTGTCATGACAAGTGGACTTGAAAAGAAGAGATTGGTTGAGATAACTCAGTGGGGTTACCATATTTTACAGTGTAGTCTCTAAACACATGAAGGCCACTGGAGCGGAATTAAAACCGAAGTCCTGCCAGATTTTGTTTGAAATACTGTATTTATTGTGAAGCACCGACTAGCTTCATGAATAAGGTGCTGAATTACAAGCTTTAGATCAGGGAATACCAAATCGTGACCTCAAGCCCAAATTCGGGCCCGAATTTCTCTTCTCCCAGGAAATTTGCACTTCTTATTGGCCAGACTGTCTAAAATGCTGACTTCAACACCAGCAGTTCTCTGATCTCCAGTTATGCAATTTGGTGATCCCTGCTGAAGATGCCAGAGAATGGCCTCGCGGTTGGTTACTTGGTTGGTGACTGTAGGACGGCTGGTTCGAGCTCTTGATAGGGCTGGGGATTCTGACGTGTATCTGGAGAGGTGAAGTTGTGAAGAACTCAGCCATCAGGCCCTTGAGCACGGTCCTAAAGCCCTAAAATCACTCCAGGGGCTTTCTATCTTGTTTCCTTTTCTCATCCTCCCTACTTGCAACTGTTCATTCTGGCATTTCTCCGAAGGCATTCACGAAAAAGAGAAACAGGCTCTCAAACTTGTTCTGAGTGGAACTCCCCTGACAGTGTAAAGAAACACACTGAGTCGTGTCGGGACCCACGAGGGAAAAAGATAAATTCGTCATCTCCACATAGTGGCATAGACAGTGGAAAATACTCCAGACAGTATATATTTTTTATTTGTTTAGCTTATTTTGTTGGCTTTTGTGTTTGTTTTTCGATTGCAGATCCCAGTCAGCACTGTGAGAAAAGCTTCAGTACAGGCATTGTGTCACTTCCTGCCTTTGGGGAGGTACACAGCAAAAATCCCAATGTTAATTCAACTCCTATAGAGTTCATTTGAGTCCAAGATGGATGCGTTGGTCTCATATAAACTCTACTGGAGTTGAATTAACACTGGGATTTTTGCTGTGCAGTCCTGTCATACTGTGAAGTCAGAGTCAGTCCATTACTCAGAGGTAGCGCCTACGTCGTGAACCACAGCCCTACCGCGGAATCAGATCTGAGTTACAAATATCAAACAGCACACACGATCAGGTATCAAACTAAAGATTAGTTGCACCAACATAGAAAAAAAATTACTTGCAATGTGTTATCCTTTTTGTTCCAGACAGAAATGTCTTCTTGAAAATAACTTTACTTCGCAGCATTAAATTCTTCGCACTCAATCATAAACGTATTTGTGGATCATTTTGACATAAGTCTGTAGCAAAATGATCACTTTGACAAAAGTGTTGCTCGGCTCTAAGCAACGTCGGTGCTTCATCTTGATAATGAGCAAAATACCTCCAAGCTTATTACTAAAGATGGAGTTTTGCGCTGCCTTAAATCGGCTCTGTGTAGCTGTGTTGTTTTAGATATTTCTCTGGATGGCCCAATGGGAGCCAAGTGATGATTCACAGTGTGATTTCATTCTGGGTGTCTGACTCCTGAATCCATTCGAGTTCCCATGTGAAAATTGAACATTCAAAAATAAACAAAAAAGTTCCATGTTTGATGTGCAGACCTATCCAGAGAGGCAGTCTGTGTTCAGAGGTAAACACGGAGAGAATGAACTGAGCATTTGCCGCAGTTTTTATTGCAACATCACCGCAAGGCTATGATTTGTTTTGGGACAAACAGCTGCACCATTACGACGTTTTTAGTCGTCTGTTTTTCACTTACCCACCCGACTGACAACTTGCCAGCAACTTAGTGGTTTTCCAAAGGAAACGTTTTAAGGATGTGTTTGCGACCTGACAAGTTTACACAGCGGGACGCCGTATAATTTTCGCAAAGAGCGCTACCGACAAGTTAAAGAGTGGGCCTTGTGGAAAATTGACAAATTCATGAGCTAAAGGCTCATGCAATAAAAGGGGATTCTTGAGTGAATAAGCGCAATTTATGGGAGGAAATTCAAGAGTCAGGAATGGAAGTGTATATTAGTATTATATGACTATTGAATGTTTGTGGTTCATGATATTCAGTTCTGTGAAATTCCAGTACAGTCAGTTCAAATATGATCCCAACTGCATTGTTAAGCTGTTAGAAAAAAAAAAAAAAAATTAATATTTTCAATCTTAGTGCAGCCCATTATTTCATGCCTTCCGTGTTGGCTGTTTTGAAAGGCAATAATACCAATCATTGCTCTGATCCAGTCCATCATCTTCATTCATATGGTTATAGTTCATCCTAGTTTTATTTATTTTGTGTCTTTTCAAATCTCAGTGTTCTGATATGGGCCATCATATTTGGTTACTTCTACCTGTATTGACCTGGTTTCTGTTTGTTTGTAATATACTCCAGAATATAGCATGACTAAACCAGAAGTGTAAAAACAAAATTATTCGCACAAAATCTCGAAGCGTGCTGTGAAGTCTTCAGCAGCAAACAGAAGGGATACTCAGGAGGGCAAAATAAATCAACACGTAAGGAATCAACAACTCGACGTGCCAGCTCTGGTTTGGCAAGTGTGCCATCGTGCTGGGTAGCAAAGTAAACTCACATGCCCTGCGAATCAGCCTGTCGCCAGGAGCGAGGATATTGACGGGCAGCAAAGAACACGAACAGTGGTTTCAGACAATGCGTTGGGAGTGGTGCTGATTTAATAGCGATCCGCCACGGCGACTCCAGAATGCGTCTGGTCGGAAAAAAGCCACCCGCGGCCGCGTTCCTTGTCGAAGCTTCGCATTTGTTTGGATGCTAATCGCTTCCTTAGCTCTCCTGGCTGGCTTGTTGATCAAGGCGTCCGCGGTTAGGCCAAACACACTTCAGCCGCTGTTTCTCGTAGTTACTCACCCGCTGACTCCGGACGGGACGGCCAAATTTTTCTCCTCTCTCGTTTCAAGTCAAAGCCAAACTTAAATGCTTTTGAAATGGGAAACTGTGTCCCTTGAGCTGCGACGGATCTCCCTGTAATTTCAATCACTTGGACCTCGTCGAGATCTAATCTGTCATGAACGGGCAGTGGAGTTATTACGCACAGTGAGCCTCTGCAGTGAATTATAAAGTGAAAGCTGTGCGCCTAAAATTACAAAAATGGCACAAAGGGACATGTTATTACGCAAAGTAACTATTATGTAAAATATAAATGAATTCGTCTGTTGCATGTTAGAAAATTATGTAAGCCGCACTAATTCATTGGTGAGGTGAAAACCAGGCGTATGTTTCTGAGCAAATGAAAACTTGCATCATAAACAATTCAAAGTTATTTTCTATTAATTTTTAATGCAATAAATGCGCATTCATGATATTAAAATAATTAATTACCCATCAAATCAGTCCCCCTTTAATTTTGCATGAATAGCTGGAGGGTATTATTTAAAAAAAAATATAGAAAATTTTTTAGCTTTTTATTTTGTACTTATATATAAAATTATATAAACAAAACAAGATCAATAACAGGAAAACAATTCAGTAAGGCTACTCGCTTGTAAACAGTTAATTGTACCATTCATGAAGAGATACAATGATACCAAGTCGTCCAGGCTGTGAACCTGACATGGTCTGGTGCGGCCTACTGAATTGTAGAGAAAAGAGCAGGCAGTGTTAGGGTACCCCCCCCCCCCCCCCCCCCCCCCCCCCTTAGGGAATATTTACAGCCCCCAGGTGGATGCTGGGCTGGAGAGGGGGTGTTAACTGGCAGCAGGCATGAGTAATGCAGCACCGCTGCAGGCAGGGGCTTTACTGCAGAGATGGAGCAGGAGAGCAGCTCAAATACCCTGCCTTATAGAGGGGAGAGGCAGAGGCACATATGCATGGCAGTGCTTTTAAGGATCCGGCCATGTCTAAAGTTGTCTGCCTGAACTATTCAACAAGCAGTGCCCTGCATCGTGTACCCTGCAAACTCATCATTATGAGGGGAAACACAAGGTCCACAGGGCATTATTTATGCTCAGTCTACGTATGTGGTCGTGACATCCACAGAAGGTAAAATGTAAATACAGAATGACATCAGGCCAACCGAATACCACACAACTGTACAAGCAAGATGAGGGGCAATAGTCTGGAAAGAGAGAGTGAGAGAGAGAGAGAGAGAGAGGAGAAAGGGGGGGAAGAGAAAGACAAAATGACAGAGAAAGAGAAGGCAAGATGGACAGACAGAGTGAGAAAAATAGAGAGATAAAAAGAGGTCGTCTTCCTCTGGTGGTTAGCGCGGCTGTAAATAAAGCTCCTCTCACTGGAAGCTCTGCTCTCCTGCCAGGTTGGATACAGACCCAGACTGTGTACCTGCCGGGGTCCCTGATTTAAGCAGCGACTCCTGGGAGGTCGGCAGGGCGCCTCCAGCCACACGAACACCAACACGACCGCCGCCGCCGTTCCTCTCCGCCCAGACCGCTGCAGAACGCTGTTACTCCAGGTTTATTTCACTTTCTCCGACCCCCTGTTAGTCCAAAGGCCACTCTAGTGTTGACGGCAACTGCCGACACCCGGCTTATTTACCTCCCCCATAAAAAGGGCCGTTAACAGGAGGCTCATTTACGACGGCCACTTTCCGACTTGGCGCGGTAGTTTTGCGGACTGGGCGGGTGGGGCTACGTGGGGAAGGGACGCCCCACACCTGTGTGGGTATGGGGGGATTTGACGCTTTAAGCAGCCACAGGCATTTCGTCTGTTTGCCGAGTTCATGCAGTTCATGGCGAAGTGGTGAAAGATCGGCCAGGAGATGATCCTATGAGGTGCGGGAGTGTGTGCGGGAGCCCGTGCCAAGGTGTGTTAATCTAGTCAAGTCCTGTATGCTTCTTTTTTTTCCCTTCGAAAAAATATCTTGAAATTATGGTCCCCATTCCATAGACATGCCTTAGTCCCCTCTAAGTAAAATTATTGAGCGTGCGCGCGCGCGTGTGTGTGTGTGTGTGGGGTCCATGTTTACCTACCCTTGTGGGGACAAAATGTCCCCACAAAACATGGAATTCCAGATGTGAGTGTGTGTGTGTGTGTGCGCGTGTGTGTCTGTATGTGTGCAGGTGGATGCATTTAGTTTTTAGACTGTTGTTTTCAAAACAAAACACTTATAGTTCCCTTGTACTAGTCATAGAATGGACGTCTTCTCTTTCTAATAAACAAGTCGAGGGCATGTGCGTGCGTAAGCATTTGTGATGCGTTGACGAGGAGCTAATCGGGGAGTGATCAGGTATGAAACACACGCACAGCTCTCTTGAGACCGGAGAGGAGGTGCCATGGTTACCTTCCTGGTGGAGAGAGTTGACGGACAGCAGTCCCCTCCATCGTATTGGCAGTAGGCTCGGTTGTTGATGGTGTCACACCAGCCGTCCCCCGCAAAGGGCTGGTGAAAAAAAAAGATGAGAAAATATCTTAGGACAATCTGACAGTGGTTGTGGAACTCTAGAATTGCCAGTCATTGATAGTTACACCAACAGTAGAATAATCAGTTGGCAACATTCCAATCGCATATTTCTAATATCATACCTTAAAGATTTATGCGATATATGCCCTCTCAATGTAATCTCACACCTGAGGACTGGATGCTTACGCATCATGACATTAAAGTTTGTTACCACTTCAATTATGACAAAACCAGGTTTACTAAGTACATTGTTTGGCCGAAATAAGTTCACCAAATCCTCCAAAAGGGATTTTTGAAACCTCGTTCCTTGACCAGTTGAAACTTAAGTTCTCTTTTTTTGATAAATGCTGTCACCTATTTCCTTATTTTAAATAATTAATTCCTCTATTTTCTCTGAAGAGCGATAAAACTTGGGAAGAATGTCAGTCAGATGTTCCACGATGTCTCTGAGCCAACGGCTAACAAGAACTTCAATAAAAATGGATATCACATACAGAACCTTTTCAAGCGGAACATTTCCAAAATGTACTGCTGTCGCAGTGCTATTCAACACAAATCAGATTTTAAATTGTTTGTAATAACATGCTTATGTAAACAAATTAAAACGTATTTTGTCCTGAATTACAGATAAGGAGATTAAGTTGTAATATTGGCTAATAACCTTATCATATTTCCCTCCCTACAGTGAATACTCAGATAGGACAAACACGTTATTTAACTGTAAATAACTGTAATCATTTTGACAATAAAGCAACAAATACAACAGCTGAAAGAAGATAACAGAAAGAGATCATTGCTTTACGAAAGCAATTCTGATAAATACTGGAGAAAGCTGCACTTGGTTCATATATCAACCTAAAGCGTATGGTGTGCACGCGTCTCGCTAGCCATCCCTACTAAACTTCCATGAGTGAGTGAGTTAGTCAGTCAGTCAGTGACTTCATGTGTATGAGTTTGTCGGTGAGTGAGTGAGTGAGTGGATGAGTGAGTATGAATGAGTCGGTGAGTGAGTCAGTGAGTCAGTAAGTGACTTCATGAGTATGAGTTTGTCGGTGAGTGGATGATTGAGTATGAATGAGTCGGTGAGTGAGTCAGTGAGTCAGTAAGTGACTGAATGAGTATAAGTGAGTCGTTAAGTGAGTGAATGAGTGGATGAGTGAGTATCAATGAGTCAATGAGTGAGTCAGTAAGTCACTGATCGAGTATGAGTGAGTCGGTGAGTGAGTGAACGTGTGAGTGACTGAGTGAGTATAAGTGAGTGAGTGAGTGAGTGAGTGAGTGAATGAGTGAACGCGTGTGTAATGGTGGAAATTCGGAGGCCGAATGCAGCGGACTGGCGAGCAAAAGGCCAGCAATAACGAGCACAAAAAATCACCAAAAGGAGAAATAGATGACAGGCAGCAAATTAACTCTCGCGCTTCCAAAAAATACAAACTTAACAATCAGAACCCGGAAGCAGAGCGAGAGAGGGAAACTGGCAGAGACAGAGAACAAAACCTGCATGCAGCAGTGCAGTAACAGCGACAAAATAAGGTCTCGAGAAAAGAGAATTCCAAAGCACCTTAATGGGTGCAGACCTTACGAGAACGAGGGAAGGAATCAAAAGGAAATCTCCCTAATAATAATATCTCCAAAATATCACTGCGAAGAAGTTCGCAAAATACCCCTAACTAGAAATATCTTCTGGCTGAAGTGTTAGCTAATGCCTAGGTCCCACTGGGGAAAAATCATCGGCGATGTGGAAATAGACAAATTTTCTCCCGATGGCTCCCGATGCTCCCGATGTTTTTGCCAAAAAAACGGAGTAGTCCCATTAGAAATTGCACTTATTAGGCATCGGGGATGGTCCAGTGAACGTTCACTGATGCCTCGGCTATGGTCACAAAGCCTCTGGGAATGTCCCCCGAACAATGCCTGTGAAACATCGGGGATGGCTCCCGATGCTCGGGAAAGCTCCGGGGTACCTTTGCCGATAATCGGCGAAGGTGCCCCGGAGCTTCCCCGAATTTGAAACATCATCGGGGGAATAACCCTGTAGATAAGGGGATGCATCGATGAGTACTTGCGAACCACCCCAGGTGCCTCGAGGAAGGGTTATTGGGGAGGTATATATTGTAGCGAGCTACAAGGTGCAACCAGCCTCTATAATAATTATCGAACAGTTTGGATGGGAATCCAGTGCGAAACGCCAAGCAGGGTTTGGGAAAGAACTTTTTTTGACTGAAAAATCCTCTGACCTCCCTGTGCACTCCCTGCAACTCATCCCACCACAAAATCTGATATCGCCGAATGAAAACTTTCTTTTTTTTTTAATCACTCGCATTCACTCCACTTACTCCTGCCCCGAGTTACTTTGAACATTGTTTCCCCCTCTCATATTCCCCCTCTAGCCTTTATTTTTACGATTTTGTTTCCTTAATTCTTTCTCTTAATTTTGATATATAATTGAAGTTTGTTTAATGACGAGAAGGCTGTCGGGCGTTGCTTTATTTAGCTGACCGTGACTTGCGTCTGGCAAGCGCATCTGGTTGTTATAATCTGTGCTGCAGCGGCCCAATCTTTTCCTTTAGAAATTAATCAACTATTTATTATTATTTTTTTTTTTATTGAGTGGCTGGATATACATAGAGTATTTAGTTTTCTTGCAGGTGTCTAGGCTGGGGCCTGCCATTTGGGTTATTTGTTTTCCGCGGATAAATGTGTTTTTTTCCCTTAACCTGTTCATTTTTTCTCTTGATGTAAATAATGTTATGATATGAGCAAATGGGAGTGCCTTTTTCTTTGTTGGTACAATACAAGTTATTTACTTTCTCATGGTTTTGTTGACGAGTTTTTCCGTAGTGGAGCTGTAGTGGAGCTGAACACAACTAATTTATTTTGGTCTAACAGATGACCTGGCGCCTGGACAAAACATTGATAAAATAACTGTTTGGCTACGCTATAATATATGCACATTTTGGGCTCAGCATCATTCTCTCTCTGGCATGTTCTTATATGAAATGTACTTATAGCGTGCGCGAATGCAAAATCCAGCCTTTCAGTGCCATGGAAAGAATGCATGTTTCAACCGTCGCCGAAATTTTGGCGAATATTCAGGGATGCAACCCCAACATCAGGAATGTGTCACCGAAAGGTCGCCGAACTTTCGCCGAAGATTCAAATATCCCTGAAGGTCCCCTGATACTTCGGCGAGACATCACCGATGATTCGGGGATGTCTCGGGGAAAACAATACTTCGCCAAAGCTCCGGGGAAGCATCCCCGGAGCTTCCCCGTGGCTCTGGAAAGCTCTGGCGAGGCCTCCCCGGCCTGTTTTCCCGACAAAACGTCGGGAACACATCGGGAAAAATTTCAATGCAAGCATTAAAATTTTTTGCAGTTCTCCCGATGCCTCCCGATGGTTCCAGATGGCTCGTGACACTCCAGAAGCTTCCCCGGGACATCGGGGAACCTGTGCCCAACACCTCCTGAGGTGCATCAATTTCCATCGGGAGTACATCGCCGAGGCAAAAAATGCCCAGTGGGACTGAGCCTTAAAATCAGACCCTCTAGCAAAGGAGGCGTGGCGGACTTCCGGCTCATATAGAGTCCGGGGAAGGCGCCGCCCAAGTCCAATCAGCCAGCTGGGTGAAGAATCCGATTGTAACGGGATTCGATGTCAACCCGGGACGAGAGCCACAGAGAAAGTCCTTAACACACACACAACCTAAACCATGACAGCGTGAGTGACTGAGTGACAGACTGATTGAGTATAAGTGAGTCGGTGAGTGAGTGGGAGAGTGAAAAAAGATAAAAGATAACTAGAATTAATCAAGAAAGGCTATGTTAAATACGGCAATATTAATATGCATGGCGATTTATATAGTGTGACCTGTTATATAACGGGAAATCCAACATCTGTGGTATTCCTCATTTTCAAAAGGACAAAATGTAATTTGAAAAAAATCAGCATTATTAATTCTTTTCCACACTGCAGACACTCTGTAGGTCAAATCAAGGTCAGAGGCGGACATTCCTATGTGTCTGTGCTGGTGATACAAATACCACAGGAGAAATATCAGACCTACAAACATCGCTGTCCACAATCAGGACATTTAACCCCTGGGAAAGGGGGGTGTTGCTGGAACCCATATAAACGTTTGAGAGCTACAAATCACTCCATCCACCATGGATCCATAATTATACGATTTTAAGTGAATAAAATTTTACTTACTTCATAATGGGAGCCATTTCGACTTAACCTTGGCGAGGCTTTGCCAAAAATAATAATGAAAAAGAATGACTGGGACAGGGTGCAAGTTGTTTCAAAGGCCTCTCTCTCTGTCTCTCTCTCTCTCTTTCTCTCTCTCTCTGCCCCCCTCTTTCTCACTCCATCACTCTCTCTTTCGAACGTACCTGAACACAAACCGCTCAGAAATGTCAGCCGCTGGGAAGATTTCTTTTGGAGTTGCACCTCGCACTAACGCATACCTCATCCTGAATCGTTTTTCCTTCACAAAACCCGGCGCTGCCAAGTCGAAAGCAGATATCATTTTTCATTGTTCTGCATTAAGCTTCAATCTGGCTGTTCCTAGCTGGGACCGATGTTTGCCAAATGGGTGAGGTGCATCCAGGGTGCCAAACTTAAAGGGAACCGCTACATGCTAACCTCATAAACTATTAATATTAATTAATTATTAATATACTAAGCAACAACAGCAATGCAAGTCACTCCAAGCCTGACTGCAAAGTAAGTATGAGTGTAATAATTACAAAAATCTTTTTTGTTAGTAGCGCATCCACAGTTACACTTGTTTCTTCAAACATTGCTTTGTTTTGTGATCGCTTAGACTGGGTGACCGAGCGAGACCATTAAATAACTCCCTAAATTGCGTTTCTATTGTTGTTCAGTATAGGAATCAATGGACCAAGGCTACGAATGCTAATTGGCCTCTTGCCAATTAACTTCAATTCATTTTCAGCTGAAGGCTACCATGTAGCATGGAGTGTCCTTGTAATGTGCATTGACATGGCTAAGTGAGCATATAAAAAGTGATGTTGGAATAAAAAGTAAACACAGGTAAAATGGTCCCACTGAAATAGTTTTTTGGACTGCCAAATGCACTCTGTAACGTGCACTGTGGGGCCCGTAACCTGTTTCTAAGGCAGCAGTAACAGCTCTTTCTGATCCTTTACATTCTTATAGAAGCACATGGTATAATGCATTCTGTGCATTTTTTTTTTTAACCCAATACTTTTTCCCCCTAAAATCAGGCACAACATAGACGGCATAAGCATCACCATCAGTTTCACACAGTGACATCTTTTTGCAGATCCCTGCCCTGATGGTAAAAGTCTGTGAGACCTTTTTTTTTCTCAAGTTAACATTATAATTTCCAAATGCAGTTCTTTCCCCCATTCTGTATTTCTCAGACCCCTCCCAGTACTGGTGCAAACTAAGATAAAATTTCATATTAAGTCCCACAGGCAGGTTTGAAGTCATGAGGTTTATTATTCCCTGCCACAAAGTGGATAGGGATATTGTACTTTCCCGTCTCCGTCTGTCTGTTTGTTCGTCCATCTGTTACGCTTCTTTTCTGGGTCAGAACTCCAAAAACGGTTCAATATTTCTCAGCAAAATTTAATACATGGACACAATTTATTGTGTAGATGTGCTTTTTCATACTTCTGTTTATCTTCCTGTCTGTCTGTCCATCTACCGCAATATATATTTCCAGGCAAGACAGATTCTCACGTAAAGGACTGGTTTAGAAGATAAAGAGGCAATATTTTATCCTGAGCTTGTCCAGCTGTTTGCCATGTTTTCAAACATGGTTTTGTAAACCGTGAGAGAGGTTGCTATGTAACAAGAACAGACGTGATTGGCGGCCGCCAAGCAGAAGCCAGGAGGAATTGCTGCTTATTTGAATAAACTTCAGAATTTTCAATCATTTTTTTCTGCCAGCATTTCCCTGCTTCGCAATTCCATAATACTGTGTGGAGTTATGCTGCTTATCTTTGCCTCGATCCCTTTGAAAATGAACAAGGGAAACAAGCTATGGTCTCCCCCGCCCCAATTCCCAACACTCCAGTGGATATGCAGCTTTAGAGTTTGGAATATTTTTTTTTCTGAAAACCAATATTTCTGACCGATTTAGCTCATTTAGTCTTATTACTTTACAAGCGTAGTATAAAAATTTACAAAAAAAGACATGGTGCTGTTGATCTGCTCGATGTTTAGTGTTCATTTCTAGGTAAATATTACCACTACTGTGATAATTGGTACTCAAGCATGGTATATATGCCGTAAACTCTGTGGTCTTCTTGGCGTGGGAATTTATATGGTCTGGCAAATTTCCGTCTCTCATTGCCCAAGTTCCTGTTGCAGTTAAAAAAAGTCAAAAAACGAATCAAGGCCTTTTAAGTAATAAAAATATAAAGGTTAAAAACAACATTCGCCAAGATTACCAAGCGCATATCACTTGAGAGCACTCACAGTCAGTCCTCATATCCAGAAAACAAGACCATAAAACATGCATCAGTTGTTCTCGACAGATGAGAAAATTGCATAAGCTCGGCTGAAAAAATGAATTTGCAGAACAACCAGAGACTCTTGTAAATCCCTCTCCAAAAGTGTGTAAAACCAGCTAAATTTTGACATAAAGTCAGCAGCTCCTTCTTTTCTCCAGTATCTCTAATCTCACTCCGTTCCTTCTCTAGTTTTCTGCTTTCACAAACAATGCATACGTGTTATGTGAGATAGGGGACAAATAACACTTCTTAAGGACTGAGAACTGCTGGGCTTTGTTCGAATAATCTTTTTGCTGGCAACATTCCTAACTCCTAGAAATTGACCTGGAAAAATTTACGTTGCAGCCATGATAAGTGTGTTAAAATTCTCTGAATGTAAAGGAAAGGTGCTTTAGCGCTGCCTAACTTATCACCTTTAGCATAAAGTCCACCCAACCATCCTTCATGAAAAGAAAGTAGATAACGTCATCCCGCAATACTGTGCTGTAGCAATATTTAGAGCAACAACCATTCATCCGGCCCATCATGAAAACAATCGAACGAGACAGGCTAGAGACACATGATCACGTTGCCTAGTGTAAGTGCATTCGGATTCTCTTACTAGCGCAGTAGTCTTCCTGAGCCATTGTGAATTCCCCTTCACACCTTTCCTTTATCTCACAACATTTTTCATCGAGGTTAAATAAAAGTAGGTAGGAATAAGACAATAGGACGTAATTTTTTGACTATTCAAACCCAGCCCGCGTTTTCCACCCTCCCTTTACCTGGAAGTCAGATGTGAAGCCAGTGTGGGCCAATCACAAGCACTTATTTTCCACTGAACAGCCTGGGAGAAAAGGAAACCAGGACTGGATTTGGAATCGGGGGTCCAGGATATACAACCCCAATTCCGAAATAGTTGGGACAAAGTGTAAATTGTGAATAAAATCAAAACGCAATGACTTTCAAATCACATCAGCCAGTATTTTATTCACAATAGAACAGAGATAACATAGCAAATGTTGAAACTGAGAAATTTTACAATTTTGTCCACAAAATGAGCTCATTTCAAATTTGATGGCTGCTACAGGTCTCAAAAAAGTTGGGACAGGGGCCTGTTGGAGGAGACAAGTTCCTTGAGTTTAGCCATTGGAATTTGATCCCACTCTTGTTTAATACAGGCTTTCAGCTGCTGGAGAGTTTTGGGTCTCCTTTGACGGAATTTTCGTTTAATTATGCGCCAAATGTTCTCAATTGGTGAGTGATCAGGACTGCAGGCAGGCCAGTTCAGCACATGGACTCTTCTACTACGAAGCCATGCTGTTGTAATGGCTGCAGTATGTGGTTTTGCATTGTCCTGCTGAAATACACAAGGCCTTCCCTGGAATAGATGTCATCTGGAGGGGAGCATATGTTGCTCTAAAACCTTTATATACCTTTCAGCATTCATGGTGCTTTTTGAAACATGAAAGTGTCCCACACCATATGCACCAATGCATCCCCATACCATCAGAGATGCTGGCTTTTGAACTGAACGCTGATAACAGGAGGGGTGGTCTTTCTCCTCTTTAGCCAGGAGGACACAACGCCCATGATTTCCAACAAGAATGTCAAATTTGGACTGGTCTGACCACAGGACACTTTGCCACTTTGCTACAGTCCATTTTAAATGAGCTTTGGCCCACAGAACACAGCGGCGCTTCTGGATCATGCTCAACAATGGCTTCCTTTTTGCATGATAGAGTTTTAGGTGGCACCTGTGGATGGCACGGCGAACTGTGTTTACAGACAGTGGTTTCTTGAAGTATTCCTGGGCCTAATTAGTAATGTCAATGACAGAATCATGCCGGTGAGTGATGCAGTGGCGTCTGAGGACCCGAAGATCACAGGCATCCAGTAAAGGTCTTTGGCCTTGTCCCTTATGCACAGAGATTTTTCCAGTTTCTCTGAATCTTTTGATGATGTTATGCACTGTTGATGATGAGACCTTCAAAGCCTTTGCAATTTGACGTTGAGGAACATTGTTTTTAAAGTATTGCACAATTTTTTTTATGCAAGCCTTCACAGGTTGGAGAGCCTCTGGCCATCTTTACTTCTGAGGGACTCAGCCTCTCTAAGACATCCCTTTTATAGCCAATCATGTTACACACCTGATGCCAGTTAACGTAATTACTTGCTAAATGTTCTTTCAGCTGATTCTCTTATATATTAATTGCTTTTTCAGCCTTTTTTGCCTGTGTCCCAACTTTTTTGAGACCTGTTGCAGCCAGAAATTTTGAAATAAGCTCATTTTGTGGATAAAAATGTAAAATGTCTCAGTTTCAACATTTAAAATGTTATCTATGTTCTATTGTAAATAACATATTAGCTCGTGATCTGAAAGTCATTGCATTTTTATTTTATTCACAATTTACACTTTGTCCCAACTATTTCGGAATTGGGGTTGTAGGATGAGACAGGCACTGAAGGGAGGATGGTAAACGCTAGATAAACTGAAAGTGTGAATGATGGAAGAACGGACAGATCCAATGGCCGTTGCTAGGGCAAGGATAAGCAAGGGTCAGCTCGGTTCAAAACTTGTGCTAAACCATGGAAACCACAACTTTTGCACTAAACACCAACCAAGGTTAGGGTCCATGTCAGCTTTATCTATCTCACCTCAACTGGCTTACCACTACTTGAGGCCGAATTTCAAACTTTTTTGATAGATATAAAAAACAGTTTCTATAATTGTAGCGTGCTGGTGCCTAAAGGTGTTAGAGGGGCACCAGGAGAGTGATGGAACATAAAGGATCCGAGCGCAGGACCTAGGGTTTGGTAAATAGTTTAGTTTATTTGACAATTATATATACAAGTGCTAATAATAACAACAGTCAACACATGTATGAGACAATGTCAGGGATAACACGAAAAAGTCCAGGACTTATGTCCATCGTGGTCCCTGATAATAAAAAGTGTACATGAAATAACACAAAGACAAAACTTCAAAGGGAATAACTATAGAACAAAAGGGAGTGCTCTCAACAAAAAGTTGTCACAAACGGTTACAGGACTCTTTGTCCCCGGATTTTTCATCCTTTGACTTTTCGACCCCAGACTCTTCATCCCCGAGGACTATTATAAGGGTTAAGATTAGGTATAGTGTTGTAATACAGGAAGAGGACAAAGCATTATTGGGGATGGACCATCCAGAGATGAAAAGTCCGGGGACGAAAAGTCCTAGAGCCGTTACAAACTAAGGCTACCTGCCTGTGAAAGGAAAATCTAAGGTGTAAATAGAAAAGGGAATGATATTCAACTAAGAGAAACCAGGTGTGATAATTAACAAAGAGAGCAGGGAGATAATTGAATAATGAGAGGACAGGTAGCCAAGGATCTCGGAATGCTTAGGAGCAGGGGCATTACATTTATACACTTTATCCAGCCATTTGTGGTGCAACACAAATACGAGGACCTACCAGAAACACAGCTTTTCAAATCAGGGAGTTTTGAGAAATTGGAGTATTTAATTGCCATAAGCGATTATAGGTGTCTCCGGGTTGTACAACTAAATCCAATTGGCAGACAAACCTAGCAGAGCGCTCACAGAATATCCAATAAAATGGTGAAGTCTATGGCTTTAAGGCGTGAGATGGCAGACTCCTGAAACCAGGAGTGAGGCTATGAAAGAAAGGTAACAAACAAAATAAACACTATAGCAACAGTTGTGTTCCCGGGGCCCCACAATACATCTGGAACCTCCTCACAGAGAAGCATGCGCTTCCTTATTTAAGCTCCCCGAGTCCCTGGAGTCATAGTAATTATGTTCCCCCTCATTTCACTTGCAATGTAAAAAATTACTCTGTCTCTCAATGTTTTCAGGTTTGTTTCTAATAAACTCTGACCGACTGTCCAAGCATAACACGGGTTTTAGGTAACACTTCAGAGAAAGCCTACAGAAGTCAGGATCTGATCGCTTCCAAGAGTAAAAATAACTCAAGGCGGAATGTTTATTTTCAAATTTGTTTTGAAATATGCCTTGTAGCAACTGCTCTGGACCACATTAACTGACGACGCAGGGGTGGCTACGCATTCTTGTTAGATGTTGTATTCTCTGAAGATATTGGCAGTTAAAAATACAGCCCGTAATGTAATAGACGCCGTCCGGCCTCCACATTGACAGGTTTTGCTCAATATCATTCTGTTTGTACTCCGAATTCAGGCCAGTATTATTAACTACACAAGGTACAATGCACATATCACCATGAAACCGCTGTATTTTTTCATTTTTCAATAAACAGCCACGTCTCTCTACATCAAAATTTCAAAGCTTGATGCTTTGTTATTTTGTGCCAGCAGGATTGTGTTTGACAATTCAAAATAATCTCTCAAATTATTTCTACTTTTCGAAAAGCCAGCCAATTGAAAACCGCGGGCCATCGATAGCTTGTATTTTGGCAGTGAAGTGAATCTACCCAGGTAAATGGTGTGATTACACACTGATTATCTCAGCTCGGAGCTCAAAGCCAAAAGTGGAACAATGGATATACAGCTGTCTGTATTATTGAGTTCTTTGGTCAACGAGCACGCCTCAACACGACTATAGTTTTTTTTTTTTTTTTTTTGAAAGACCATCTGGACGAGATGAGCCGCATGACGAGGTGGTTTTGTGTATTTAAAATGTAGATACAAAGTCTCCAGCGAGAAGCAACTGTCTTGCTTATTAACATGGGAAAGTCAGAGGAGTAAAGGAATGGTATGGCACATCAGAGGAACATTCTAGAAACATAAGCTGTCACATCAAAGTTCATGCGTTCGAAGTTCCAGGCCATGTAAACAGCCAGAATCCAAAATCAAGCCCGTCTTATACACTAATCATAAAATTTTTTGAGACTGTTGACAATAAAAATCTAGGCTATTTTCTGTCACAGCGGAAATAGAAAGCATCCTGAAAAAAATGTTGTCACAACCTCCATAGTTACAAATTATTACTTTATTACTAAGATGAACTTGAGGTATGAAAGGATTATTTATGGGCCATTATTAAAATGTTGGAGGTTGGACACTTTACAAAGCACAAATCACTTTAATCTTGCTCGGGTCAAATGTTTCATTATTGCAAAAATTTATGTAAATTGTAATATTATGACAAGCTGTGACAGCCTGATGGCATAACCCAGTATGTTTGTATGTTATGCCAGTAAATATTCACAGCTATCTCAAAGGACCATCCAAACCAAATCGCTGCATGTAAGACAAATCTTTTTAATCTATTGTTATTATTATTTATTGGACACCTCAACTCCGTTCCATAAAGCCATATCATGTCACGCTTTAACACTGTCTGTACAAGTGTAGGAATCACAAACCATCACTCACATCAATGGACAATTTAGAGTCTCCAAATAGCCTGGCATGCATGTCTTTGGCCTTTGGAAGGAAGCCCACATGAACATGAGGAGAACATGTAAACTCCGCACAGAAAGGCTTATGGCCAGATTCCAATCCATGGCCTTCTTGCTGTGTGGTGGCAGCGCTACCAATTGCAGTGCTGTGCTGACCTTTGTGCGACCTTCAACAATGCTGGAATACATAAATGTCCTTCGGTGGAAATTTACAATAAGGTTTACAGGCGACGATCAGAAAGAGAACAAATTGTTGTGAGGAGCCAGTCATAGATTGCATTGAGACAATCAATTGCAAAAATCAATGAATGTGAATAATGTAAATTAAAAAGGTTAAACACTAATTCTTCCTTTGGACTGTCTTTGTCAAAGAAAGTTGATCGAAACTTAATAAGTTCACAAGCAAACTGCCGACCATGAAAGTAAAACTGCTCCGTAAAACAAACTGCATTTCGATTTTAAACATATTCAACAGCACATAATCTACAAAACGTGCAAAAACGAGAGGGAAGAACCAGTCATATTTAGTCAGGTTTACGGGTAAATGGGTGCATGCGTGCACGCATTGGAAGGAAAACTAAAGCAATCTCGCACGTTTCCCAGTCAATTTTGTGTTTTGAATTTTGTTTTTCAGGAAATGTGTACCTCACACTGATTCTGCTGTCAACACAGAGATCAACGTGAAGACTTCGGTTCTCGGAGAAACCCACTCCTGGTTCACCGCATTCTATCTCCCATTCCAGGACACCCCACAAAAAGTTCTTAAGCACACCACGGGTTTGCGGTAAGCCATCAGATATGCACGCCACACATTTCTGAGATGGCGGGAGAATATGCTCAGTAATGTTGCCATATCCACCGTCTGCTCATAAATAACGAAAAAAAAATAACACCCTCAATTTTTTCTCAGAATGTTTATGTTGTGTGATTGATCGCTCACAATGCCCGACTCAGGACACATCAAACTGGTATTTCCTACATGTTAAATTCCATTGTTGGCCTGAAATGACATAAAATATATAACATCTCAGTTTTAAAATGTTATTTAGACCTTTAGCATTGCCTTCTGTTTTTGGCAGTGTCACTGCTGCTTCACGGGATATCAGGATATCACTTTTCTTGATCGACTCTCCGGATAAGACCGTCTCTTCTCACCGACAGCTGGATAAAAAGCATTACTTCATTTCTTTTTCGCTAAAAATATTCATCAACACGGCTTCTGTCATCATCGTCCCCCGTAACTCCACCTCAGCTGGCGAGCTTGCCGACCCACACCAATCGTCTCATACATTTATTTTGGCACTTCATGAGTGGGCTCCGGCCAAGGCCTGAGGAGTTAGAGCGTTTGGATGACTTTAAAAAAGATTCCATTAATCCTGGACAGGTTTATTGCTAAAAACAAGGTTGCATTGCGGAGGCCTTCCACAAACACAAAAACATTGCAGGAGTTTGAGGAAAATATGCAGATTTTTTTTTTTCCAATCATATGGGACTTGCTAATTAAACGGTGGGTGCGGATAGGGGTTGTAAGATGTTTATTTACCATTCGCTCTGAATGTTTCTCTTGGATTCGTTCGAACGTGAACATCAGAATGACTGTGTACGCATTCTGAGACAGATTTTTTGGGGGAAATGCATGAATTTCAAGGCAGACGGATTTTTTTTTTTTTTTTTTCTGGACAGACACATTAAATACCTTGTGTTGCCCATCTGCAGAAAGAGCTCGCAAAACCGACCTCATGAAAGTTCACACTGATTTAGTGCTGAGGAGCTCAATCTGTCTCAAAGTGCAGTATTACGCCTCACAACCTAAATAAAATGACTAATTGGATTCGCTAAGAAGAAAATATGGCCTGTGGTTGCAGCACAGTATGTGGACTCAGTGACGGAGACTTTAGTACAAATGGTAAATGAGTGCACAGGAGGTGGCAGAAGTCCGCCGTCTAGAGTTTACAACAACTCAGGACTCTGATTCTCCTGCTTTCACGCCAGTATTTCAGCCACAGAATATTTCAGCTACACGCCGTGTCTGGACTTAATTTTTGTGTTGAGCGCAGCGAGCAGAGCAAAGAAATTCAGGAAACTCATACACACCTGCAAATCTGCACACAATGAGGTTCTTCTCTTCCTATAAACTGAAGCTTTGCAAATCTCTTATGCAGTGGCGTTTTTAAGTGTAAAAACCTGGTGGGGCAAGAATGTATTTCAGGGGGTGGGGGGGGGGGGCACAGTAAACGAGGGGTATGGGGTGATTTCTATACAACAATTTGTGATAAATTAGTTTGTCTGCCGCTGTTTTACCTTACAAGCTTTTAGTTATGTCAACATTCTCGCACACATGCACACGCACGGAGGAGACGAGGGAGAGAGAGAGAGAGCACACGCGAGTGAGTGAGTGAGTAAGTGAGAGGCGCCTGCCATTCGCCAATACGAGGATAGACGTTTGTTTAAAAGCCATATGCTACCATTGCTCCACAACGCTCAGAGCCTTCAAGGCCATAAACAAAGTAGAGCGCTCAACATCACGAAGTGCCACGGCAAACCGCACGCACAGACAACTTATGAGGATCGATCCACTCCATGACAGCATTATGACAATAACCTTGTCCTTAAGCATATATCAAGGGCTGACTGCAATAAACAGTTATGTCCAGATGTTTCATATTGGACATAACTGTCTATTGCAGTCAGCCCTCGATATGTGACACACTGTCATCACCATCTAGCCTCGATCCAGCATAACAATATATTATACCGTTGTCTTACTGTCGTAATGTTGCAACATATTGAAATATGTATAAAATACATATGAGAAATATCTATGAACTGCAACATATTTTTTTCAAGTCTTTTTAATATCATTTAAAAATGATAGTAGATTCAGGCCTTTTTAATATTCTAAAAATGATAGAGAAATTGTGAATAGAAAGAGCATTTCTTTGTATCCAAACGGTATAAAATACCTGGGCCAACAACAATCTTGTAAACTTAATATTAACATTAGGATCTGACCTGGCAGCCTTAGTAACCAGCTTTGAAATGCAATCACATCCTCTTTGTTAGTCGTTCAGAAGAAAAGATAGGATTCTAATAAAACTGGGCGGTGTGGAGAAATGCCCAGATAACTATACATTATAATTATGATTTATCTGTTATAAAGCCTCAGCTTCCATGACTAGGGCCAGTCTAGCCTAGCTACGTTAGCATTTCGCTAGTGAATAAATAGTTACAGTAGCTCTCAACATAATGTTATAATACACAAATACATCCAAAATCTATCGGTAAATTTTTCCAGAAAAAGGTAATTCCACGGGATCTGGTATTGATATCTCGTTCAGTATCCATATGCTGCGCAAAAAATCTGGCATCTTTAGTGTAGATTTGAGTTTAAGCGCTCGACTGTTGTGAATACGAAGTTGTATTTTGGTAGTAAAACCGGCATTTTAGAGTATCAGGGCATCCTGGATCATAGCTAAATGTGTAACATTTATAACAAATCAAACCGCTTGGAAATCGGTCAAAAATTCAGCGAGTAATGATTTGTAGAAATTGTTTGATACTTCTAACCGTGTACTAATATGGTCGCCCAGTAGGCACGCCTCTCCACCACTCATGTGACGACTACGTATATGTCTATGATGCCTGATGAAATGACGCTGTAGTGGGGCTTGGGGCTGTCAGCCCCACATGTTAACAAATTTGTGCTACCTCCACTAATACAGCCAACACTCTGAGCATGCATACTTATATTTTCACACGTATCGTAGACATTGCATTGCGTAAGGGGGGCTAGCCCCATTCATGCGGACATGGATCAGGAGATCGGTCTGAAGCAGCAAAACAGAGACCAACAAACATGAACTTAAATCCAAACACAAATTCCATGCAATTTAGGAAAATGCTAAATTTACAGACAATACATTTAATCAGATAATACGATCATGTTTGAGAATTAATAATGTAATTTGCTTACGGTCCTTTCTGGTGACACCAGCTGCCCCTAATGACCAGTCACCACTGCTCTTATGGTTCACCAGTAAGCTCTGCTTAATTTTGATACAATATCAGCTCCCCTCACTGTGTTTGAGCAGTTAGCGTGTACTTCAAAAGTCCAAAAAGATACCCTGCACTTGCGTATGCAAACACAATGTACACAATAAGGTTTATGGAATATGTCAATATTTGAGCCTATGTGTGTGATCTTAAAGCTTACAATATCAGAATTTGTAAATGCATATAGGCATTTATACAGAAAGCAGTACATAAAGACTGTCATAATGTCCCATTGCAACAAATTCAGCTGCTTTGGGTTCCTACCAGAGCTGTGCAACTTTGCCGCAAAAATTATGCACAACTGGTAGCCGCAAGCTGAGGGCACCCACCAAATGAGAATGATTGGCTGTCGCTCGATGATGCATGCATCCCCACCCATTGCAGCATAGTTCTGGAGGGTGGAGCTCCTCGAATCATCGAGTAACAAAATAATATTGAACGTTCCTGGATGGCAGGAAACTTCCTTCAGCTGAATGATAGTAAGACCGAGGTGGTCATCTTTGGTCCCTCCAATTCAGCTGCCAGTATCACCCCTACCCTTGGTCCCTTATCTGCATATTTGCACAGTGAGGTTAAAAACCTTGGGGTCTTTATGGAAAATACATTGAGTTTTAACAAGCAGGTGGCAAATGTGGTGAGAGGTAGTTTCTATCATTTGAGAAATATTGCAAAGAAAAAACCAATTTTGGCTCCAAAAGACCTAGAAACAGTTATTCATGCTTTTATTACTTCTCGGTTAGACTACTGCAACGCACTTTACCTGGGATTGACTCAATCCACCCTCACACGCCTACAAATGGTCCAAAACGCTGCAGCTAGGCTCCCAACTGGTACAAAGAAAAGACAACACATCACTCCCATCCTAGCGCAGCTACACTGGTTACCTGTGAGGTACAGAATTGATTTTAAAGTATTGTTGTTTGTTTATAAAGCCCTAAATGGTCTGGCCCCTCAGTACATCTCTGATCTCCTCACACCTTGTTCTGCTCCCATGTCCCTTAGGTCTTCATCACAACTTCTTCTTTCAGTACCCCGCACACGCCTTCAAACCAAAGGTGACAGAGCCTTCCTACACATGTCAGATCCTCTCCCAGCATTGATTGTTTTAAATCCAATTTAAAGACGCATCTTTTCTCCCTAGCTTTCGGCACAATTTTGAGGTTTTAATTTTGAATTTTAATTTTTCAGTTTTAATTTCTCTATTTTAATTGCTGATGTCAAGTCCTCCCCCTTTTAATTGTTTTTTAATTACTTGTATCTATTTTTGTTTGTTTTTCCTTATATATTTTATATTTATGTCCTTTCTCTATTTCTCTATTCTGTTATACAGTGTTCTAAATCTTTGTGTTGTATTGTGAAGCACTTTGGGGACCAACTCTGTTGTATTTAAATGTGCTATACAAATAAAATGACTTGACTTGACTTGACCCCACTGAGGGTCTTGACACAGGTGTAATGCAATATTTTAACCATTCTTTCAATGAGAGAGCAGCTGTATTTTTTTAAATTTCTTCTCTCATTATTATCTCAGTTGTGAACTTTCATTATAACTGAACTGGTATCCAGTCAGTACGTAATTGGAAAGTTTCTGCATTGAAAGACCTGCAGTTCTTACATGGACATGACAAACGACTACTTGAATGTAACCATTTCTGCTTCACTCTCATATTCACTATAGTCAAAGGCGACAAGCAGCCGTACAAAAGCTTCACGCGAAAATCAACTGACCAACAAATACCGCGTTCGAACAACAAATGAAGGTAAATGAAAGTTCAGTCAGCAAGACTACCCTTTTCATGCTAAAGTTCATATTATATTTCTATTTGTATCTCACAATTCACACCTCTCACGAATGCTCAATCATAATTCCTCTTGCCGCCGATGTCCAAAGCCATATATGACCTATATGACCTGTTCACACCTATCCAAAAGCAAAGAGACACTCCTCCATTGCTAGTCTATTATCTTACCGCTGTCCTGTTAACCCTTTAAGCGCCGAATACATTTTCAGGGAATTAAAAATGTAGTTATCCTGAGCTGTTGAAAACCTATCGTGTGGCAACTTGTTTAAAAGAGCTCCCCTGCGGGAGTTCTTTTAAACAAGTTGCCACATGATAGGTTTTCAACAGCGCCTGATTTTGATATCTTACATCATTGGGCGACTATAGTTGCCCACGGTGCTGAAAGGGTTAAATAACTCTCTCTGTGCTTTGGTGCTTCATACTGCCTATCAGTGCCTCACCTTCGCAGTGTCATTAGTGCCTCGTCAGCTTCGTCATTGTTGTCTGAAGTTAACAGCCACCACCAGTACCTGTAGCGGGACTCTGTGGGGGGGGTTATCCAGCTGCTGCTCAGGGCTGATGCTCCCTATAAAGCCTAGGCGCAATAGACTTTCTACGATAGGTTTTACCACTGCATCTGTACAATAAACAATCAGTTTGTCAGTTGATTGAAATAATTGAAATAATACTTTGCTTCGTAGTGTTTCCAGCAGCCATACCACTATTCAAGCTGCTCTGGCTGCGTGGCTAAAGCTAAGCAGGTGTGGGCTTGGTTAGTACTTGGATGGGAGACCACCTGGGAAAACCAAGTTGCTGCTGGAAGAGGTGTTGGTGGCCAGTAGGTTGCGATCCTCCCTCTGGTGGAATAATCCCCAATGCCCCAGTATAGTGATGGGGACACTGTACTGAAGGAGACGCCGTCTTTCGGATGAGACGTTAAACCGAGGTCCTAACTCTCTGTGGTCCTTAAACATCCTATGACACTCTTCTATAACAGTAGAGGGTTCCCCGGTGTCATGGCTAAAGTCTCAACCTGGCTCTTTCAACCTGCCACCTAATCATCCCTTGATCTAATTGGCTGTGCAACTTGTCCTCTCCCTCTCCACCTCAACCCCCCAGGGCTCCCTTGAAAAAGAGATTTCAATCTCAACGGGACTTCCCTGGTTAAATAAAGGTTAAATTAAAAAAAAATAAATAATAGAAGAGGGTGAATGGACTTTTCAAATCCTTTTTTTTATTTGAATTTTCCATGATGTGATGACTTTTTTGGAGTTGGGTTATACGTACAGACTGCCCCATGCGTTTTCTCCAGCTAAACTTTTCTTAACTCTCCTCAAATGTGTCCCTGAATAACTTTCTTCTTTTTTTAAAAAATACATTTTGTTAAGACCTTCAAAAAATATCAAATGCTAAAAATCATGAACTGGCCTCCTTGAAAAAGAATGTTCCACTATCATAAATATATGAGGACAAATCCACCCCCGCTATGTATTTTCTAACTCGATGAAGGTTTTTAAATCTCCTCTTTGACTCTTTGAAAGGGATACATTTGTAAACTGCTAAATTTACCTGACAGATTAGATCAGTGTACACAAACTTTCCAGGTTTTGGAGGCTGGTAAAGGTTGTGTTATTCATAGCACTTAATCACTTGAAAGGGCTAAGTGCAGTTTTGACAAGTTTAACCCTTGTCTTATTTATATATCAGAGAAACTCCCAAGTTCTGTAAGTCTGGTGCCTGACCTACACTGCAATGAAGGTCACTTCTGTGAAGCCAGGATGAAACAAGGGAGGCTCAACTCTGTCAGACTGAAAGGGTATGAGAGTTCAAAATAAAAGAAAATAATGAAAATAATACAAAATAATTTGGAAAGATTTCAGGAACTGTGCATTAGGACAGTGAGGCAAATCCAAGCCGGGATCAGACCAGGGTAAGACCAGCCCCTTCCAAAGCAACTAAACTACAAGGCTGAAACCAGAAAGGTTGGTAGTTGAAACCCCCAGGGTAGCCACGATAAGATGAGTGCAGCTTTTGGGGCCCCTATGCAAGGCCCTTAACTCCACATTGGTCCAGTGTGGAACTGGCTGAGCTCAGTCTAATCAACGTTTGGTCGGTTTCGGATAAAAGCACCAAATAAATCACTGTAATTTAATTTTCACTTTACGGTGGTATTCAAACCCCTTCCTCTGTTGGTTCTCCAGCGGGCCCCTAGGGGCCTGTTTGGTGGCAGACAGATTTGTGGGCCCTTCCCCAACTATTGGGCCTGTGAATCTGGAGCTACTTCAGGACATCCCAACTGGGTCAGCTTGGTAATGAATATGACTGCGGAGGTGATGAAACCAACAAGTTGAGCACCACTTCCTGATAACACAGTGTGACTTCAATTCCAGTATGACACCGTATTACAGCAAGATATTCCACCACTGACCACACCCAACTACGTTGGCTTCTATCTCTGGAGAAGTGACCCTACTGAAATGTGGAAAGGTCATTTGAGAGACAACACAAATAATAGCAGATACTAGCATATCCCCAGGATTTGTTTGCTTCATCTCAGAAAAAAGACTAGGGGCAACAATGTTAATTAAACGACATGACGGGCTACAGGTCTGGACCATACAAACATGGATTTCCGATAGCGATTTGCGATTCACGTGCGTTAAACCTTGATGGAGAGGGTACATGAGGGCATGCATTCAGTGCGTGATAAACGTAATAGCCCTTGTTTGAGTGAAATAGTCCAGAATCATTCAGCTCATTCATCATCCCCCCGAGATTTAATGAATACCACTTTAAAAATGAACACGACATCGGCAAAGCTAATCCAGTACTCAACACTTGGAAAAGCGGGGAGGGAAGGGGTGGCGAAACAGTTCGAAAAGTAGCAAATGAAAATTCGTTTCTGGAAATAGAGTTGGTGCGGCCGGAGCCAGACGCCGCTTGCCAGAACATTATTAGTTCATTAGTCATATCGTGGGGCGAGTCCATTTCAATCGGTCCTGACCACCCCTTAGGCAGACAAGACAAACTACTCTAATCCTTTCTCTGTCTTGGAAGGAAAAAAATCCTAAAGCGCCTTACAATGGACTTTCGTTACTTTTTCATTACTTTTCACACAATGATGGGATTTTGAGGCTACTCGATTTGTTGGGCCTTTGGCCCAAGGAATGCTGGGGCAACCTCAGTCCGCAACATGGCTCTCACCAGACAATGGATGAATGGATGTATGTAGGAAAATATTGTTCTTTTCCTCCCCTACAGTAAATTCCAGAAAGACGGTTATGGAATAAAGGAGAGGAGCATCTCTGAATGCAGAATGCAGGTGAAGGGCACCCAAGTGGCCAGCATGAAGCGCTTAAACATCGAACTGTGCTAACCCAAACTGACTGTATCCCTTCCATTTCCCCAAGCAGCACGAAGCCAGTTATGTGCTGCACTCTCTCGAGGCGTCTGGGCTCAGTAGACCGAGGCACGGCGGAATTCGATCTGATGCCCTGGTGGTCACTCTTGCACCGCAAGCAGCGCCTTTACCGAGCGAGCCAACCAAGCAGCGCGCAGGCTGTGTCTTAAGTATGAGCTGTGAGACTCATTGAATGTGACCAGAGTCGGAATGAGGATGAATCTGGTGGAAATTCAACCCGAGGAAAGCATTGTTATTCCACACTTAGCAGACATACATAATGTAGGAAGTGAAAATGATCTGTTTAGCTTGGAAATGTGCAGACAGCGTGTGCACGCTAAAGGTTAATGCAATTACTGTTGTTTTCGTGAAGAGGCTCCCACTCTCCAGACCACCCCGCTTGGCACGGCCGGGATGTTTCTAGTAACTCGGAGCGCCTCGAGGCCATTTGTGTTTCCTTAGAACTGGTAAAATCGCAGGGTAACCTCGTTTATCCAGGCTTGACCTTCCTAGTTTTCTGGAGGAGCTCTCCTTGGTGGAATTTGGCAGGAAAGTATCACAGCTCAGTTCACTTCACGAGGACAGACCAAGACTGAGAAAGACCAGTTTAGCCTGTTTAATTTGAGGAAGGACTAATAATAGTTTGCTAAATAAAACAAGAGACCATCTTGTGAAGGGGTCACACTGGCCGCTGCTGCTAGCCCCCCATTTCAGACCACACCCACCTTCGAACTCAGCCGTCATTGTGATCTCAACGAAATAACTATGCATGGTTTTGATGCTATAGCACTAACAAAATCTGTCCACAGAAAAACAAACAGACAGGCATATAAACCCCTGGCCAAGTACTCCAAACCTCCAGGACCACATTTCGTGATTTCACATGCACACACGCACACGCACGCACACACACACACACACACACACACACACGTACCCATACACGCATACACACACACACACACACACACACATCCTTGTGCTTATATCTTTGTGAAGACGTTACACTGACTCCCATTCATTCTTTGTGTGTCTCTCCAGCCTTTCCCTAATCTTAAAAATAAGCAACGTATGCCTAAACCAAACCCTGAGCTTAACCTTAACCAATCCCTCATTCTAACCTTACCCCTAACCTTCACTAATAAGTCACAATTTGCCTTTGTAGTTGTGAGGACATTTGTTCTTACTCCCAAATAATCTCCTCACTCTGTAGAAAAAAAAAAAAAATTTTGGCTTTCACTTCATAGCAAAAACAAGAACGCTCACATACCCACACACAAACACAAACACACAGACTCACAAGGTGAAAACAATACCAGCCTATGCTGCCGTGGCTGGTAAGCACCAACAATGACATTAGAGGCCATTTTCTTGAGCACAGGTAGGTGTATAAAAGGTGACAGTTTGTGTCAGTATCCTAAAGGCATGCTGGTGTATACAACTTATCTCGTATCATTTTTTTCAAGCATTTCTATTTCTCATGCCCCAACTGATAGTTCAGGTTGCAAAATAAATTTAAAAAATAAGGGAAATTGTCATGGATGTTCATAAGATAAATAACTTGCGACCTCATTTCGGAGGTAGGAAGATAGCACATTACGACTTGCGAACATTCCACATTCAGTTCCCTGATTCGCGGCGGAAGCCAGATCAGAAGTTTTGAATCCCTGGGCCCATATTCATAAAACCACTCAAAAATCTGAAGCACTGATCTCAGGTCAGTTTTCCCTGCCCTCCTCGTCACCACATCCAATGCGAGTGGAATAGATAAAACTGACCCTAGGCCAGTACTCAGAAGTTTTATGACTGGGTGACTGAGGCCCTGATTAATAGCATAAGTACATCTGTTTCCATCATATACTAAACTAATAAAACCAGATGTCACTACAAGTCACCGAGTTCAAAAACGCACAACAATATCACAGTTCTGCACATTCGCCCAACTTCACTGCAATATATGACGGCATTTACTTCCACAATCTAGCTTCTTCTTCCTCAAACTTCATCCCACTACTGAGTTTTTTTCTCACCGCCACTTTTACGGTTCTTGTTCTTACAGAAAGTTCTTATTTATCTTCTGTTTTGGGGATTTAGGCCAGGTTCTGCCTTTATGCTGCAGACTGAAGCATGTTTGTGACAGTGAAAGGTTCCGTACAAATAAGACTGAATGAATTGAACTGAATATATGTTCTCAGTAAACCTGCATTTTGAAATTCCCATATTTGTCTCAGGTCTCAATATTTGATACAGTCTCCCCTATTAGACTGAGCACTAAAAATAGTTCTAAAAAATACAGTATACATATATTAAAAAAATTAACCAAAATAGGCCATTCGCTTTGAAGTAAAAAGGCATAGTATAGAAACATTTTTGGCCCAAAAGGCACGCGAGTACATTTATCTAGTATGATTTTTCAGAATATCTCCATGTATCATCCTTTAAATGGTAGTTGAAGTTGATGTCAAAAAAAGTAGAAGTTCACAACAAAAAAAAGTTAAATAGGTAAGGACGTTAAGGGTTTAAGTGTAACATAATACCTTAATAGAGCATAACAGCTAGAATCTTTGTGGCAGCTATTAAAATGTAAAGAACATGCTCTCAGACACTACTGAGCATGTGCATAGACCCACCTCACATGACTGGATGCAGTAGACCTGTTTGGGGTCAGGATACCACTTCATCAGGCCAGTGCACACGATACTCTGTGAGAGGGTTACAGAGAGAGGAGAACACAGAGGTCAACATCCCACACACTGCTCACAGCTAAAGAATGCAATTTAAAGGCAAGCAGAAATCAAAATGCTCTGTCTCCTCAACTTTGGTTATTCTGAAATACCATATGAAAGCAACTTAAGGCACATACTGTATGTATTCCATAGAATAATGTAAAGGCAAAAGCTATTCCCCCAACTGCTGGGCAAATTGTAAGTGTCAGTTTCGTTATTCACCCAACCATTCTCAGCCAATGAAATGGGGGGAAAATGTCATGAGTGACATGTTTTGGTGAAAGTTTTAGCACGATTTTAATGGTCTCATCTGGAGTGCTGCATCACAAAGATGCTTTGAGGAATAAAATCAACTTTCCTTCCTGTACCACCAACGGTTGGGGGAATAGCTAAAGTGGGAAATTTGAGTTTTTTCACACATTGTACTGTTTCCATGTACTTCATGGAAAATGATTCTACTGTCAATTTGACATCATAACATACAAGAAGGCGACTGAATATTTATGACTGTAGGTTCCCCACCAATCAACAACCTTTTACAAACATTCAATCCCGGCATAGTTTAGAAAGCAAGCCCACATCTAACAACAGTTAGGTCGACTCTACTTCCTTTGAAAATTCTTCTGAAAATGTTGCATTACCTGAAAATTAGATCCGTTCTTGCACCCTTTTCATGGTGTCGTTAACACTGACACTACATCACTGCAACCCCGCTGAGAATGATTGTTAAATATCAAATATCTGCATGACTCATACTAGGTATGCTGCTATATTCATTTTATCAACCAGTATTTAAAGGTATACTAGTAAAATATGGCAATTTCCCCTTTATAGGCCAGACTCGCAGCGGTACTATTTGATGCTTGCGTTAATGCAACATGAACACAAGCTGTTATGGTCAGACTATTATTGGAATATGCAGTGCAGTCACAAGTATTGGAACAGTGAGACAGTGTTTGTTTTTTTTTTAATCTTTTTGGCTCAATACTTCAGTACAGTATTTTAAGACAGTGCATATATTAGAGCTTGTCCGCTTTAATTTCCAGGTATTTACTGTATATTCATATTGCTCGACCGAGGTAGTGAAGGTAGCCTTATTCACACAGTTCGAATGCATTCACAAAACACTGTATGTGTTCCAGCCCTTCCGTGCTACTGCGTCTCCCTCACCACAAAATCTGGGAAAAGCACCTTTGGGGTGCAGCTTATTGCCTGAGGCTGTTGAAAACAAAATCCCGGCATTTTCGTTGCGAGACGCTGCAAAGCTGCCGTGCACTCTTAGGGCCAAGGGTAATTTTCACTGAGAGTGGGTGGTGTTGAAAATCACAGCATGAAAAGTCATTCAGCTAAAGCATTAAACCCTGTCAAATCGAAAAGTCCCACGAGCCCAGGGTTCAAGAAAGTGGCCAATGAGTGACAGCCAGGGTCTCCCTTGTGGGAAACCCCCCAGCCCCACTTCCCTTCCTGCTACACCTGATTTTGAGGTGGTGATGAGTGACGTATCTGGGTTCTACCCACGCTGGAGGTAACGTTACTTCTCACGCGACAATAGTGGACCAATCATACGACACGCGTCACCGAAGTATTCCACTCAAAGGGCCTCGGGCTCTCGGCTCCCTGTAGAGCTCGCCATTGGAAGCCCAGAAAACGTAAGTGACTTCCATTAGGCAGTTCGCCCTCTTTTAGAATAAAAAAACGAAAAAAAAAAAACACAGCAGCTAGCGCGCCAAAGTATCCGCGGAATCCCGGCAGCGATGATTGTTGCTAGGGCAGGGATCAGCGAAGCCGTCGACAGCTCCAGGAGACGCCGAATCGCTTCTCGTTCTTTCCCAAGCCTCTCAGGGTGGGATGGAGGCAGCCTGGCGAATCGATCAATACAAATTGGGCGGAGAAGACTGCAGCCAGCCCAAGCGTCTCACCGGAGATCCTATTATTTAGCACCCAGCAACTTAACTCTGACATCTGGAGTTACACCGACTATAAACACGTTCGCCCCAAAAACCACAGCTGCGGGCCGATAGGAATGCAGGACCCCGCTCCATTAAAAACAGGCTTATTAAAAAATAGGCAATTAGGTAATAGGAAAAGGGTCATTGCAGAGACAAAATCTGTCTTCGCTTTGAGATTTTAACCTCAGGTTAAGTTAATAAATGATTCCATGCAATTTATCGTCAAGAGCGTCCGAGAGTTACTGTGCCAAAATATCTACTAATTATTTTTTGAGTCATTAATTATCAGGAATAAACTAAAGTTACTCCTAGCTTTGGGGAGTCTCAGTGGTTGTCTGACTTGCTGAAATGTCTCACAAACATGCTATTTCAGAAATTAATTTGAATTTAATATAGAGTGTGAATTGTCCCCCTAAGCCAATGCATACAAATTTTTCCAACTTTTATAGAGCAGCATAAGTCATTAGGATTGTAATTCTGAATTGTTAGATAAGATATATTTTATTGAACCCTGTGGGGTAATTTGTCCTCAGCATTTGACCTGTTCTAGTTCTGCAGCACCCAGGGACCAACTCCAGTTCTAAAAGAGCAGGGACACTGGTAGGAGTGTTCCATAGAGCATGTCTATCTACCCAAAGCCTTGGTCAGGGACACTGGTGTTCCTGTAGAGCATGTTCTAAAGCCAGTGCCTTGGTCAGGGACACTGGTAGGAGTGTTCCTATAGAGCATGTCTATCTACAGCCAAAGCCTTGGTCAGGGACACTGGTAGGAGTGTTCCTGTAGAGCATGTCTTTCTAAAGCCAGTGCCTTGGTCAGGGACACTGGTAGGAGTGTTCCTATAGAGCAGGTCTTTATAAAGCCAGAGCCTTAGTCAGGGACACTGGTGGGAGTGTTCCTGTAGAGCATGTCTTTCTAAAGCCAGTGCCTTGGTCAGGGACACTGGTAGGAGTGTTCCTATAGAGCATGTCTTTCTAAAGCCAGTGCCTTGGTCAGGGACACTGGTAGGAGTGTTCCTATAGAGCATGTCTTTCTAAAGCCAGAGCCTTGGTCAGGGACACTGGTAGGAGTGTTCCTATAGAGCAGGTCTTTATAAAGCCAGAGCCTTAGTCAGGGACACTGGTGGGAGTGTTCCTGTAGAGCATGTCTTTCTAAAGCCAGTGCCTTGGTCAGGGACACTGGTAGGAGTGTTCCTATAGAGCATGTCTTTCTAAAGCCAGAGCCTTGGTCAGGGACACTGGTAGGAGTGTTCCTATAGAGCATGTCTTTCTAAAGCCAGTGCCTTGGTCAGGGACACTGGTAGGAGTGTTCCTATAGAGCATGTCTTTCTAAAGCCAGAGCCTTGGTCAGGGACACTGGTAGGAGTGTTCCTATAGAACATGTCTTTCTAAAGCCAGAGCCTTGGTCAGGGACACTGGTAGGATTGTTCCTACAGAGCATGTCTTTCTAAAGCCAGAGCCTTGGTCAGGGACACTGGTAGGAGTGTTCCTATAGAACATGTCTTTCTAAAGCCAGAGCCTTAGTCAGGGACACTGGTAGAAGTGTTCCTATAGAGCATGTCTTTCTAAAGCCAGAGCCTTGGTCAGGGACACTGGTAGGAGTGTTCCTATAGAGCATGTCTTTCTAAAGCCAGAGCCTTGGTCAGGGACACTGGTAGGTAAGTTCCTATAAAGCATGTCTTTCTAAAGCCAGAGCCTTGGTCAGGGACACTGGTAGGAGTGCTCCTGTACAGCATAACTTTCAGGGTGGGGGTACCCAGAGAATTGTAGATGAAATCCACTCAAACACTAGGAGAACATGCAAACTCTATGCAGGGAGGTTTGGGACTTGCCCGAAACCTCTTTATTACATGGCAAGAGAGCAAACCATCGTGCCATGGATATAAATGGGGGAAAAAACCATCTGTCAAAATAATCAGCATTTAATAGACATGTTGGGTAAGGCAGTGAGGCAGTAAAATCATATTGGTCATACTGACAGGGAATGATCTATTTTTACATTTAAAATGCAGTTAACGGCTCACCTCCACCTTCCTGGGCTGCATCCAGTGCTTGACAGTGTCAGCAGTGACATCATCGGCTAACACCACTGGGTCACTCAAGGCCACAATGCATGTTGGGTAACAGACTGCACCTGCGGCGTCGCAAAGCAAGCGCTCATATTATTTTTTTTTTTTCTTCCAACGCTCATTTACATGTGTTGAATAAATTCATGCGCAAACACAAAACCACCCAAGCCTAAAACCAGCCGCTTGCGGTCAGACAACACTTGGCAGCCAATCCTACAGAGTCGTCCAACACCTGCTACCTGCTTTAGCTGAGGCGCAGTGCCCTTGGCGAACCTGGCTTCAGACAGAAAAATCATGGAAAGTTCACTCTAATTTTTTACCGTACAGAGGAGAAATTCACAAACAGAGGATCTGATAAATGAAATGACAAGGAATGAGCCTGCATGCTTCAACTATGAAGCAGAGGTAGAATTCAGAGCAGTTAATTTGTCTACGAGCATTTATCTCCCAATGCATGAATTCAAACATGAGACTTGCCTTAAAATATGAAAGCATCAAGTCCCATTTATTTTTTGTCAATATGCATGTTCATCTGGAGATTCTAAATTGCCAGTAGGTGCAAGTGTGTGAGTGAATGGTGTGTGCACCCTGCGATGGATGGGTTAGCTGTCCAGGATGTGTTCCTGCCTTTCACTATAGTGAGCTGGGATAGGCTCCAGCTCCCCCATGACCCGAGTGAGGAAGAAGCGGTGTAGATAATGGATGGATGGATGTATGCTTATTTGGTTTAGCTTCATTTAAAAAAAAATTTAAAAACACGTGCACACAGCAGCTAGGAGTACTCTGACTACTAACACTAGCGTGAAGGACTCTCCGATAGGTTCACACCCGTTGCTTATTTCTACCTTTTCTTGTTCTTCGCTCGACCCATCAGGGAGAGAAGACATAAAGATAAGAAAGGGAAGAAAAGTTGGGGATGAAGAAAATGTGAATTAGCAATTTGGAGCGTTACGGCTCCTTCAGACATCATTTCACAGTGGAATCAGTTGAAGAGAGTTAGAGGAGATGCAGACGGCCGATCATTTATAATAGTTTATAAATCACACATCGCACAAACAATACTTCAGGAAGGATGGTCTTGAGGTCATCTTGCAGAAACTAGCAGTCGTCCCTCGCCCCCACTCCCACACCCAACCAACTCATTTGCAGGACTTGAATCTCCATAACAACAGTGGACCTTGATCGATTTCCAGGTCAGATGAAGAAGAAAGTGAGGTAGGAGTGAGGATTGAGCGAATGGATGGACCAACCCCCGCGTTCAAGCACCGTGCAGACTCACCCACGCCATGCCCCTCATCGCAGGAGTACTCCACCATGTTGAGGTCAGGCGGAGGGGAGCACGAACCTTCGAGCCTCCGACACATCCTGAACTCCTCCGTCCAGGAGCCATCTTTGGAGCAGTGTATGGTTTGATGCTGGAGAGAGAGAGAGAGAGCAATAGATAGAGAGGGAGGGAGGGAGAGAGAGGTAGATCGAGAGGGAGAGAGAGAGAGAGAGAGACTGCCTCATTTGGGAGCCTGGTCAGCTCGGGTCAGGTTCATTTACAGCGGGTTTACAGAAGGTTCTAGAACAGGGCTTCCAGATTCTCCGGTCTCAGATGCCTGCCTGCAGGCTAAGCTGGCCCTCCGTCCGCCGTGCTGATTATGCGGTCGGCCGAAGAATCCGAGCGCCTCGTTTCCAAGGTCTAAACTGGCTGTTGATTGAAATACAAAACCGGCTAAAAGTTTTATAACAAATGCCCCACACTATGCTGTCTCCTGGAGTTTGAACAGCGCTGTCCCAGACCGTTCAGTTTTGAGCTGGTCAGCATTAAATGAGCAACAACAATCCAGTGCCAGAGCTTTACTGGCAGTGTGTGGGGTGCAGTGTGTGAAGCAAGTTCAGGCTGACAACTCGAGACATGCCCTTGTTCGCATAGACACTCGCACGCATATCTGCAGCTGCTCTGCTCCTCCGTGAGGAGAATTATTTAAGCTGCTCTCCTGCTTCATCTCTGCAGTAGAAACATGACCCTGCCTGCTGCAGTGCTGCATCAATCTCTGCTGCAGCTAGTAACCGTGCATTACTCCGGCCTGCAGCCAGTTAACATCCCACCGTCACCCAAGCGTCGACAAGAGGGCTCTGAATTTCCTAAACTCTTCCTGTTCAAATCTCCTGAAGCTCAGGAGGCCGCAGTGTGTGATAAAGTCAGAGGAAGGACTCAAAGTATGAGCAAGAGCCAGATACAAGTTTTTTGCCCAGTTTGAATTAGTTTCAGATATTTAAAGAGATGGAAAACACAGATTCATAATGTTGAGGAATTTTGTTGCCAAAGGTGATTACTCCAGGCTCAGAAAGTAAAAGTCCACCCCAGATTTTTGTTCCAACCTGGATTTGCTAAATATAACAATCTTTCAGCCAGGAGGTTGAACTACAAGTAATTAGGGAGATCAGCAGGCTGAGCTCATGGGTGGATGTAAAACATGACTGACTCCTGGAATATGCACCTCTGTTTACTGCAGTCACCGGACTCCACTATTATCACTCTTCTATGGCCAAGAGGTTGAACTAATAGCTTTAATCACCTGAATGAGTTAATTAGTGGAAAAAAAAAAAAAAAATGGCAGTACTTACACTTTCTTGCCCCTGGACTTGAGGATCACCTCTCTCTGAAGATAAATATTGATCACTTCTGAAGATCAATTGATCTTGAACGCTAAATGACTAATTCATTAAAAAAAAAAAAAAAAAAACATACCTTTCTGTTGCAAACCACATTTTTGAATTTTAAGCTTGGCCATTTTAACTCCATGCCTCACAGTAAGTCTGGTTAATTGAAACTAGTTACTCGTATAAACGCATAAATAGATATATAATGCTCCATAGGACTGCAATGGGAACACTGCTGAACTGTTATCCACATTCCACCATCTATTTTATTCAGGTACAGAACGATGTCATTTTTCACACATTTAAAGAGAATGACACAGTGGTGTGGGAGCCCTGGAGCTCTCCCTTATAATTCACACCGACTAAAATATCAGCTTCCTTCTCCAATTCCCCAAATAATACCGCTTAACTTGGAACTTTCAAATCACACTCTGTGCCCCAATTTCATTTCATCTTCTGGCTTTTATCAAAAAAAAAAAAAAAAATCAGCTTATTGGCTCTGTGCTGCAACAAATCACACTGAATATGACATTTTGCAGGAAAGGTATTTCCTAAGCTTCCTAAATAAACAGCAATTGCTAATTGCATGCAATATTGCTATTGTCCGTGACAAACACGGTTTTTGCTTTTTGTTTTTTTTTTAGGTTCTGCGTCGATGTCCTAGAATAAATGCACTACAACCAGTAGACACAGAATATGTATGTGACATTATCCTACAATATTTAAAAAATGCTTCTGACTTTGAACCTACCAAAGGAAAAACTTGGAGTTGGAGTTTAGGGGGTTAAAAGGCTTAAGGCAGGGCCCATTTTCCATCAGGCTCACTGCAGCAGAGGCGCGGACTCTGGGTAAATATCGAGGTCAGTGGTCTCACCTTGTCGGAGGGGTCGGGACAGTGGAGGGTGCAGTGGCTGTCGAACTCGAAGCCTTTGGTGCAGGAGTACATGCCCTCGAACACGGCTGGAGGGGATGGACAGGAAATGGCCTCACAGCCCCCAGCCTCCCACTGACCCCCCTCCAGGCACTCCACCTTAAGGAACTTCCTGTGTGGACAGGAAGTTGAAATTGTGGAACACTTCCCACCAAATATATAGAAGCCTTGGGTTTTTAAAGCCCTCAGCCATAGACATCGACCATGATAACTTTTGAAAAAAGTACCATTCATAATGTACCATACATTTTACATTAGGGAAAGACACTGATATACATATTATATTTAGGGAATGACTAAAATCACTAAGTTAAAAATAAGGTTAAAAACTAAGTCCACAATGGTGGACTTCCTTATAGAAAAATGAAGCTATAAAAATAGATCAAAAGAAAGCCCAGGATTTTACTGTTTTTGTTGGGCACACTCATTCAATATTGAGAAGTTTTACTGTACCTACCTAAAATCAATTTGATCATAAACATACCAAAATTTTTAATAAGGGAGGAAGTCATTCAAAATTATTGGACCTGCTGGCCATTTTTCTAGGAATACTGGCACATTAGTGTGTTTACAAGAGTAAAGTATTTTTAGCCGCAGCATTAATGAACTTATAAATGAGTACACACAGGAAAAACACGACTTCCTGTGCCTTTGAGTACAGCTAATCTGTTTGGCCAATTCGACCTGTCACTCAAGCTTTAAGGACAGGTCCCTGGTCAGCAGTCTCTCTAAACGGCTATCCTGTCCGGCCCATTATATAGAAATTTCAATCTCAGAAAAGAGTGATATTAATTACTGTCAAAGTATCACTTCAATACTGATTTTTTTAAAGTTTATTTTAACAGGGAAACAATTGAGACCTTGGTCTCATTTGCAATGATGCCTTGTTTACAAAAATCACAATATCATTAAAAAAAAACATGAAAAAAATGCAATACTATAAGCAACAGAATCCACATACAGCAATAAATTTAAAATATTCAACTGACAATGTTTTGGAAACATTATTTAAAACATACACAGACCACAAATAGGAGAATCAGTTCAAAATAATGTTAATTTTCAACACGATGTAACGATGAGCAGCATTTCTTTAGGGGCGCCATTTTCCTCAAAGAGAACACGATGTGTAGCAGGCTAGCTTGCCATTTTATAGCAGGCATTATTGTACTAAACTTCAGGTGGGCTTTCCAAGGTTTTGAATCGTGGGTAATGGAATAGTACATATCTTTATCACAGTAAACAACAACAAAATCATACCATATACCCAGTTGAAGCTCAGCGAACAGTCAAGATAATATTAAAAAAAAAAACACGCAATCAAATGTAATAAGAATACCCTGCAGTATTAAACAAAATAACTCACTTCTTTGGCTTTTTGCCGAGGCTCTCAGTCACGTAGTATCCCGGCTTGCATTTATATCGGCAAACGGTGCCAACATCGTGCCCGTGTCCCACACATTGTGGCACTAGGAGCTTGGCATTGGGCATGGCTGGTGGTTCAGGGCATTCGATCTTACAGTACGCCTCCGGAAAGGACCACATACCGTCTTCGAGGCACATCAACCAGTTCTGCACGCCTGCGACACAAAACGTTCGCATTACAATTATAATCCCACCTCCCAACCACAGTTTCAAAGAATTACACATCTAGGTAATTATCGTCAACAGAGACAAATGGGTTTGGCTCACTATTCGTGAATCCATCAATTTGGTCAATAAAGTACATCCCGAGTGTATGTGGAATCATCAAAGCAAGAGTGACCGTATAGTACACGTAGGAGGATGGTGGCAATTTCGATAACCTCATAAAACCTACGGACCCATATACCCATACTGTATTCAAACATGTGGAACTTCAGGCCTATTTTAAATTCCAGCGGAGATCCCAAGGTTTCCAACAATCCTAACAATGTCTGGCTGAATAACTGGCAAATGTGTATAAAATGATGGACAAGAGATATTTTCCATTTGATGTAATGCTGTGGCTGTAAAAACATGGCCTCCTGGGTTTGAATATTTCTCTTAATATAAGTGTGAAGTAGCTTCAGTGAAGTGCAGCAACCAGCATATACAGAATATGTGTGTGACATTGTCTACGGTATGGGACTGACTTTGAACCTTCTGAAGGGAAATTCAAGAGCACAAAGGGTTAAATATACATGATGGTCACAAATTGCTTTGAACCGAATGAACCAAAAGCCATTAGACGGCAGATGAAGAAGCATGACAGCTGGCGTAAGGACTCATTCCACAAAAAAAGGACTGAAAATGCATCTGTTTTTCTCTAATCTCTTGCATAACCGTTACAAGGCCTCAATCTCTCATAGCCAGGTCTCCAGTGCGTGTTAATAACCAGTTAATGACTAAGAGCTGTAAGTTTTTAAAAGTTGATTATAAAACATGCACTTGAACATATATTTTTATATACAGGTCATTTGCCGTTGGCTACATGTTGTAATGTACTTTTATTGGAGTTATAGTAGCAATTTATAGGCCTAATTATAACATTTCTAAAAGTTCGGTGCACCTTTTAATGGTCTATAAACTATAATGGCCCTTACCCTCGGCTTCAGACACAAAAAGGCTTTCAAGAGGTTGTGTAATCTTAAAAGGATTGTGCAATTAAAAATGGAGCTGCAGATGAGCTCGGCATCTTGCCAAATCCTTGCCAAATTTATGATGACTTCTCACCCATGCTTCAAGCAGCACTTCAAACGCCAACTGAACTGACTGCAGCGACGATTTGTTAGTCTACTCTTATCAAAAGTAACTCATAAAAAAACATAAATCAATTTGAAAAAGTAAAAAACAGGCAAAAAGGCAGAAAACAACCACTTTTTGGTCCTTTGTTAAGCAGTGCCATTATTCTTGAGCTCATATGACTGAGGAATCATGTATTCAGACAAGCTTCCCCAGACATCAAGCAAATCTAGGCTGGTTCAGCATGATTTCGTGGCCGAATGCAGCTGGAACCAGCATAGATAGCGTGTGGTCACATGCAGTTACCACTATGTCACACAAGTTCGTAACACCAGTTTAAATCTTAAGGAATGGTAGCCCAACCAAGGTACTTGAAATCTAAAATCCTGAAGGTTCTCCTTTCAAGCCCAACAAGGGACACCTGAGTTGATCCCATGTAGTGATGTGATTGCAGCAATGAAGAACGTGACTATTTCAAGAGGTAATAATGCGAGGTAAAGAGAAGAGAAAAAAATAGGACCAAGGGTCCTGTAGCTTACCGGCAAGCAGTCTTACAGCGATGATACAAGTTATGAAAATTTTATGTGAAGTTTGACATTTGAATCAATGAAAATCAATGTCAAGGTCACTAAATAAAAGTTCACATACATTTATAAAACCTCCTGTAATACAATCCTAAGCTCTGAAGCAGTTTTGGTGATACAAATCATTATAATATGTCAATTGTGAACTTTAAAGGTCACAGAGGGTCAAGTTGTGGTCAGCAAATGGACTTCATATATGACTTTCTAAATGTCTCTATACAAACCTTGGTTCAATCTGTGACCATTTTGGTGATACAAGTCATTGTAATTTCACTGTCGAGTTTGACCCTCTGGTCACTGACAGTCAAGTTGAATATCACCAAATGAAAGTTCATATGTGACTTCCTAGATGTCAGTAACGCAAACCTAGGCTCAATCTGTGACCGTTTTAGTGATACAAGTCATTGAATTTTCACTGGGTCACATTTGGCCTTTGAAGGTCAATACGAAGGTCACCAAATGAAAGTTCATATATGACTTCCTATATACCTATTATACAAACCTAGACTCTATCTGTGACCGTTTTGGCAATACCAGTCATTGTAATTGTATTGTCAAGTTTGACCTTCAAATGTCATCAACAGTCAAGCTGAATGTCACCAAATGAAAGTTCATATGTGACTTCCTGTGTCAGTACCACAAACTTAGGCTCCATCTGTGACCTTTTCAGTGACAGAAGTCATTGAATTTTTTCTAAGTCAAGTTAGATCTTCGAAGGTCAATATGAAGGTCACCAAGTGAAAGTTCATGCATGACTTCCTATACGTCTCCAGTATAAACCTACACTCAATCTGTAACAATTTTGCTGATATAAGTCATTGAAATTTCACTGTATAGTTTGGCTGTTGAAGGTCACTAAAGGTCAAGTTCAAGGTCACCCAATGAAACCTCATACATGATTTCCTATATGGCCACAATACAAACCTAAGCTCTATCTGTAATAGTTTTGGTGATAGAAGTCATTGAAATTTCACTATGTGAAGTTTGACCTTCGAAGGTCACCGAAGGTCAAGTTCAAGGCCACCAAATGAAAGTTCATGTATGACTTCCTTTACATCTCCAATAAAAACTGAAACTATCTGTAACCATTTTGCTGATATAAGTCATTGAAATTTCACTGTGAAGTTTGGGCATTCAAGGTCACTGAAGGTCAAGCTCAATGTCACCAAATGAAACTTCATTCATGACTTCCTATATGCCTGCAATACAAACCTAAGCTCTATCTGTAATAGTTTTGGTGATAGAGTTCATTGAAATTTCACTATGTGAAGTTTGACCTTCGAAGGAGGTCAAGTTAAAGGCCACCAAATGAAAGTTCATACATGACTTCCTATAAGTGTTCAATGCACATATGTTCCCAATCTTCAATATTTTCAAGCCTAGAAATCTTTGAAAATTGTAACATTTTGCTTGACCTCAAGTTTGACCTTCCAAGGTCATCTGCAGTCAACTTTAACACAGCCAAAATATAGGTCATATATTACTTCCCATATGTCAGTAATACAAACTTAATCTCTATCTGCAACCATTTAGCTTCCACAGGCGATTTGGCCCATTCTCCATAAGACGTAATGTTAAAGTACAGAGCCCCACTAGACCCACTTCCGTCGATTCAATCAAAATGGCACTCGCACTGTACATAAAGTGTATCAAGGTGAGTTGATTGCCAGATTTTAAAAAAAGTTATCTGACAGTTTTTGAGAAATCATTTTTTGAAATTTCAAGTCATATCTTTTAACATTGTTAATATATTCCCTGACCTCAAGTTTGACCTTTCAAAGTCATCTGTGGTCAAATTTAATATTGCCAAAATATAGGTCATATATAACTTCCTGTATGTCGATAATACAAACTTAATCTCTATCTGCAACCATTTGGCCTCCACAGGCCATCTTGCATATTCATAAAGTACAGCGCCCCCAATAGACCCACTTCCGTCAATTCAATCAAAATGGCGCTCGCACTGTACATTGATGGTACCAACGTAAGTTGATTGCCTGATTTAGAAAAAAATTTATCGCGCAGTTTTTGAGAAATAATTTTTTAAAAATTATCTTTAACATTGGAGCCAAAATTTCAAGGGCCCATGAAACGGACAAAAATGATTCAATCAAAAATCCGAGAAAAACTTCTGGAGATATGGTCTAGTAGTATGTTATTGCAAATTTACATGAAAATTCATTGGGCCAAAAAAAAGATAAAAAATGTTCCGGACGACGGACGACGGACGCCACACGACAACAATAGCTTATCGGCCCATATGTCCGGTAAGCTAAAAAGAGAGCAATTAAATACTGAAAAGCAGACTTGAAGTCACAAAAGGTTTATTATGCTGGACAGGCAGCTAAATTCCAGCCTCCGAGAGAAAACTGTGGAGTGTTTCAAGAAGACCGCAGGCTGTTTTCTCGTTCACGGCGACACTGGCGATCCCCTATGATAGCGGTAACCAACCCTGTTCCTCAAGATCTACTGCCCCGCTGGTTTTCATATCAACCCTAACTTGACACACCAGACACTATTCATCTTGAATTCCACAAGGTCTCTTGTTGTAGAAAGAGGTGTGTTTTTTGGGGTTAGAGTAGAAAACCGACAGGATGGAAGATCTCCTGGAAGAGGATTGGTTACCACTCCTGTATGATGTAGAAGGGAAACCAAACCTGTTCCTGGAGATCTACCATCTGGTAGATATTCACTCCAACTCCAATTTGGCACAGCTGGCTAATTTTAATTATCAGCTCAATACATATTTTTAGCAACTGATTGATGTGCCTCTTGTAAGGGTTGAAACGAAACCCGACAGGATGGTGGTCCTCCAGGAAAGACAACTCATTTTTGAAGAAAGTAAAAGGCCCCTTGCCTGCATGAGTATTGCTCTCACTTCTAAACACAAAAAAACAAAGATAATTCAATATGGAGCTGCAATGAAAGCAAGATTTACAAAAAGCTCAATTGGTCAATTTTGTGTTCAGCACAGAGCCATTGTAAACAAACTGCACTCAATTGTGTATCAGAAGAGTAATTTCATATGGAATTGTATACAAACTGCTCTGAATCATCGATGTGCCACAGCTTGGGTGAGCTACGGTGGGCCCAGTCAGCCAAAATCTGTGCTCCATTTCGGACTATGGCTCTGGTCTGAACTGTTCATTCATTTACTGAAAAATAACTATATGAATGATTATGTTGCTAATCCATTACCTCAAGTCATTGAAACTCAAATCTGACTCTCAAATCCAAAACTGTCATGGTTTCCATTTCTCCCAGGTTGTGAAATGAATAATTGTGCCTCCTGTTAGCGATAGGCCAGATTATAGAGCCAAAAGTTATCAACATGGAGGATTGTTAGTTGAGTAATTAGGCTCCATTTCCCTCCAACAGACTAGCTGATGTACCGTTGGTATACCCGTGCATTCTCAAGGTACAATAATAGTAGCCGAGGCCAATGTTATGCCCTATTCTCTGACTGTGGTCAGTGTCTTGTGGATTCCCTATTTGAGAAAAGGGACTCGATCACCTCTGCCCACAGGTAGGACCCCAAAACCAACCACCATCGAGCCACAGGACCCATGGCTGACACCAAACCTGCACAACCGCACACTGCAGTTTGCCCTCTAATGCGAGGTCTGCACTTCTCAGATTCTGGAACAAGTTTTTAATGAGAATCACAGCTGGTTCAGTTCTCCTTTGTTATCTTCAGTTATTTTTTAAGTGTTATGGAATTTGTTTTTCAGCAAAACATAATAGTATTCAAACCAGCATCCCAGTTTAGGAATATGCATGTGTTATATAACTGCAAACGCAGACACCTAGGAGACCACATGACTGGACCCCTTTGAGTGCAGTCCACCCTCTTTCTTGGCCGTGATCTTCTTTGGCAGGTTTCTTTTTAGAGCAGTTATGCTGCATTAATATTTCATTTACGTGTCTGTCCATCATCCGGGTGTAGAGTCGTTCTGGGTCAGTTTCTTCTTCGGAGGAGCAGCAGCAAAAATGAGCTGACTACGCCTGAGAGTTCTGTAGACTCAGCTTCTGTCGACAGAGGTCATGACCTGTTTGTGCGTGCGTGCGTGTGTGTGTGTGTGGGATCGAGCAAGCACTGCAGCAGTACCCATTTTAAATCCGACGGATATCCACTCTGCATGCAGAGCACAGCCTCTCAGAAACCGAGACCATCTTAGGACAAGAAATTCAGCGTATAGTCTGCATTGGTAAACATCGACCGACAGATATAATAACACCAACTGACCAACACCAATATATACTGGTATATACCAACACCAACACCAATAACACCAACTGACTGAAACGCACCCATATATAAGGATAATTAACAGGGTATTGGAGTATACTGCAAAAATTCAGACTGTTTTGGAAAAAATAACGATGAATAATTTAAAGCCACACAATAAAATGACAAATAAACTTATGAACAGAATACATGAGGGAGTCTGTCAGCAGTTGGACAGTGACTTTGCAATTTTGTTCTCATTGATTTTACTTTAGTGGGAGGGAGGTGGCGAGCATTGTTATGCTGAATGGCCGGTTTTTATAATTTCTCGTCGTATTATATCATAAATAAAAAGGCCTGAAAATTCTTCATTGGTTATATGATATTTAAGTAAATACCCAGAAGGTGATCCTTACAGTATAGTCCTACAGTACTTTAACCTAAAATTTATTTTTCATATGCGTTGATAAATATTGTGATGGCTGCTTCATGCTATATTTCATTCCACTGCATAATATTTTATTTATAGGACAAGGTCAAAGTCATACCAGTGAAGATAATTTCCACCTGTAGGCCTGGAATCACATTTTTGTCTGTGGCAGGAAACCCACATCAACTTGGGGAGAACATACAAACTCCATTCGTGGAGGATCCAGGGTGGGGCTCGAACCCGGAGCCGCTATGTCCTGAGACAGGAGTGCTAACCACAATGCAGCGCAGAGCTTCGCCCTTCTGTGGTTGAAATGACCCCTCACCTTGCAGTTTGGCGGGGGACTTGCAGGTGAAAGAGCACTTCCTCCCAAAGGTCGTGCCCTCCAGACAGGAGAAGGTGGCGAAGTAGATGTGTGAATGATCTGGGGGGCCACATTCGATGGGATGGCAGGCCAGGACCTTGTCCCACGAACCGTGGACGCACTCCACCTCTGCCCTGTTCTGAGGGGACAAACACAGAGATACGCTACGATTGATTACGGGACGTGACAAGTCAGAGGTGAGAATTCAGGGATATAAAAATGATATTTCAGATCATGCAAAATGGTTGACAGAGTGGCATGCAAAGCCATCACGAGACTACAAACCCACACCCGAGACCACATAGCAAGTGGACTCCAATGTGAATGTTGCCGTTTTATGTAACAATTGCGCTTACAGTTTGCAGGTAAAATATCCTTAAAATGGGCCTTGTTATCCATTCTAATAACTGTTTTATAAAAGCAGTAAACCACTTGAGGCTGTGCGTTACAATAATTTTATCACGGGGAAAAGGGTTACAGCACTCAGCTTCACATCGTGCCATAAACTTGAGAAAAAAAACAGCGTAATATGAGACCTTTAAATGTACAGTATCAACTCCTCGCATTTCAGCTACAAAGTGGGAAAAGCATGGATGCCCTCGCTGATGTTTGAGTGTAGCACCCTCTGTCTGGGCCCAGTACTAATGTCAAAACAGCTGCTAACAACTGTACAGCTAAATTTAACCAAGTGCAGTATGTACATATTGCACGATCAATGCCTTATTATGCCCAAAATTGAAGATAAATTTGAATGGAGTTAAAAACAACAGAACTATACCATTGATGGGGTGAGCAGCCATGTTGATCTGACATCATACCACAAACTAGGGGATGAGAAATATTGCCCGAATTTCCGACATGGAATTCTGAGCAGCAAGAGCGTTCTGTGATATTTTTCTTCGTCGGACGTCGAAATCCCTAGTTGCCAGTTACAATCCAAAGCAGAAAAACAGCAGGGTCAGGAGGGCCTTGGTGATATCATCACTGACGATATAAACCAGGGGTTTTCTGGATTCAGTATCGCACACGGTGTGCATATAAAACAAATTCAAATTATTCCCCAAAATGAAATTACAATCGAAACCGTAATTTAATTCACAACCAAAGACAGGCAGATTAAGAGCGCTACAGTTTAGGTAAAAGTGCAAAGTGGTTTATTGAAATGAATCGAGTAGAGTCACAGTTTAAGATATACCAGAAAAAAAACTTTGTTTGTCCTTGGACGACTGCGGTGAGGTGAGGGAAATGTTTTGACTAAGTGAAATTGACAGGGAAATCACACATTATTAGATCTGACATCAATTTGTGTATAGTTTGGGGCGAATACCTGACAAGAGTGCAAAACCTAGAGGTATTGAATAGCCCAAACTAAGTCGCACTCGAGACTTCCAAGAAATATTGGTGGGGAAACAGCCTTCTAGGTTCTTCTGGCACGGGGCTCCAGTAACTGATATGCGTAGCGCCATAAAAGATTGTTTAAGGTCACGAACATGAAGTTTCCATTGTGCGTGACCTGATTTTAGTACCAGAGATTTACAAGGATTTCCCGAGTTGGTTGAATGAACACACTGGCAATATTTGAGGCAGGGGACCCAAACCATAATTCTGAGGAATTATAATATATCCTGCCTTCTCTTTGTAACGTGAAATCATTTAAGCAGTTTATCCCCGAGAAATGACTCCAATAATTGCTTAACAGAGGTGTTAACTCCTTTAACTTTAGCTCTTCCCTTAAGTTTTCCCTTAAGTGGGCTCAAAGTCAGAAAAAGCTTTTTTTCACATTATAGGACAATGTCACATATATATTCTGTATCTACTGGTTGCAGCTCTTCACTGAAGCTACATCATACTTATATTGAAAATAATATTCAAACCCAAGATGCCATGTTTTATAGCCACAGCACTACATGAAATCAAAAATATCTAGATCTTGTCCATCATTTTACACACATTTTGCTATAATTAAGCGGAAAATAATTGGAATCATCGGAAACCTTGGGATCTCCATTGGAATTTACGTAATATAGGACTGAAATTCCACAGGTTTGAATACAGCAGCTGCATTTGATGGACCCATATATGGGTCCCGAGGTTTAATGAGGTTAATGTAATCCAGTCACCTGGATTTACTAAATTGCAATAATTTGTCATCTATGAGGTGGAACTAATTAATGAAATCAGCTGGTTGGAGTCATGAGTACGAGAAATACAGGGCAGGATTTCTGTACTCTCTCCACTGGTCTTGGCTTCTCTCTTATGAATAAATTCAGAGGCAATTTCAAGATTGCTGGTTTTAGCGAGAACCCGCAAATTCTCGCCACTTGAACAATTGAACTACATTTGGTCTGGCGTCGACGAACGAGAATGCCTGCGCGCAGTCTTGCCTTGCTTTTCAAGACGGCATCCAGAATTTTCAACATCGATATCCGCACTTTCACACAGCTTGGTCAATAGAATTTGACCGAAACCTTGTTGGCAGCCATGTTGGAAAACATGCAAGAGCGCGCAGTTGATCAAAACTCCCACGTCTTTCCCTTGCTAGACCAAGTTCTCGCTCGACAGCATGCCTCAGATGTTCTGCATCAGTGGTGGAATGACCTCCCCGCTTCTCCAAGAACTGCTCAAACTCTACGGCATATTCCATCGCTGTCAGTAGAAGTATCCCTTCACAAGCACCTTAGCTAAATCTCTACATTAGCTCCCCTAAATTTAGATTAAGCTACATCTTCATTACAACATTGCAGCTCTCAAGTCATAGTTTCAGCCATATTGGAGCAATTTGTTTGTTCTTAACATGTAGGCTTTGCCCGTTCACTGTATAAACTGCACTTGCTGTTCTTGGAGATGGATCAACTCATATATCTTCTGCGATTAACACCAAATCTTGTCAACGTCCTGTAGTTCTCCCAATGACCTTTGGGTTGTGCTTATTGTAGAGTGAGCACCATAACTCATTGGACAGCGACACAATTATGGTGCTCACTGTACTCTGCTTTGAATAACAAACGTCTGCCAAATAAATGTATGGTAATACAATGTGCGGTAAGTGAGGACATTGCTGAAGGTCAGCTGACTGATCTCACGCACCTGTTTGGGAGGAAGGCTCTTCCCGCTCAGAACACTGAGGATGTAGCCTTGGTGACAGAGCAGGGAGCAGTGGGGCGTCCCGGACCCCGAATCGCAGGTGACTGTTCCGTGCTCCAGCTGCGGGGGACTACAGGTGTCCATGATGCAGGGTCTGTGCATACACCTGTACAGAGAGAGAGAGAGAGAGGGGGGGGGAGGGAGGGGAGAGAGAGAGGAGAGAGAGAGAGAGGGAGGGAGAAAGGGATAGAGAGAGGGAGAGAGAGAGAGGGAGGGGGCATAAGATAGAGCGAGGGACACAGAGAAGGAGAGAGAGACAGAGAGAGGGAGGGGTGAGAGGGAGAGAGAGGGAGGGAGAGAGAGAGGGAGGGAGAGAAAGAGAGAGGGAGAGGGAGAGAGAGAGAGGGAGGGAGAGAGGGAGAGAGAGGGAGGGAGAGAAAGAGAGAGGGAGAGAGAGAGAGAGAGAGAGAGAGAGAGCTCTTCAGACTGATGTGAGGAGTACAGTATCCCTGACCGCTCTGAATCTCTCCCTGACTCTCCGGGGCTGGTTTTCCACTCAGGTTGTGTCGGGGAAACCGCTAAGCCGCCGTGCGAATCTCTCGGCCCAGAAATTCCCCAGTCTCTGGTTTGGAATAATATTCACAAACTCACTGCCACCGGGGCCACAGAGTCCAGGGAGAGTCGTGCTGTGCGACTTCGGTGAAAAACTGGCACTGCAATAAATACCAACGTCATTCGCGGACGCCCACAACACCATCGTGCGTACATTTCACACACCTCCAAATCCCCGAGAACTGTGCTGAATACAGGAGGTGATGACAAGAAGTTCAGACTATGATTTCAGAAGAACAGAAATGAAACAGTCGGCTCAAATATCTCTTCCATACAGATGAAATGAGTCGTTGATGTTTTATAGGAGAAAAAAGCGTGTTTCAGAGATAATACACCATGAAACATAGAGTGTACTTCATGCCCTACTGATAATGCAGCAGTTGTTGAATTAAAAGTTTAACAGGCAGGTTTTATACTGGGTTTTGTGATGTGCTTAGCCAAAAGTTATGACCACTGGATGAGTGGTAATGAAGGTTTTATAATCTGAGAGTGCATGGCTTTACTAGTGGAAGTGACTGGTGTTCAGTGGAAGCATGCATGTTGTTTGTGCAGGTGAGAGTTTTTGTACTGTGGCCAAATGTATGTAAGAATGTGTGTGTCTGTGTACATGTGTGTGCATTTGCATGTGAGTGCGTGTGTGTGTGTGTGTGTGTGTGTGTTTAACAGCAAGAGTCAAGCCTGTAAGACTCCACCCTCTGGGCAAATGGCTGTGTTTGTGTGTGTGTGTGTGTGTGTGTGTGAGAGTGTGTGCATGTGTGTGTCAGTGTGTGTGTGTGTTCGTTTGAGTGAGTGTGTGTGTGTGTGTGTGTGTGTACATGTGAATGTATGTGCGAATGCTTGAGTGAATGGGTGTGTGTGTGTGTGTGTGTGTGTGTGTGTGTGTGTGTGTGTGAGACCCCACCCTCTGCGCACCCAGTCAGGGCGAAGGCACTGAAGTGGCAGGATGTGCGCAGCGCAACTCCCGACACGGCCACCAGGGGGGAGGTGAAGTTGAGCAGCACGGCGGTGGTCAGGTAGAAGGGCAAACTCAGGTTATGAGTCACGTTCACCACTAGGGGGTTCCGCTGGCACGAGAGCTCATGGGTGCCTGGGAGCACAAAAGGGCAAAATGAGAACAGAACTATAGCAGAAAAACTACAGGATATCAGAAAAAAAAATGTCTGTCTGAACTAGTATTTTAGTTTTATAATGAGTGTTAGGCTCACTTTCACTCAATAAACTTGGTCCTGAACCAAAATGAGTTTAATCTCCACTCAAGATTAAATGTAGTCTTGGACTAGGTTTATTCTTCACCTTCTCACAGACTTTTTTATTCTTAGGTAATCCAAGAAGAAAACGTGGTCTTGTTTTACATTGCACATACACTGCGAAAGTCTCTCTTCAGTGTTTTAGTCTTAAAATCAAATTTCTCTAATCGCATGTACAAAACGTAGGCTAATTTCATACTGCAGATAAACTGCAAAAAATTCTGTCTTTTAGTATTTTAGTTTTGAATAATTTTGAAAAGAGCACAAGTGTCACACCTCATTAGAAATCCTTTCATCATTAATATATCAATTAATGTAATTAGATTAATTGAAACTTTTAAAGTTTTTGCGGGTGCACTAAAAGCCTGTGAACTTTATTTCATGGTAAAAGAGAAGAATAAAAGTAAAAAAACAAAGAAAACCATCTGTGTGACTGCGCAGTGTAGTCTATATGCAGAATCTGTGAATTAACTGTACACGAGGTACTAATAACTGCATGCATATAATTAAGTGTTAATTAGATGAGTGGCTATATGCAGCACCTGCTAATGAAGTGTAAATAATTACGTGATAATACCACTGCTTACTCTTCACAGCGTCTCGCTTTTTTTGACTCAAATGAGACGAGAAGGCCGATGGTGGAAGAGGAGCCAGAAAAAAATGTTTATTTTTCTCTTGTTTACTGAGGGTATTTTAGCGAACAGCAGGTGAGTATTTTCGAGCACGAGAGAGTGGTTCCGGGCGAGGACGCTCAGTACCCAGAGAGTGGTTTTTGCCGGCGGTGTGTCGCAGAGGTGGATGGTGACAGATCTCCGGCACTGGTCACCAGGCCAGGACCCGTCAGCAGACAGGTAAACCATGACGGAGGCAGCCACTCCAGGCCGGCTAAACTCCACCTGAACACGACAGATGGATCTTCTGCGTCATTTCAACACTAACGCCACTCAATGAGCAAAACACGGCCCTAAATCTCTGATATAAAACCAGATAACAGCTTAAGCAGCTTACCAGCAGACCAAAGCGTTTCCTCATGATTACCGTTCTGATGTACAATAATGCCTCTCTTATCCATTTTTGGGCCAGTTTCACACGCCCAGATTGCGCTTTGTTCAAGAATAAATTAATATTTCTTTGAAAAATCACGATTGAGTTTACTGTGGGACCTCTCTGAATTAGTGTGTGTGTGTGTGTGTGTGTGTGTGTGTGTGTGTGTGTGTGTGTGCGTGCATGCTTGCGCATGTGTGTCTGTGTGTAGAACTTCGCCCTTTGTTTCATATTTTAGTTCTTGAAAGGTAAACTGCATAAGCGGATCTGTTTTGACATATGTTGAATATGATAGTGCTGATATCGGTCATATCTCTCCCTCTAGTGCTCCCAAGACAACTACCACCAACAATAATAATAATAATAATAATAATAATACCTTTAGCCACACTGACTGTTCCTGCTCATAACCATGGGACTGAGCAGTACATGGATACCAAACGTAGCGAGACAGTCCATTGCTCATGTCCAGGTACTGCGACTTGCACATCTTTGGAAAAAAAAAAAAAAAACACCAAATAAATCCATTACTACTGTCAGTATGATTTCACATAACATTTCTTAACCTATCACTACTTTAGGTTCAACATGAATAAATGGGCCCAAATAAATAAATAAATGGGCAATTAGCGGTCAAAGACTTCAAACTCTCAATCGCACATTGTTCCTTTAAACAATGCATTCACATTTACAATGTATCCATATACCATTTATAATTTAATCTTTTTTTTTTTCAAAAGTAATAATTTAGTAATGAATAACTATCAAATACTAACCCAAGAAACCACAAAACCAAAAACAAAAATTAAATTTCATTCAATCTCTGACATGTTTTCATGTGAAATGTGTGATAGCTGTTGTCCTCGCTGTAAGATGGGACCGGTGCCCGTGAGATTATTGTACCAGAAGATTCCTGAGAAGTTTCTCATGGCTCAATGCACAATAGCATTACTTCACGGTGAGATGACTGGAATAGAAATCATTTAAATTATTGTATAATAAAAATTTTAATTACCGCATTAAAATGTACACTCTGGATGTACCTGTGCACCATGCTGTTGCTGAAACACCAGAGGAATGCCAAAATGGAAATTTAATGTCACCCGAAATGGCAGCACAATCAATCACCACTCGAGGCACAGGAAAGCTCAGTGTTGTCGAATAACCATTCCGGTAAGTGAGAAGTGTTCCTGGAGTCCTACTGTGTCTGTATTTTATTATTTTTAATATAACTTTGACATATTTCATTGTGCTATAAAATTGAAACATAAAAATGATCACAGAGATTGATTTGGGTAAAACCTCCTGAACCCTCTTCTTGGAAAATCGTTTTTCTACGCTGATATCTAACCCTTCCTTTTGTGTCGCTCAGGTCTGAGCGGATTAAATCTTTATCAGCTCTCAAACCTCATTGGCTGAGGACAGTTAAAATGTCCATCAGACAGATGTCGGTTATCATTCATGTTATCAGAACTGGAATGACACCGCTGCATATCGACAGGTAACGAGGTCCATGGGCATCTGTGAAGTGATGTGATTTTAACCTCTTAAAATCTTGGGCTTTTTTTTTGACAATTTCTGCCTAGAATTGCATGCCCAAATTCCAAGGCCTTGACCTCTGTATTACCACGAAATTATGCAGATTAGAGACTTATGGTTACAGATAACCCCTTGAAATGTTTAGAAAAACCAATACAATACTTATTGCCGGTTTTTTAAAGGGGAATTGCCCGTGGATGGGCAACGGTAAGCTCCTGTAATTATTAAAAAAAAGCTAAATACACACTAGTTGGAATACACACCAACCACCCTTTAAAAGCCAAAGTATGCAAACTGACTCACTCTCTTAAATTCATCAGATAATTTATATTTCTGAAACAAAACTGAACAACATGAGAACTAGGGCTGCGTTTGAAACTATGTTACTTCTTTTCTGTGTTTTTACAGTTTTCTCTCAAGTTTGTTTGCCAAACATTTCAAAACACACCCCTAATATAAATGTTATTTGTAAAATTATCATTTGAATCCTACTTGTTAAGTGACATTTATTTTGTTTTACAGTGCACTTTGTATTATTGCGCTACGGATCATCGCTCTTTGTGATGTGTTGGTTAGAGTGTCATTATAAAGAGGAAAAACAGTTCAACCAATATTTTACTGAAATTTTGGTATATTATGAAGAAATTGCATTCCGTATTGACAATTCTTTGTGATGATGTCACTCAACACAGCCCATTCTCGTAATAATGGTAGCGATAGGTGGTTTCTTCCACACTTTTTTCTCTTCACTAAATAACACCCCAAACTCAGCAATAATAATAGCAGGTGACTGTAATACTGTTATCAATCCCATCCTGGATAGGTCAAGAACTGCAACCAATTCTAGAAATTGGCACTCCACTGAAATACTAAAGCAGTATATGCAGAGGTGGACATTCCAGGGGTCAGAAAGTGAAAGTCCGGCCGTGTTTTACCTCCAGCCATGAGCTCAGGCAGCTGATTTTCCTAATTAGTTCAACCTCTGGGCTGAAGGGTTGCTGCAATTATTAGATCCAGGTGGTTGCAGCAAAATACTGGGACGGACTTTTACTTTCTGGAGCTGGATTGTCCACCTCTGAGTATATGAATGATTTTGGTCTTGGCGATAGCTGGCGATTAAAAAATCAATTGAACAAGGAATATACTTTTTTTTCTCCAGTATATAAATCATTTTCTCGCATTGACTTTTTTCTCATCAGTAACTCAATCATGTCCAACATTTCTGACCGCAAAATCCACCCCATCACAATCAGTGACCATGCACCTGTGTCCTTCTGTCTTATTAACATACTAATCAAACAACCCACGACAAGATGGCGATTCAATCTGAATCTGCTTAAAGATGCTGATTTCAACACTTTCTTCACAAAAGAGTGGGTATCCTTCATGGAAATAAACAATTCCCTGGAGACCTCACCGTCGCTAATTTGGGAAACCACCGAGGCTGTACTTAGAGGGAAAATAAAATCATATTCATCACATAAGAAGAAAAAAGAACTTGAATTAGAAAGGAATCTTGAACAGAAATTAAAAAAACCTTAATGACCAGTATTCTAACACCCCCACAGAACAAATTCTAAATGAAATAGCAGAAATCAATTCTCAACTTAATGACATCATAAACAAAAATAAAAAACTCAGTTTCTCATAAATAGACTCCGACATGACAACTTCAAGCACAATAGCAAATCTGGTAAATATCTGGCTAACCAACTCAAACGAAACCAAGACAAAGCAGTTACTGCAGTCATTAAGAACTCAGCAGGGGAGACGATGCAGATGCCTAAAGAAATAAATGCCACATTCCAGGAATTTTACTCAAAACTATACACCTCAAATTGTGAAGTGCAGCAATCCCATATTCACTCTTTTCTTGACCGTATGGACATCCCTCAACTTAACCAAGAAGAATCAAACAAACTAGATGCACATGTAACACTGGGTGAACTCTATAACGCACTAGAGCTAATGCCAAATAATAAAGCTCCTGAACCTGATGGCTTCCCTGCTTAGTTCTATAAACACTTCTGGAATACAATTTCACCACTCTTTCTTAGATTGATAACAGACATCAAGTAAAATTCAAAAATCCCTTCACACATGAACACCGCTCTCCTATCAGTAATAATGAAGCCTGACAAAGATCCAACACTATGCTCCAGCCACCGTCCAATATCACTCATTAACACAGATCTCAAAATTATTAGTAAAACACTCGCCATTCGAATTGAAAAAGTAACCCCATCCTTAATCCACACTGATCAAACTGGTTTCATTAAAGGAAGAGACTCATCCAGCAACATGCGCAGACTATTTAATATAATTTCAATATCAGAACTAAACCACACCCAATCAATAATCGCTTCATTAGATGCAGAGAAGGCTTTTGACAGGGTAAATTGGAAATTCTTGATTGAAATACTCTGCAGATTTAGCTTCGGGGAATCGTTTATTCACTGGATAAAAATATTATATAATTCACCAGTGGCCACAGTCTTCACTAACGGACTAACATTGCAGAGTTTCACATTGCACAGAGGGACAAGGCAAGGATGCCCACTTTCACTGTCACTGTTTGCCCTGTTTATTGAGCCCCTAGCTGCTGCAATACGTCAGAATAACAACATAATAGGAATTCAAACCCCCTCCATTCACCACAAAATCAGCCTTTATGCAGATGATATATTGCTTTATCTACAAAACCCATCAAAATCCCTCCCAGAGGCTATAAAGCTCATCAACTCATTTTCTGAAATATCTGAATATGCCATAAACTGGACAAAATCAAAAATCTTATTATTAAATGGGGATGACTGGGACTCTGCAGCTCATAATTCACCTCTCATCTCAACTGGCACCATTAGATATCGGGCATAAATATTTCCACTAAGCTGTCAGAGTCGTTCCACCTGAACTTCACTCCCTTAACAAAAAAAAAATCAAAGATGACTCAAACCGCTGGACAATCTTACTGCTTTCCCTAATCGGCAGAATTGCAACAGTAAAAACGACCAACTACCTAAAATCAATTATTTGTTCAAAATGATTCCAACATACCCTCCTTCTAAATGGTTTAACACTCTAAATTCCATCATCAATAAATTTTACTGGAAAAACAAAACCCCACGGATTAAACTTTCAACATTACAGAAACGTAAAACTCAAGGTGGACTAGAAGCACCCAACTTTCATTATTATTATTTGGCAAACCAACTACAGTACATCACAAACTGGATTCACCCCAACCAATTAAACAACTCATGGATAGAAATAGAACAGTCAGTGTGCAAAGAATTTTCAATATCCGACCTACCATTTCTCTCAACCTCTATAAAATATCACAACTGTTTTAAAAACATAGTAATCTCTACAGCCCTGACAGCTTGGTGGAAACTTAATAAAATCTTCAATTTCACTGTGACACCATGCAGATACACTCCAATATGGCACAAACCTGATTTCTGTCTTAACAAAACACCCCTCTCCTTTAGTCTCTGGAAAGACAGTGGTATAACTCATCTGCAACACATCTTCCAAAGTGACTCATTCATTACATTTCAGCATCTGACCCAAAAGTATAACATCGGGAACAATCAGTATCTTCAATATCTCCAGTTAAAATCTATCCTTAAATCAAAAATCAAACTGAAAGATAATAAATTACTACCTCCTCCAATAACAGAAGAAATATAAAAAATTACTAACCCCAAAAAAACGCTATCTGAATTATACAAACTGATATTAAACTCAAATTAATCAATATCCCTTCCCATCCAAGCCTGGGAAAAAGACTTATCTCTCTCCCCAACTTAAACTTCTGGGCCCAGATATGCAAGAACACTTTCACAATGACCAAAAATACTAACCTACAATTAATACAGTATAAAGTAATTCACAGAACACACATCACTCAGCACAAGATGCTTAAAATGGGATTTGTAGAGTCAGACACATGCTCACAATGCACAATGAACACCCCAGATGATTATTTCCACTCCACTTAGCACTGCCCACTAACCTATAACTTCTGGAAGCAAGTCACTGACAGAATATCACTTATTATGGGCTGTAGTATCCCACTCTCCCCATCGGTTTGTCTGCTCGGATACCTCTCAGAAATCAACCCACCAGTTTAAAATACAAAACCCGTACTCATTGCTCTAGCTGTCGGCAAGAAGACTCTTCTTCTAAACTGGAAAACAAGAAAAAAAATAAACATAACACAATGGTTAAATCTCCTCAAAGAGCACATTTCCATGGAAATTCCATCTCATGAGCAGCAATCTTCATCACTTGAAAAAATGTGGGCACCTTTTATAAAATCTTTAAATCTGCCTGCGAACTAATCCCATTTCTTCATATTAATGTACATGTACACCAACTCCTGAAATATTCAAATTCAGTTTCATCCTGTATAAATATCTGTACATTGTCATTCTTTGCTTTCTGTTATGTCTTCAAATTTTTTGTGTAGTACTGCACAGTATTATTGTTACTAGCGTTACTATTGTTATGATGATTGTTTTTACTGGCATCTTTCAGACCATATTGTTTCCCATTTGATACCTCTCTCACTTCCAATGATTGATTGGTTTTTTTTTCTTTTCTGCTGTATTCTGTTTTCCTCTTTCTCTCGTAGTACTTATACTTGCATGTCCCCCTGCCTGTCTGATAGTCTGTCCTCTGTTTATGCACGTGTTCATCTTTTTTTTTCTCTTTTGTTGTTTGTTTTTGTTTGATGTTTGACCCCCCTTGATTGGGTTAATCCTTTTTTTTTCTATAAAATAAATAAAGCTGACCTCCCATGGGGGGCGGAAAAAAAAAAAATAATGGTAGCGACACCTGGGCTAACGCATTTGACTTTACAGATATAATCCAGAGAACAGAACTTTTTTTTTTTACCAAACGTAATATATTTGTAGTAGTATAATTTTTTTTTTCATATAATTCGGCCTACTAACTAAAGTACTAAATTTGTAAAACACAATTGAAGACCACAATGGAAAAATGATCAGTCACATTTTCACGTTGTGGAGAAATGATGAATTAAAAATTCAAAACAATCTTAGAAACAAAGCACTGAGAAAATATGCAAAAAATAAAAGACATATAAAAGATTATAATAATATATCATATTATTATATATTATTATAAATATTATAATAATATATAATATATAAAATATACAAAAATGCTAAATTTGGACTTTGATCGTTTTTCCTTTGTGGTCTTCAATTGTGAAAAGTGAAAAACCAAATTAACCCGAGGAATGTTGTGCAGATGGTCAGTGTTCATTAGGACTGTAGTGCAGATGGTCAGTGTTCATTAGGACTGTAGTGCAGATGGTCAGTGTTCATTACTGTAGTGGACTGTATTGCAGATGGTCAGTGTTCATTAGGACTGTAGTGCAGATGGTCAGTGTTCATTAGGACTGCAGATGGTCAGATGGGTCAGTGTTCATTAGGACTGTAGTGCAGATGGTCAGTGTTCATTAGGACTGTAGTGCAGATGGTCAGTGTTCATTAGGACTGTGCAGTGTTCATTAGGACTGCAGATGGTCAGATGTTGTTCATTAGGACTGTAGTGCAGATGGTCAGTGTTCATTAGGACTGTAGTGCAGATGGTCAGTGTTCATTGGACTGTAGTGCAGATGGTCAGTGTTCTGTAGGCAGATGGTCAGTGTTCAGATGGTCAGATGGTCAGTGTTCATTAGGACTGTAGTGCAGATGGTCAGTGTTCATTAGGACTGTAGTGCAGATGGTCAGTGTTCATTAGGACTGTAGTGCAGATGGTCAGTGTTCATTAGGACTGTAGTGCAGATGGTCAGTGTTCATTAGGACTGTAGTGCAGATGGTCAGTGTTCATTAGGACTGTAGTGCAGATGGTCAGTGTTCATTAGGACTGTAGTGCAGATGGTCAGTGTTCATTAGGACTGTAGTGCAGATGGTCAGTGTTCATTAGGACTGTAGTGCAGATGGTCAGTGTTCATTAGGACTGTAGTGCAGATGGTCAGTGTTCATTAGGACTGTAGTGCAGATGGTCAGTGTTCATTAGGACTGCAGTGCAGATGGTCAGTGTTCATTAGGACTGTAGTGCAGATGGTCAGTGTTCATTAGGACTGTAGTGCAGATGGTCAGTGTTCATTAGGACTGTAGTGCAGATGGTCAGTGTTCATTAGGACTGTAGTGCAGATGGTCAGTGTTCATTAGGACTGTAGTGCAGATGGTCAGTGTTCATTAGGACTGTAGTGCAGATGGTCAGATGGTGTTTCATTAGGACTGTAGTGCAGATGGTCAGTGTTCATTAGGACTGTAGTGCAGATGGTCAGTGTTCATTAGGACTGTTGTGCAGATGGTCAGTGTTCATTAGGACTGTAGTGCAGATGGTCAGTGTTCATTAGGACTGTAGTGCAGATGGTCAGTGTTCATTAGGACTGTAGTGCAGATGGTCAGTGTTCATTAGGACTGTAGTGTAGATGGTCAGTGTTCATTAGTGGATATTTAGCGATGTTCGAGGAATCTCAGGCCTGTTAGGCCTCACTGTACCTGTGAAAGGGAGGGCTCCCCGATGACCGCTGTGGCGGGGCAGCGGTTCTCATCCTGATGGGAAGACGAGGCGTTGGAGGCCCACTGATCACGAAACCCGAGAGGCGTGAAGAATCCGCAGTCCCGCAAGCTGGAGCCCCGCTCGAACTCCTCACACACGCCGTCGCCATCAAACACGTAACACATGCTGGGCTGGCCTGTAGGGGGCAGCACATGAACAGTCGTGATCGTGACTCAGGGCGGAATTTAACTCTGAGTTGTGTAACAGTCGCGCAACAATAGACTGGACAAAGGTGGGCATCACTTACTTAAACAAACATCAGCAATACCTTAAGGGATTGACCTGAGCCAGACAAACAAACCCACTTTAAGCTTGAAGATCAGAAAGACGTCACCATAATATTCCTAACTTCACATTCTAATGTGAACGGAACAATGAGTACTAGAAATTGAAAGCAGAATGTAATTAAATTCTATCTAACTTCTAGAACTCTGACTTCGAATTTTGAAAGAAAAAAATTGAGAAATGCTACTAATCAAGGACCAATTTTCTTCAAGAGAGGCATTCAGCAACGTAAAAGAAGAAGCTGATTCAACATGCAAAAAAAAAAAAAATAAAAAGGGCAGCAAGGCTTTTATTCATTAAACTTAAAGAGTGAGTGACATCAGAGACCATTCCCAATACAGCAGTAAGGGAAACTAATTCTTTTTTTCTTTTTAATGAAGTGTCCACCACAGCAACAACCAAGGGAAAATATCCACCAGGAATCCCAGAAACCAATTAAAACACAGTGCTCATGTCTTTTTTTTCATTTTATTAAACATAATTTAGTCCTTGCATTTCAAATACAAGCTGTACTCACTAAACTATTAGAGATGTTAGAGTATTTCACATGGGAAATATATACTTCCCAAAATGTTGCAAAAACTAGGCAGAGTGCGACCACTATAGCAACTGTTTACAAATAAATAACCCAAACAATGTAAAGAGAATTAAGCACATTTCTGCCTTTGAGCAAAAAATGTTTTATGGTTGCATCTCTAGCGAAAGAAAATGATGGGAAAATACACAGTACAACGTAATTCAAAAACCTGAAATATAAATATGAATATTAAATATTCAAGGCACACTGATTATCAACCTAAAATGTGAGCATTCAAAAAAAATGCTAAAACACGAAAAATAAATAAAGCAGAACCTTTATTACAACATTCATGTCTGCTCAGGGTTTTTGTTGAACAGCCGCCAAAAATATTGCTTGATACCGTTCCACAGGAAATTTCTTTAAGTTAATGTTCAGCTGTATTGCATCACAAATTATCCATTTGCATGGGGAATGATGATCAACATTGCCTTGAATATTTGTGTCCCCTTGATGAAGCTTCTCAGTTAACCCTTTGATCAATTAAGGTGAGTTCTCAAATGGTGATGAATAAAAACATTTCAGCCAAAAATCACTATAGGTTTTGGGACCATGGCCTGGACTCTATGAGTTTTAATACATGTAAATAATTTTTGAGCTAACAATACTTTGATGTATTATTTTCAAGTTAATTAATTTTGCATGTGATGGAGATCTTAATAAATCTGGCCATAGTTTCAGTCACTATAACCAAACCACCAACCTAACAGAGACAATGGTCCCACCATGATATTCATTTTAAATTAAAGTAAAAAGTAAAGTAAAATTATATCAGTGTGTTCTCCAGATTAAATATAGGTAATTTCTAGTATATCCCACTGTACAGATAGTTCAGCTGATCAAAAAACACAGTTCAAATATATGGGGGAGGGAAAATAAGCTGAATATAGTATGTTACAATATTCAGGATGAATAACATGGAACTAACTACTTTGATGAATAAACGGGATCAAAACTCAGGATGAAAGTCTCAACTGGGGACGGTGAATACTCAGGATGATTTATTTCCTGGTGCCATAGCCATCGAAAAAATCCATGTTGAAAGTTCCTAATGTCACACGGGAAGGAATGCTGGATGAATATTGTCACAGCCATGATACATACTCAAGGATGAATATACGAGGAGAATACTTTGGTTGAATATATGGGGTATGAATACTCAGGCTGAATATGTGAGGGGTTTATTCTCAGGTTGAATATATGGGGGGAATACATTAGGATGATTTGGGGAGAATATATTGAATATATTGGGGGGGGGGTGAATACTCAGCTTGAATTTTTGTTGGTGAGTTCTCAGGTTGAATATTTGAGGGGATGTATTCTCAGGTGAACCCATTGAGCGCTGAATGAATTTTCAAGGAATTAAAAATGTAATTATCCTGAGCTGTTGAAAACTCAGGATGAATATATTGCCACATAATATGTTTTCAACAGATGAATTTGATATCTACACCATGAATAACTATAGATAATGGGGAATATATGTGAATAAGGATGAATATATGGGGAGTAAATTCTCAGCTTGAATATATGAGGTGGTGAATACTCAGGATGAATATATGGGGAGTGAACACTCAGGATGAATATATGGGGAGTGAATACTCAGGATGAATATATATATATGGGTGAATACTCAGGATGATGAATATATGGAGTGAATACTCAGGATGAATATATGGGGAGTGAATACTCAGGATGAATATATGGGGAGTGAATACTCAGGATGAATATACGGGGAATGAATACTCAGGATGAATATATGGGAATGAATACTCAGGATGAATATATGGGGAGTGAATACTCAGGATGAATATATGGGGAGTGAATACTCAGGATGAATATATGGGGAGTGAATACTCAGGATGAATATATGGGGAGTGAATACTCAGGATGAATATATGGGGAGTGAATACTCAGGATGAATATATGGGGAGTGAATACTCAGGATGAATATATGGGGAGTGAATACTCAGGATGAATATATGGGGAGGAATGAGGATGAATATATGGATGATATTCAGGATGAATATGGATGAATACTCAGGATGAATATATGGGGAGTGAATACTCAGGATGAATATATGGGGAATGAATACTCAGGATGAATATACATGGGGAGTGAATACTCAGGATGAATATATGGGGAGTGAATACTCAGGATGAATATACGGGGAATGAATACTCAGGATGAATATACATGGGGAGTGAATACTCAGGATGAATATATGGGGAGTGAATACTCAGGATGAATATACATGGGGGAATGAATACTCAGGATGAATATATGGGAGGAATACTCAGGATGAATAATAATGGGGATGAATACTCAGGATGAATATATGGGGGAGTGAATACTCAGGATGAAATATATGGGGAGGAATACTCAGGATGAATATATGGGGAATAATACTCAGGATGAATATATGGGAGTGAATACTCAGGATGAATATATATGAATATATGGGGAGTGAATACTCAGGATGAATATATGGGAGTGAATACTCAGGATGAATATATGAAGGGGATGAATACTCAGGATGAATATAATATGGGGGAGGAATACTCAGGATGAATATATGGGGGAATACTAATAATATAGGGGATGAATACTCAGGATGAATATATATATGGGAAATACTCAGGATGAATATATGGGGAGTGAATACTCAGGATGAATATATGGGGGAGTGAATACTCAGGATGAATATATGGGAGTGAATACTCAGGATGAATATATGGGGAGTGAATATCAGGATGAATATATGGGGAGTGAATACTCAGGATGAATATATGGGAATGAATATGGGGATGAATATATGGGGAGTGAATATTCAGGATGAATATGTGGAAGGTGAATACTCAGGATGAATATATGGGGAGTGAACACTCAGGATAATAGGGAGTGAATACTCAGGATGAATATATGGAGAGTGAATACTCAGGATGAATATATGGGGAGTGAATACTCAGGATAATAGGGAGTGAATACTCAGGATGAATATATGGGGAGTGAATACTCAGGATGAATATATGGGGAGTGAATACTCAGGATGAATATACGGGGGAGTGAATACTCAGGATGAATATATATATGGGGAGTGAATACTCAGGATGAATATATGGGGGGAGTGAATACTCAGGATGAATATATGGGGAGTGAATACTCAGGATGAATATATGGGGAGTGAATACTCAGGATGAATATATGGGGAGTGAATACTCAGGATGAATATATGGGGAGTGAATACTCAGGATAATGGGGAGTGAATACTCAGGATGAATATATGGGGAGTGAATACTCAGGATGAATATATGGGGAGTGAATATTCAGGATGAATATATGGGGAGTGAATACTCAGGATGAATATATATATGGGGAGTGAATACTCAGGATGAATATATGGGGAGTGAATACTCAGGATGAATATATGGGGAGTGAATACTCAGGATGAATATATGGGGAGTGAATATTCAGGATGAATATATGGGGAGTGAATACTCAGGATGAATATATGGGGAGTGAATACTCAGGATGAATATATGGGGAGTGAATACTCAGGATGAATATATGGGGAGTGAATACTCAGGATGAATATATGGGGAGTGAATACTCAGGATGAATATACGGGGAATGAATACTCAGGATGAATATACATGGGGAGTGAATACTCAGGATGAATATATGGGGAGTGAATACTCAGGATGAAAATATGGGGAGTGAATACTCAGGATGAATATATGGGCAGTGAATACTCAGGATGAATATACGGGGAGTGAATACTCAGGATGAATATACATGGGGAGTGAATACTCAGGATGAATATATGGGGAGTGAATACTCAGGATGAATGTATGGGGAGTGAATACTCAGGATGAATATACATGGGGAGTGAATACTCAGGATGAATATATGGGGAGTGAATACTCAGGATGAATATATGGGGAGTGAATACTCAGGATAATGGGGAGTGAATACTCAGGATGAATATATGGGGAGTGAATACTCAGGATGAATATATGGGGAGTGAATACTCAGGATGAATATACATGGGGAGTGAATACTCAGGATGAATATATGGGGAGTGAATACTCAGGATGAATATACGGGGAATGAATACTCAAGATAATGGGAAGTGAATACTCAGGATGAATATACGGGGAGTGAATACTCAGGATGAATATATGGGGAGTGAATACTCAGGATGAATATATGGGGAGTGAATACTCAGGATGAATATATGGGGAGTGAATACTCAGGATGAATATATGGGGAGTGAATACTCAGGATATATAAGGGAGTGAATACTCAGGATGAATATATGGGGAGTGAATACTCAGGATGAATATATGGGAGTGAATACTCAGGATGAATATATGGGGAGTGAATACTCAGGATAATGGGGAATGAATACTCAGGATGAATATATGGGGAGTGAATACTCAGGATGAATATATGGGGAGTGAATACTCAGGATGAATAATGGGGAGTGAATACTCAGGATGAATATATGGGGAGTGAATACTCAGGATGAATATATGGGGAATGAATACTCAGGATGAATATACATGGGGAGTGAATACTCAGGATGAATATATGGGGAGTGAATACTCAGGATGAATATATGGGGAATGAATACTCAGGATGAATATATGGGGAGTGAATACTCAGGATGAATATATGGGGAGTGAATACTCAGGATGAATATATGGGGAGTGAATACTCAGGATAATGGGAAGTGAATACTCAGGATGAATATATGGGGAGTGAATACTCAGGATGAATATATGGGGAGTGAATACTCAGGATGAATATATGGGGAATGAATACTCAGGATGAATATATATGGGGAGTGAATAATCAGGATGTTATGATTCTGATCTGTTCTGTCATGTTTCTGCCATGTTTGTTATTATTCTGCCATTCCCTGTTATGTTTATGAATATGTATGTTAGGTTCTGCCATGTTCTGTTTAGTTTTTGTATTTGGCATGTTTTCGTTTTTGCCATTCCCTTCCACTTCTCTGTTAGATTCGGTCCATGTCTTTGTTCATGCCCTGCATTGCACTTTGTCTCCCCTGTCTGGTCTCTTGTTAAGTTACAGGATGAATCCTATGTCACATGCTTAGGTGATTTCATGGTTTCTGGGTTTCAAACATTCCTTCCAATCTCGGGCTTCCTTCGAATCTCTTTTCTATATTATAAAATACTAACAGTTTGTTGTTTTTTTAGAGTAAATTACTAACCCAAACTAACATTGTATATAATACTAACTTACTAACGAATACTAGGGGATGAATATAATTGATTAACAAGCTCTCAGGATGAATATTCTAGTCTCCGCCTCTTGCCTTCACTTTGTCTCTCCTGCAATTCAGCGGATCCTCTGATGAATATCTCATTATCTGTGAATTAGAACTCCCCTAACGGATGAATATTGTCTCATGTTCCCTGTCCGCGTTTTGAATTTTGCCAATTTCATGTGATTAGGTTCTCCTCATGTTCCCTCCTTTGAATTAGTCTGATCCTCATCACCTGATGAATCATAGCATGGACTTCCCTTGAGTGAATTTAAGCTGTCTTCTCACTGCAGTTCCCCATCAAACGTTTCCTCTTGTTTACCTGTGCTGCTAATTCAGGATTTGTACTCATAGTGTTTATCTTCTGACTGGACCGTCCGAATATTTTTGGCTCTGCTCTTTTGTACTTTTGTCTGCATCTGTTTTCGAACCCTTTTTGCCCGACTACAATTTTTGTGTTTGATAAATTTGGATTTGGGATTTTGGCTTTTGCTTCTCTGTCAATCCTGTGCCAGGTGAATAACCTGTTTTTGCCCGACCAATTACTGTGATTGGATTTTTTCGAATTTTGGATTATGTCCCTGGGATTGTGTTCTTTGGATTGTGGACTTTGTACTGTAAGCCTCCTGCTCTGGGGGTTAATACCCCTTTCCAATAAAAAATCCCATTTGAATTCACTGCTCGACTCTCGCGTCTGGTTCCAGAACCGTACCTAACACAGGATGAATATATGGAGAGTGAACACTCAGGATGAATATATGGGGAGTGAATACTCAGGATAATGGGGAGTGAATACTCAGGATGAATATATGGGGAGTGAATACTCAGGATGAATATACGGGGAGTGAATACTCAGGATGAATGTATGGAGAGTGAACACTCAGGATGAATATATGGGGAGTGAATACTCAGGACGAATATATGGGGAGTGAATACTCAGGATGAATAAATGGGGAGTGAATACTCAGGATGAATATACGGGAAATGAATACTCTGGATGAATATATGGGGAGTGAATATTCAGGATGAATATATGGGGAGTGATACTCAGGATGAATATACGGGGGGTGAATTCTCCGGTTGAATATATTGGGGGTGAGGGAGTGTGCACTGGGGGGAGGGGCAGTAGCAGAATGAGGAGCACTGTGCGATCTTGAGATGTTTAGCATGCTCTAAATGACTGCCAACAGGACATTCTGAAAACGCACATAACCAGTATTTTTGAGCACATTTCTTTCTTAGGCTCTTGGGAATTTCCACCGATGATTGCCGTAAATTAAGGTCACAGATAGAATGTGATGAAACAAACGGTCATTCTGCTTTTCATATTGCATTACGAGCACGTTTGCGGAAGCTTCTACAAAGAGAAACTTGTACGCAAGTAAAAATAAAACACATTTTGCCTCAATGCTGAATAAAAATTTTACATGAATGGAGAATTTCCAGCAATTTCAAGCAATTTCCAGTGTCAACAAAACACATTCATTCATTTCAGCTAAAAAAGACTAAATGTATATGAGAACTTAATCAAATTCCCACACTTTTCTTCCTTTTTTAAATGTGGACTCACCCTCACAGTTGAACCCAGGCTCCATACGACACTTCTTAGAGCAGCCGTCTCCATCCAGCAGATTCCTGTCATCACACTCCTCCTTCCTGATTGGACAAACCAGAGACTGAGCCAGGAAGTGTTATTTTTCTCTCAACCCACACAGGCAATCAAAGAGCAACCCGCTTAATCTGTCAAACGATCTCAGTCGACTTGAACTGCCTGGGCATTTCATATTCACTTAAGCATCAAAAGCTTTGGTCGGTGAACGGGAATGAACTCCACAAATTCCAAAATGGCGCTGACACATTTATTTAATTGCGTTCCCACAGTAAGCATTCCAATGAAGCACAGCAATCAATTTTTCAGCACAATTACATGTGAGTTACACATGAATTGCCTTTTTCAATTAACTCTGAATTTTCATTACCCACTGCTAGTCTCTTAGCTGTTAGCATGGATAATTGAAGTTGATCTAGCGTGAGGATTTTTGCTCTCTGTTCAACTATTACATCCAGACAGTCCCCAAGACCTTACTGATTAACATGCATTTATTTTTTTAACAGCAAAACACAGAAGAGTTCCAATAGAGTAACAATATTTTAGCAGATAATTTTTAGCCTGGGGCAGTCTGTTCTGTAAATGTAATTAACAAGTACTCTTCTTGACTCATGAAGTTATTTTTTTCCTATAACAATAAAAATGTTAATAGTTCTACATATTTTGTATCAATAATTCACTCCTCGAGAGGGCGAGTGGATTCTGTTAACTCTTTCAGGAGTAAGATCGCAAATATATGAGTACAGTGTTCTTAATCGAATACACATACATTGAAGTGACAATCACTAGAAAGCAAATGAGGTCAAGATTACTGAATTAGAACATTAAAAAAAAAAGTTCTAAAAAATCAAAGGATTTTGGAAAAATTGCCAAAAAAAAAAACACTGCAGAATAATTTGTCTCTCAATAAACTTTGAGAGAAAGGGATGTCCTGCTGTATAGGTATACAGGACATCGATGAGCCAAAACATTAAAACTGCTCACAGATGACGCAAATAACGCTAATTATCTCGTAACAATGGCACATGCTAAGGTTTGCTGACAGACCGATTATGGTAAGCAAACAGCTGGTTCTTGTAATCAATGTGTTGGATGAGGGAAAAATGAAACCTGAAAGACCTCGGCCAAATCGTTATGGCCAGACAAGTGGGTGAGACCATATCCCAAACAGCAAAGCTTTTGTGGTGCTCCTTGTCAGCAAGCAGTGAGTGCCTTTCCAACAGCGATGGATGTTGGGATGAAACTACAAGCCAGCAACAGGGTGTTGGGGCCCGAGACTCATTGATGCACAAGGGCCATGCAGGCTATCTTTTCTGGCCTGCACAGACAAAGCAGCCACTGTGTCACAAGTTGATTCTATGATGAATGTGTCACACACATCGCACCCAACTGTGCACTGTGTATAGCGTTTGCCAGCAGCAGACCGGTTGAAGAGCCCATTCGAACCCTGTTCACTGCCAAAAGCACCTACAGCGAGCACCTTAGTTTCAGAACTCGACCTTGGAGCAGTTGAAGAAGGTTGCCTGGTCCAGTGAGTCAATTACAGAGTTCTATCACAACTCATGTGCACCGGCTAGGTACATGAGCGCTATTCACTGGGGAAAGAGATGGTGTCTGGATGCACTGTATGTAGAAGAGAAGCTTCTGGAGGGACTTTGATGCTCTGGAAAATGTTCTGCTTGAAAACCCCGGTTTTCAAGAGGACGTCAGTTTGATAAAGCGGTTTTGGCGGCACGAGGGGGGCCCGCACAATATTAGGCAGGAGGTTTTAATGTTGTGGCTGATGGTTATCCGTCTTCATGTGGTGTAGCTTTGGCTAGGTGCCTACCCCAGAGTGCACTGAAGGCAGGTAGTCGGGGTAAAATCAACCCAACAGTGTCTGAGTCGATGTGATTTTTTTTTGTTATGAAGCTGAACTTACCCCTGTAGTTCCCCATCCCCACAATAAGGTGGCGCCGTGCGTGTGATGTAGGGGAGGTGAGAGCTCGCTAAGGGTCCCGTCTGCTTCCACCTGGATCCTGTACTGGTACTGCAACCCGGGCGTCACGTCACTGCAACACACACACACACACACACACACACACACACACTTATCAACCTCCATTGGGACCATGTACTGTTACTACAACCTTACTGTTACATCACTGCAACATACCCACACGTACACACGCACACACTCATGCACAAATGCATGCACACGTGGACACGCGCAAGCATATGCACAAACAGATATACAAAGACATACAAATTCATACCCACGCTCATACTTGCACAAACACACACACACAAACACACACACTCCAATCGGGACCATGTACTGTCACTGCAACCTTACTGTTAAATCACTGCAACACATACACATACACACACACATGCACATGCGCACACACAAACACAAACACACACAAACAGCTTCAGGCAAACAGCTCGCACTAAGAACATTTTCATGATAGACCTCACCTGAGGTCACCATGCCGTTATGCTAATTGACTAAAAACCTCTAAAACCACACAGACGCTTCTCCCGAACCTTTATTGACTAACCAGACTCCAGAGCTTGTTTTCATTAAACGCAAGTCTGGACAATTACCAAAACCGGCTCACATTGTGTCCACTTCAACATGCTTCATTTCCCCGCAGGTCGAAACCAGCTTCGCTCGGAAGCCCATTCGACAAATCGCTGACTTACACCAGCCTCATTTAAAGCAATTAGCTTCCTTCTGAGCCACACTGACAGTATTTTACTGAAATCTGTTTCTTTCCCAAGCCTGGTCACGCTGCGTCTGAGGTAAAGTCGTCTCTCTGGGCCACTTAAGTTATCTTCCTTCCTTCCTGTATTCTCTTCTTGCTTTTTCTGGATTACTAACCAATACTAACAGTTTGTGATTCAACCAAGACTAACTTTCAAAGTCTTAAATAGACGTGCTTTCATTTCCGATCTCTCAGCATTCGAGAACTCCTGAGGAATAATCTGTTCTGCCACGCCATGAAATAAACGCTCTTTGTTCTGTCTATAAAAACCTTTTCCCTGACAAGCTCCCTCATGCTTCCTTGTTTTCATTTCCTGCACCTGTGTTCAATATTGTGCCAAATAATCCAAAATCACTCATAGAGTTTCAGCTTCCTTGACTGTGCTGACTAATGCTTTCTGGTGTCCAATGTTTATTAACGTGCCGGTACCTGTGTGTGTGAGTGAGACAAGACATTTTCCCTGAATTACAGGGAACCTGAGGATATAACTGTGGCTGATATATTGCTTCTTATACCAGATCTATTGATCTGAATGACTACAGTAGTAAAAAAGACTTTCACCAACTTCCCAGAATCCTTAGGCGGCCATTGTCTTCTTCCAGCAGTCATGAATTTATTGCTCCCCAATGCGTCACAGACCCCTTCAATACAAAATACCCTGCGTTAATGATGGATAATTTTCAGATAATTTATCCGAGTCCTCTGCTCCATAACAGAGGGTAGCAGTCAGGATTAACGAGTTCATAGTGTCTGTCTGCTAAGTCTTAACACTGTGACCAACTGCGCTAGCGTTAATATGATCTTCTGCTGTGTCAGTCAAAATGCGAGCTTCTCATCACATTCATAATGCAGCATTTGAGAATTACGGTGAAGTTTAGAGATTAATCACATTTTCGTATTGACTTTGGGGGCAAAAAGAGGGCTTGAGAACCCAAAGTAATTTGGTCAGCGTTTCTGTAAATCGCTATCGTGGAGGTTCGTTCATCATTAAAACACCCATCATTTCTCACTGCAGATTTGGGGAGGGGGGGGGGGGGTTGAATGGGCTTCTGGCCTGCTACCCCTTGAAAAAGAAACTAACATCTTGAAAGCCTTTTGTCTTCCAAAAAAAACCTCAAATCCAATTAGTTTCTATGTTCTTTAAGCCATTTATTTCATTATTTATTTGCCTTACAAGTGATGAAATTTAATTATAATTATAATAATTATTTAACGTCTAAATGTAAACCACAATCGAACTCAGGCTATTGGCTCTGATTAGCTTACTTTTTGGTTTTAGTCTCAGGGAGGAATGTAAGCCTCAAGGCACAAGTGCTGGGTTTACGTAGACGTGGATGTGAATAGCCTCCTTCTTTTCAAACGTGGCTCCTCAGTTTCCAAACAAACGCCAGAATTTGTGTGTTTTTCATTTAAACCTTTAACTGATGCAAAAATCTTTTGCAAACATAGAGCGAATAATATGGCCACTGATCAGTCAGGACATTTTGTGTGCACCAATCATTACTTCTGTACTTAGCATGTGACTGCTAAAAGGTTTTTGCATGCCCAAAGGTATTGGCAAATTGGACCCACGCAGTTCACAAGAGCTGATCGATGCTTAAAAGACAATACAGCAATACAGTATACACTGTACTGTGGTTAGCCTTTTAAAAGATGGTAATGAGGAGGTCAATACAAAGCAGGCATGTTTAAACAAAATAAGCCCTTAATCTTTAATCTCACCGTTAAACCATGTTGGTCAACCACAATTCTCCTCAGATAAATTCAGACAAGACACCAGCCAGCCTGGCCCAGTTAAGGACACAGTCAGGTCCAAAACCACTGGCCGTTAATACTAGTAAACAGTCAACATTTGGTTTATATTCCACAGAGCTACTTTGTGAATTTCCACACACACACATCTCCTGCCTCCCTTTACATAACTGTATTCCCACAGGTTGTCGCCGTCTTTCAGTACTAACACTGCTTTTGGAATGCCGGAGATGAAACGAAACTCATTCTTTCAAAATCCATTCCCTTTTTCCTGAGATCTGTGTAACAGCGCAGCAGCTTGGCTAACTTCGAGATTGAATCACATCATGAGGGAGGGTGCTAATTGCTTCTCAGTTTAATGTTCCCTTTCATCATGAGATGCAAAAAGGCTAACAACAGGAACGTTTGTGAGCTTTCCCTTGTGTTTCTACAGTTCTGATAGTTTCTACTTAACATCATGCAAGATGACATTTATATTTTTCATTTTCAAGTTTCTCATGTTTTCAATGTAAACCAGCACTATCATCCATGTATGTGCATGTATGCACAATTGCACATATCTTATAATTTTGTTATTTAAGATGAAAAGGCTATGTGCAGTTCACTTCTGTTATATTTCATTTATAAATGTCTTAACTCACGCATTTGTCACGCGTTGCAGACCAGGCTACGGCATGGTGTCTCCATGCAGGCACCACAGTTGGTTTGTCCACTTTAAAAAGGTTTGCCTCTACATTTCAAACAACGCCACTATCAATCACGGGGAAGAGGAGAGCATTGTTTGATCTGGGAAACTGCCATAAATCTCCTGTTGTTGCCGTAATTTCTCCGCTAAGCGAAAGGCCTGTCTCTTCTGAGCCGTCGAAAAGAACCTGGGTTCGGTTATGCCGCAAGGCCCCAGGGGTAATAAATCTCCGTCCTTTCATGAAAGCCGGGGCGAGGGGCTCGAGTTCACAGGGAAATTGAAGAGCAGTAGTCGGGGTAGGGTAGGAGCCCCATAATGGGAGTATATTAGCCTATGCCGATGGAACAAAATGGCGGCCGATCTAAAAAAATGATCAGACTCGACAGGATATTTGAAATCTTGTCATAATTCAGAACAGCACAGCATATTTTCATTTTTGAAAAAGGAGTAAAAATACCTCCAGTTTGACAGTGATGTTATGTGTATGCATATAATGTATATGAATGTACAGTATATTACCTTGAGTATTATTCTGAACAGAATGTCATGCATCAAGTAAAAACTGTACATTCAAATGACTTTCAAAAACGATAAAAGTGATGTTCATATATTCAGCAAAGGTCTAATACAGTAATATAATTTAATGAACTATGTAGCAAACATGCAAAGGCCTACCAGCGGCCATTTTGTTGCCGCTGTCATTTCTCAAGCAGTTTACCTTATGTGCTGCCGTTTAAGAGCGGCCAAATTAGTTGATGAATTATTATGTGGCTGGCAGGCTACTGTAATGCCCATTATTAAAGCATGGGAGGTCTATTAGGAGCTGCCATTCTGGGTTATGATCTGCTGTCAGTTCTGTGCCCATTAAATGTGCACTGAGTAGCAGTCTTCAGCAGGTAAATAAGCTCTTAGAGAGGATTCTTCGAGGATAGTCTGAAAGAGCTCAGTTCGACGGCTTATGTTTCACGACCTTTTTACCTTCCATCTCACGCTTTACAAGCCCTTAGCTGCACTCATTGTAGAGACGAGAAAGAACAGCAAGATGGCGAGCCAAAGAATCGGCAAGATGGAATGTCCTCATTCAAACTTCATTTCGAAGTGACGTCAGTTATTGACAGTTACAAGCGTGGCAGTTGAGCCAGAATTCACAGGTCAATCATTTATATGTCGCAAATTCCGGGGAAAACAGTCCAGCAAGAGAAGGACTCAAAACTAAAATCACCAGCGGGAAACGGACTTTTCTCTTTTTCCAACTCATTTAACATGTCAAACTCAAAACCAGCAGTTCTCAAACTAGGGGGGCCACTGGGGCGGGGGGGAGCGAGGATGTTAAGCACTCCTAAAGTTGCTAGAACATGGTTAATGTGGTGGCGTGGACAAACAAATGTGCCCTGATTCCAGAAAGGCTACTTTGCTAACCTGAATCTTTTGCTTACATCAATCGCCTCGATTGTTAATGACTCATAATCAAAGTGATGCCATCTTTAACTCCTGGATAAGCTGTTTGTGAATCTTACCGCCCGTAGTCATGCTAACGGCAAATTGATCGATTGATTGATTGATTAGTGAGTGACGCTCGAGTCTCATTACAGTTCTCTTTCCTAAGCTTCGCTTATCCAGGAGTAAAAATTAAATCCACTTTTGCTGAGGTGTGGGCGTGACCTTTTTTTGCCTTCTGAAGGGGGGGCGTGAGAGAAAGTTCGAGAACCACTGCTCTAAAGAGCAGCTGACTTCAATTGATTCTGGTGTCAGGAGCAAGAGAGGAAAGATTTAGGCGGTTGGAACAGGCCCCAAACTCACCTATCGGCAAAGGTGAGCTCCGTCAGTGGGGCGGGGGCCTGGGGGAGGGGCGGGTCCCGGTGCAGGTGGTAGCGTTGAGGCCTGCAGCCGGAGCAGAGGGGGTTCTGGGGGCGGGAGGCGAGCAGGACGGCGTCGATCTCCATCTTCTCGTCGAAGGTGCAGATCCTGACCCCAGTGACCCTCTTCAGCGTCTGCAGTCGCAGCGTGAGGGGCACGTCACAGAAAGCGTGTTGGGGGCCGCTGTGCAGAGACTCCCCCGATTCCGTCAGGAACTCCACGTCGGCGATGGCTTGCGTATCTGCCCAATCAGGACCAGCAAGTACAGGAAGTGATCCAATCATTGGAAACACTACCTTAAACACCAACCTCGTGAAGCTCAGGATGTACTTCGTAAAAAATAAAAAGTTGACTCAACTTAAGACAACCAGTCGTGCAACCACTCGTACTTGAAGTTGAATCAACTCAAAAATATTTTGCAGCTGTTTGCCAAACTTTTTTTTAAGTTTAGTCAACTTTCTATTGTTTGCTGAAACTGGTTCAGACATAAATTGAGTGAACTCTCTGGTGATTTTTAGTGGTTTAGCCAAGTGCTCATTAGCTATTATCTGACCTAGTGTCTGTCTGTCTGTCTGTATTGGAGAGCTGATATGCTGAAATACAACACAAATTTTCCTATGCCACAATGTCATCCTCAAAGCGTTGTTGTTTTCACAACCGCCACCGATATATGGTATGAAAGCTGTGTAATTGCCCAGACTGATTGGTGCGTAATCAGGGATTTTTCTTGATTATAAGTGCTAGTTGTAATCAGCCTTTTCCCAATTATGTTGCATCATCCAGTGCCTAATGAGCTCTGAGTCAATTGCTGCTGAAGACGAATTCCTTGAGGTAGGTCCGGGTTCATGCATTTGTGGCGCTGCTTAGACGCAATGCCACTTGCAGAAAGTTCAGTGTAATTAAAATGGAAATAATTGCTGAAGATAACGTCATCTGGATCATACTTTAAGGAATTAATTATGTATCAGTTGTTATCATCCAGACCAGGACCGATGGCCGGGAGATTCTTAAACATAAATTTTTAAAAGAGCTTCCGAAGAATAAGGTGAGACACCCTGATATCACAAATGTGGAGAAAAAGCAAGCTAAACAGTCCCACTCGCTGGAGGAGATAGCTGGTTAGAGTTAAGGGGGAGCAGTTTTATCTTCCATCAGCACTTTAATTAAACTTTGTTATTTATTTCATTCTCTTTTGTTAGTTTTTTTTATTTTCTTGGCAAACTTACATTGCGCTTTGTATAGGGGTCAAGTTGACAACAATCGATTCATTCCCGGCAATAACTTAGGAGGCATATGGATAAGGTAGGAGTAGGAGGGAGTTTATTGATTGCATAAACAGGAAATGGCTTCATCGCCGAGCCTCCCAGCTTTTATATGGGGATCTGGAGAATGTCAGCGATCTAAAATGGAGTGAGTTGCAGAGGGCGAGAGCCCTGGACTCACCTGCGGAGATGTAGGTCACCCATATGGTGAGGCTGTCGGGTACCACAGGGTGGCGGAACCGCAGCACCAGCACACAGCCCTCGCTCTTGGGACAGGGCGAGGTGACGTTGGTGTCGTAGAGGTGCAGTTCGGGGCTCCAGGCTTGTAGGCTAGGCTCACAGGGCTGGTACACGTCAGGGGGGCCTGGGGACACAGTAACACAGGTGAAGGGAATTCACTCAGGCTTATGACCCACAGGGTTTTAGGTTTGAGTCCCATGCAGCATCTTTCACCTACAGAGATGTTGTCTTCCACCGTGAAATATCTTAGGTTAGACTGTCATGTGGCTCTGGACAACCATAGGGTCTTAAGTCTGAGTCCCACATTACATTGTACACCAGAAGGTTGTATATTTGAATCCCATGTTCCTTCCCACGCCAAGAAGGTCAAAGGGTTGAAACCCATGACACACCCCATATCCATAAGATCATTGGGTTGCATCCCATTTGTCACCACACACCACAAGGTTGTAGATTTGAGTCCCCGTTCTACCCCGCACCCAGAGGGAAATAAATTTGAGGCCCATTCTGCACCCCACACCCACAAGGTCATAGGTTTGAGTCTCATGTAACAACCCACTCCCACTAGGTAATACGTTTGCTTCCCAAACATCACCTCACACCAAAACGTTGTACATTTGAGACCCTCTCACATCCCACCCCCAAAAGGTGATAGGTCTGAAGCCCAGGTCACACCCCTCACCCACGAGCTCGTAAGTTTGACTCTCACATAGCAACCCTGCACTGAGCAATAGATTTACATCCCATGTGGCATCATTTCCTTTTTTAGGTATGCAACAAGTAAAAAGCCATTACATCCTGCTTACACCCATGAAGCAGCACAGTGGCTAGGTGGTGAATGTTAGTTTTAGTTTGTCTTCAATGAGCACGACTGTAGAGTGAATGAAAAAGATGAAAAGTGAGAAAGCACATCTCCGGCTGTCACCTAGAAACAGGTTGTTATGCTCTCCCACTGGTTCTCCAGTTAACCGTTTTGATGTTTAGAGCGCGGGACACAAGTAAGCCTGAATGTGCCCTGGGCAGCCAGCTCCGTCTGGCTCTTTTCTCACACACTGACTTTCATCTGGAAATGTACGTCTCATCACTCATTTCTCACGGTCCAGCCGAAGACTGTTTTTCATTTATGAAAATTAGTCGCATCACTCAAAAAAATGAAATGTTATGAAATGTTAGATTTATTTAATAATGTTATGTCAATTGGTTCCATGCAATTGCTTTGCGTAACCTTTATTTGACTTCTCACGTTTTTGGCCAGTTTAATTAGCTGCATTGAGTGGAATGTACTTAACTCAGTTTTGTGGACCCAGTTGACATAACATTATTAGGTAAATCTAACATTTCATAACGTTTCATTTTTTTGAGTGTATGAAGACCGTGAACTTGATCAATCATGTGGACATGAGGGAAATAAGCTCACCTAAAAGGCTTGCCAGTGTGACAAACCCCCGTAATCAGTTCAGTACTTTTGTTTGTGTGCTCGATAGCAGCTGTCTTGCGCCTGCTCGGATCGAAAGTGCAGTTCCAATCAACGTTTTGAGAGGGAAGACCTCAAAATGCTTGACTGAGCGTACCTGTTATAAAACTGCACTGTGACGAAAAACGACGAACCCAGGGGTAAATATTGAGCGATAATGTCAGGAAAAAGTCAATAAAGAGAGACCTGGAATTAGTGAATTATAGTGGCACCCATCCGCAAAGCTGAGCTCAAGAGGAACCAAGTTTGTTCACTGTCAGAAATGGGCAAAATAGGAGTCCAACTGCTGACCAAGATACAATCTAGAATGGCAAATGCTATTTCCCCAACCATTGGGCGAATTGTAAGGGTCAGTTTCGTTATTCACCCAACCATTCTCAGCCGATGAAATGCGCAGGATATTTCCCGATCGACATCTTTCAATGAAGCTTTTTTGGCACCATTTTAATGGTCTCGTCTGGAGCGCTGCATCATAAAGACAGTTGGGGGAATAAGAGCAACTTTCCTACCTGTACCACCAGCGGTTGGGGAAATAACCACTTTGACCTACAATAATTTACCTCCAAGGGCTAACTAGACCTCAAAGCAAGGTATATGCACTCTTTCAGGGGCTAAAAAGGTGCATATTCAGTTTCAAAGGTACAAACAAAAGACATACCTTAGAGGGTACTACCCCTCTATTAAACCACAAAAGGTACACTGATGTGCTTCATACTTTGGGAGTGCCCACAATAACTAAAAGCGAGAGTTTATTTCCGGGGCATTCAGAGCAATGATGGGGGAAGGGGGAGGGCGAGGGGCAGGGGGGTCTAAGTATAGCCGTCAATATTTGGAAAGGCCGGCGAGTAGGCAGCAGGACCATCCGGTATGTGTGTGTCCATGTGGAGAAATCAGCGACGCGCTAAGTACAGCCATAAAACTCAATCGGTCAGATAAACATAAACAGTCCTGCTCAGGCAGCCTGGGATTAATGGTTCGATCAGACGCTGCTGAAACTTATTTCTACATTATTTTTTTCCAAAGTCATTGTCATGCAAAAAATGCTAATTACTGTACGCATAAATTGCAGATTTGGTCACTACAGCTTGCAAACTCCCCTGTTCCCTTAGTGTGATCAGTTGCAGCAAGTCCCTACTCTTTGACTGTCTTGTGCATATAAGTTACTGCTCTTGTCTCAGTTGGGGCTGGATTGCCTTAATCTAAGGGGTCAGACTCTAAGGCAGACATGCTTGTTCTTATCCAAAAAGGACCGGTGTGGATGCAGGCTTTCATTCCAACCGTGCATCAACACTCCTGATTCTGCAAACAGCCGGTAGAGTCTTTGCTATTGCCCTTAATTAGTAGAATCAGGCGTGTAACTGCTTGGTCTGGATGAAAACTTGGACCCACACCACCCCTTTCTAGATAAGATTGAGGATGCCTGCTCTGAGGGGCTACCGTAACATTTTCCCTAGCATTCCCTAAATTCAAGTTCTCCTCTCAAGTGTCGTTTACAGTGAGCTAAATTATTACTGAGCAAATTATTAGGTGCAGTGGGTTCTCCAGGTTTTCTTCTGTTCCTCCTCATCCTCTTCATTATATATGGACCCTGGCGGCTCATTTTCAAGCCTGCGATTGGCTTCCCCTCTGCCCACTGCGTAACAGATGCATCCTGAGGCTCCCTGGTGTCCCCACTGTCGCGCCCATTTTATTCATTTTTTTGGCATTTTTTTTGAAATATTGCAGTAAGTGGAACAAGGCCCAAACGCAGCGAGATGTTACGCTTTGAGCCACGCTCCAGCGTTTCTAAGCAAGTGGCCCCATACCTGTCAAAAAAAGGAAATTCAGAGCAAGAGCCAGAGGGTGACCTGATTGAGATAATCAGTTTCATCTGTTACTCAGAGAATACGGTTTCAAAGCAAGACCGAGAACACATAGATTTTTCTTTCATGACAACTTGATGTTGGAATGCACTCAAGGTTTCCAAACCTCAAACTTATGTTATGGACCTACTTTCAATACAGTAGGCTAATTCCGTTTTTGAGCGCGTACATTTTTTTCGACTTATTTCTTTATTCATTTGTTCCAGAAACCTCGCACGCACACCTAGCTCAGAGAGGAGAGAGCCAGAAGATCTTCCTTGTGACTGAATCTCCAGAGGACCTTCTGCCAAAGCTGAGTCCTTGTGTTTTATGTCTTCATTAATCAAAGATGAAATACTGTGCGCATCTTGTTGTTGTTATTTCAGAAAGACAATACATATTCAAAGTCATGCCCGGCTTCAGAGACCATTGAAGTAAGGGGCAGATCAAAGCCGTCGCTGACACTGTGCGCTGGAAAGAGGTAGAACACTGTGAAAGAATATCTAGAATCTTCCGTTTCAAACCTAATGACCCTTATGGAGGCGGGACCCCTGACAAATTCACTACACGCTTAAATTATATAGCCGCTACCCACCTTCTCACGATTTTTAACTCTCAGAAAAAATGGTTCTTTGACTCGTCTCCAAAGAAGAACCTGTTCATAATTATTTACCTAACCGTCTATGGTGGACAAAGAATAGGTGAAAGCTCCAAAATGTACACATTTTGCCCAATAAATAACTAAACAGGGTTCCACTGGGGCCCAATTCAATAAATAATTGTAATCATCTCAGGCCCTGTTCAATAAATAACCATAAAACTAGATGAGGTTCTTCTGTGGCTCTGTTCAATAAATAACCATAAAACTAGATGGGGTTCTTCTGTGGCTCTGTTCAATAAATAACCATAAAACTAGATGGGGTTCTTCTGATGGGGGTTCTCTCTGTTCAATAAATAACCATAAAACTAGATGATGAGGTTCTTCTTGTTCAATAAATAACTAAAACTAGAAAAAGTTCTTTTTGTGGCTCTGTTCAAAAATAACCTGTTCATAATGCTCTGTTCAATAAATAACCATAAAACTAGATGGGGTTCCTTCTGTGGCTCTGTTCAATCTGTTCAATAAATAACCATAAAACTAGATGGGGTTCCTTCTGCGGCTCTGTTTAATAAATAACCATAAAACTAGATGGGGTTCTTCTGTGGCTCTGTTCAATAAATAACCATAAAACTAGATGGGGTTCTTCTGTGGCTCTGTTCAATAAATAACCATAAAACTAGATGGGGTTCCTTCTGTGGCTCTGTTTAATAAATAACCATAAAACTAGATGGGGTTCCTTCTGTGGCTCTGTTCAATAAATAACCATAAAACTAGATGGGGTTCTTCTGCGGCTCTGTTCAATAAATAACCATAAAACTAGATGAGGTTCTTCTGTGGCTCTGTTCAATAAATAACCATAAAACTAGATGGGGTTCCTTCTGCGGCTCTGTTTAATAAATAATCATAAAACTAGATGGGGTTCCTTCTGCGGCTCTGTTCAATAAATAACCATAAAACTAGATGGGGTTCCTTCTGTGGCTCTGTTTAATAAATAACCATAAAACTAGATGGGGTTCTTTTGTGGCTCTGTTCAATAAATAACCATAAAACTAGATGGGGTTCTTCTGTGGCTCTGTTCAATAAATAACCATAAAACTAGATGGGGTTCTTTCTAGATGGGCTCTGTTCAATAAATAACCATAAAACTAGATGGGGTTCTTCTGTGGCTCTGTTCAATAAATAATCATAAAACTAGATGGGGTTCTTAGGTGGCTCTGTTCAATAAATAACCATAAAACTAGATGGGGTTCTTATGTGGCTCTGTTCAATAAATAATCATAAAACTAGATGGGGTTCTTAGGTGGCTCTGTTCAATAAATAATCATAAAACTAGATGGGGTTCTTCTGTGGCTCTGTTCAATAAATAACCATAAAACTAGATGGGGTTCTTCTGTGGCTCTGTTCAATAAATAACCATAAAACTAGATGGGGTTCTTCTGTGGCTCTGTTCAATAAATAATCATAAAACTAGATGGGGTTCTTAGGTGGCTCTGTTCAATAAATAACCATAAAACTAGATGGGGTTCTTCTGGGACCCTGTTTAATAAATAATCATAAAACTAGATGGGGTTCTTCTGTGGCTCTGTTCAATAAATAACCATAAAACTAGATGGGGTTCTTAGGTGGCTCTGTTCAATAGTTCAACCATAAACTAGATGGGGTTCCTCTGGGACCCTGTTTAATAAATAACCATAAAACTAGATGGGGTTCTTTTGTGGCTCTGTTCAATAAATAACCATAAAACTAGATGGGGTTCTTAGGTGGCTCTGTTCAATAAATAACCATAAAACTAGATGGGGTTCTTTTGTGGCTCTGTTCAATAAATAACCATAAAACTAGATGGGGTTCTTTTGTGGCTCTGTTCAATAAATAACCATAAAACTAGATGGGGTTCTTATGTGGCTCTGTTCAATAAATAACCATAAAACTAGATGGGGTTCTTTTGTGGCTCTGTTCAATAAATAACCATAAAACTAGATGGGGTTCTTCTGTGGCTCTGTTCAATAAATAACCATAAAACTAGATGGGGTTCTTAGGTGGCTCTGTTCAATAAATAACCATAAAACTAGGCTCTGTTCAATAAATAACCATAAAAAATAACTAGATGGGGTTCTTCTGTGGCTCTGTTCAATAAATAACCATAAAACTAGATGGGGTTTCTTTTTCAATAAATAACCATAAAGGGCTCTGTTCAATAAATAACCATAAAACTAGATGGGGTTCTTCTGTGGCTCTGTTCAATAAATAACCATAAAAATAAATAACCTAGATGGGGTTCTTCTGTGGCTCTGTTCAATAAATAAAAACTCATAAAAACTAGATGGGGTTCCTTCTGTGGCTCTGTTCAATAAATAATCATAAAACTAGATGGGGTTCTTAGGTGGCTCTGTTCAATAAATAACCATAAAACTAGATGGGGTTCCTCTGGGACCCTGTTTAATAAATAACCATAAAACTAGATGGGGTTCTTCTGTGGCTCTGTTCAATAAATAACCATAAAACTAGATGGGGTTCTTTTGTGGCTCTGTTCAATAAATAATCATAAAACTAGATGGGGTTCTTAGGTGGCTCTGTTCAATAAATAACCATAAAACTAGATGGGGTTCTTTTGTGGCTCTGTTCAATAAATAACCATAAAACTAGATGGGGTTCTTCTGTGGCTCTGTTCAATAAATAACCATAAAACTAGATGGGGTTCTTCTGTGGCTCTGTTCAATAAATAACCATAAAACTAGATGGGGTTCTTCTGTGGCTCTGTTCAATAAATAACCATAAAACTAGATGGGGTTCCTTCTGTGGCTCTGTTTAATAAATAACCATAAAACTAGATGGGGTTCCTTCTGCGGCTCTGTTTAATAAATAACCATAAAACTAGATGGGGTTCTTCTGTGGCTCTGTTCAATAAATAACCATAAAACTAGATGGGGTTCCTCTGGGACCCTGTTTAATAAATAACCATAAAACTAGATGGGGTTCTTCTGTGGCTCTGTTCAATAAATCATCATAAAGCTAGATGGGGTTCTTCTGGGACCCTGAACAATAAATAATCATAAAACCAGATAACATTCTTTTCAGACCTCATTCCCCGAATCACGGTCCTTGAGGGTTTACAACTGTTGGTTTTCCATATTCTCTTTACCTGGGAGACAGGTGTGATAACAATCTGGCCAATCAGTAGCAACAATGTGGTCTTAATTGTCAGGAAAGGAAAAAAAAAAAAAGGGCCGGGTTTGGATTCAAGGGCAAGACTTGAGGTTGCTAGTTCTCAGGAATCGTTTTTTCTCCTCAGATATTCTTGTGCCACTGGTAGAAGCTGCACCCTTGATCATGTATTTCACAAAGGGGTAAAAAAACACATGCAATAATTATCGACAACTGCTCAGTCTCACAACCGCTATTATCCAGAGGTACTGAGAATGACTCAAATGCTGCATAACTGTCCCAGAGCATAGTGAGCTCCCTGAGATTGTTCTCTGGAGTCGATATCACTGCATCTAACTGGGCTCAGGCAACAGGAGGAAGGAACAATGCAAAAGGTGAGAAATGACACGCTGGGTACAGTGAGTTACTGGACTCAGACAGATACAAAGCAAGGTTCAACGCTTAATTACGCTCTCTCCTCTCTGATTGCGCCTGGAGCAGAATCAGGGGATTTGGATACTTCTCTCTCTCTGAAGTCATGTGTGTATCCATCAGGGTATCATCCAAAACTCTTTGTTCACTCTCCGAGGCTCTAGTTAAGATCTCAGGGAAAACACTGGATTCATTCAACAGGACAGACCTTAAACCTGGCCTGAAATTAAGCGCAGCTGTTCATCGTTTTCCTCCTTCACAGTTTGGAGAGTTGATCACCTGCTTGAATTCAGCTGACTCAACGGTTTGCGTGGAAAACAAGAGTTGAATTTCTTCGCACAGTTAGAAAAAGCGACTGAGTCGCAGACGTCTGCTTTCAAGTATTGGGAATGTTGCCGAGAATATTTGCGTGATATCGTGACGTAAAATTCTGGCATTTTCTGAGAAACAATACAGCTCCGTAAGCTGAAAATCAGTGTCCGTCAACACATTCAGCAGAAGAATGCAGTCAGGCAGAGCCAGCACAGAAACATGGACTGGGTAAGGATGCAGGATCAGGGAGAAGAGACTGGATGAAGACCAGGGTGTGGAAGGAGAGAGACACATGGATTGGGACAGATGCAGGTGGGTCGATCTGAGCACTGACCAATGGCTTCTTCAGGAGTCCAGTATCCAGAGGAGTCACAGGCTCGAGGGGAGGTGGCCTCGTACGCGTACTGATGATACGTCCCATCTTCCCCACAGTCTCTGCAGTTAAGAACACCCTCTCTGAGAGAGAGAGAGAGAGAGAGAGAGAGAGACAGGGAGGACAAGAGAGATGGAGAGAGGTGAAGAGAGGAAGAGAGAGGGTGTGCAAGAGAGAAGGGAAAGAAAAGAGAAGTTGAGAGAAGAGAGGGTGGGTGAGAGAAGGAGAGAGAGGGAGAGCAAAAGAGAGAAAGGGAGAGACACAAATTGTAAGAGAATGATGGAAAATGAATGTGCGGGCAAAGATAGAGATGGAGAGAAAAGGGGAGAGGAGGCAGAGAAAAAGAGAGAGGGAGCAAGAGCAGGTAGACAAGGTTTGAGAGAGGAAAAAAGGGAGGGTGGCGGAGAGACAGAAACAATGACAAAAAAAGAGAGAGGAAGCGCGAGTTTGCATGAGAGACTTTCTGTCAATTTTTTGGAATCCTAAAAGGCCTCAACCGTAAAACACATTATGAGACACTAACTTGCCAACAGCATCACAAATAACATTCATCTGTGCTGCCACCTTCCAGGGAAACATGAGAAATTTCTCACCTTTGGTGAAGCGCGCCACTCACAGGTGGCAGCCAATGAATGGTCACGGAATCAGAGTTCTGAGCAATCACCATAGGGGCCAGAGGGATGGGCGTGGGCCTCTTGCTGACCACCCAGTTCTGATAGATCAAGTCCACATAGCAATGCATGCGAGCGACCTGGTTTGGCGTGAAGTTATTGGTGCAGCTGTCATCTGAAAACAGTAACGGACACTCAGTTTAGTCTCCTCGCTCCCCTTTCTCGATCCTTACGGCAGCTGTCTGTCATAATGCCTGTCAGTGAAGGGCAATAAAGTATTTGCAGTGTAGATTGAACATAAACAAAACTGAAAAAAAAAATCATATTTTGGCATGGGTGGGAAAAAAAAACTGTCAAAGTGGCAATAAAATACTTTATAAGGAAAACTATTACCTCAAAACACACTGTTAAGGGGAATGTAGGTCGGGTGGTCAATTGGATTTATGGACCGCACATTGGACTGAGACACAGAGGGTTAGCGATTCAAGCCCCATTATAGCCACAGTAAGATCAGTCCAGCAGTTTGGCCCACGCGCAAGGCCCTTTATCCTGTACTGCTGCAGAATGGATTAGCTCCTGCTTAGTCTAATCAGCTGTGCGTCCCTCTGGATCAAAGCACCAGCTAAATAAATATTGTGGAAGAATAGCACTGGCTTGGACTTGAATTTGACTGAAAGTATCTGATGGTACTGTAAGCCCAGAATTGATACTTGCTAGAGGGGCCATGTAATGCATTAAGTTATTCTAGGATTTTTATTTACTTATTATTTATTTACAACCCCAATTCCGAAGAAGTTGGGACAAAGTGTAAATTGTGAATAAAATCAAAATGCAATGACTTTCAAATCACACCAGCCAGTATTTTATTCACAACAGAACAGAGATAACATAGCAAATGTTGAAACTGGTAAATTTTACAATTTTATCCACAAAATGAGCTCATTTCAAATTTTATGGCTGCCACAGGTCTCAAAAAAGTTGGGACAGGGGCCTGTTTAACATGGTGGAGCATCCCCTCTTCTTTTTAACACAGAGTGGAGGCATCTGGGCATTGAGGAGACAAGTCATTTAGGCCCTCGACCATTTGAATGATAACAATGAAAGGGGGAAGCGGGGATTGTTAGATACAGAATGATGGGGGAGGGGGACGGGTGGAGTGCTTCCTTCCTCTACATGCCCAAACCTGATTGCAGTGAATAACACGCATCCTTTAGGTTACCTGTATAGCTCATGTAGTTATTGTAGGGGGTCCCGTGAAACTGTGCGGGCCCGCAGGTGTCGTTGATAGGGTCCGGGTCGCGGCAGGCTTTGGACTTTGGGGTGGGGGCCGTGTCGGCGCAGAGGTCGCCCGTCTCCATGGAGGGCACGGTCTCTCGGCAGGGGTCGTCGCAAGACTCTCGTTCGCTCACCCCCTTGAAGACGTGGTACAGGCCCAGGATGTGGCCCATCTCGTGGATCATGGTGTTGCTGTGCCCATCAGTGCCAAAGTAAGCCAGGTTCAGCACCATCCCACCTGAAAACCAGACAGTATGGTGGTATAGTGGTTCCTGAATAAGTGGGTGTACTCTGTTAGCTAGATCGGTGCATTACTAATGCTAGGTTCCCACTATCACGATTCGCGGCACGATTGAAATCGTGGTCTTAATCGTGGAGTAATCGTGGTGATCCTATCAGATCTTATCAGATCTTGAGGTCAGTCGTGGCATTCGTGTTGATCGTGGAAAAGTTTTGGACGGTTCAAAAATTTCCTACGATCAATCGTGATCATCGCATCACCTCATATCCAAACCTGAAATTTTAAGCTGCTTTCACACCGGACGCGAAACAAATTTTTCGCATGACAGATTACATTCAAAGTCAATGCAAAGATGCGAATACACGTGTTTCGCATGTATTTGCGTTTTTGCATTGACTTTGAATGTAATCTGTTGTGCGAAAAATTGGTTTCGCGTCTGGTGTGAAAGCAGCTTCAGAGAAGTTCCACGATCAGCTACGAATGGCCAATCGTGACGTTCATAGCGGAGCGCATGACAGTGGGAACTAAGTATAAGGAAACAGTGAGTATACTCTCCTTCGTATTTCAGTGGCTTTTTGGCTGGTGGGTGATTATACTGTAAACTGACAGAAAAAGAGGTGGCCTTACTCCTTATACCTGCGTATAACCCCCCTAATGCCTGCATATACCCTCCACTACACCAATAAGAGCAGGACATGAAGCTAATAGCATCACAGCGTGAAACACAGACGGCTGTCAGGTAAACATGACAAATGGGTCAGCTGTGTGACCAAGACTAACTTTCGCTCCAAAAATTGCCTATGCTTGTTTCGTTTATTGTTGTTCTAATGAATCCTACAAAGAAAAAGAACAAAGCATTCAGTCACCTGGGGAAAGTTGTGATAAGGAATGCAAGAAATGTAGGGACTTAAGAAGATGCATGTATTGCTCGAAAACCAGCACACCCCAACTAATCACCAAAACATCAGCAAACACATGGAGTTGTGTCACCAAGTGCAATAATGTCCTTATGGCAATGCGAAACTGGAGAGCCTGCTGGTTTACACTGGTTTACAATTAAATGCTTTTGCTTGGCCCACAACTTTCCCTGAATCCCTTCTAACATCTGTACTCCTCCAACACTGAGAGAGGTCCTGCATAAATACACTGTGCAGTTCATACATACATGAACAGCAACTCCATACAACAGGAGCTGAAATTCCTACATGGATGATACTATATGGGCATAATTAATTGCAAATTCAAGCAAACAGTCTCATATCCAGTCTACTATCAATGGCTCAATAACTAAATTATTGGCAGTGAGGAACGCTGATGATGTGTTACGATTCTGCTCAGATGACTATAGATTATTCTCACATATTAACAAGCGACACAGTGGTTTCGTTGTGAGGACTGTTGTCTCGCTATAAGAAAGTTCCGGGTTTGAGTACCAGCTAGCCAGAAACTTTCTGTGTGCAGTCTGCATGTACTCGACATGTTTGTGTGGTTTTCCACCATCATACATGCCAGCTATCTACCGCTTTTTGGGCGTTTTTTTCAGAGTGAAACACCCCAGAGGCGGTGTTAGACCCGAAAATTATTGGCTATTATCCCACCCTTTATTGACAACAATTTATCCTGGCTAATTCTAGATGGTTTTCCTTCATTAACACGTTTTCCAATTCAAGAATAATCAAGTGACAATTGAAGACACGGCTTCTCTCCCCCATGCGATCTAACAGCGACAAAATAATGGGCTACATTCAGTACAGAAAAATAATTTAATTATAATTAGGTCTATGCACCTTCACTCGGTGACGGCATTTCAGAACTCTTCAGCAAATTAAGGTAATTTTGGCGACAAATACGTACACCTGTTTTTGCAGCACGGTCACGCAACTCACTGTAAAAAATAGACAGCTGTCTGATTGGAAAATGTAAGCGGATGAAACCACGTATAGTCACCAAAATTACCTTCATTCGCTGAAGAGTTCTGAAATGCCGTCGCCGAGTGCCGGTGCAAAGACCTAATTACAATTAAATTATTTTTCTGTACTGAATGCAGCCCATTATTTTGTCACTTTTAGATCGCATGGGGGAGAGAAGCCATGTCATGAATTGCCACTTGATTATTCTTGAAATGGAAAACGTGTTAATAAAGGAAAACCATCTAGAACTAGCCAAGACTAATTGTTAATAAAGGGAGGGATATTAGCCCAGGTCTAACGCCGCCGCTGTAAACGCCCCGAAAGCGGTAGTCTACCGCCAAAAGCGGTAGAGTTGGCTTGCATGCACCAGACACTCCAAGTTCCCCCATCCAGGATAAGCATGCACTATAAGAATACTCCTACCAGCCCCTCTGACTGAGGAGTTGGACCCCAGGTGCTGCTCTGTGGCGACCACTGCTCCTAAGAGATTAGGATGGGTCAAATGCAGGGGACAAATTACCCCACAGGGTTCATTAAAATATACCCCATTGCTGGCATTGTTGTGGGATGCAGGATTAGTCCACAATTAAATTCCAATGATTGGGTACAAATTTGTCCAGTTCACCACTTACCTTTCATTCAGACTGGTGACTACCTGAGGTCAGTTTATCATTTATCTTTGAGAAATCACATAATGTGTCACCAAGACACTGACTGGGACGGCTAAGACGAAATTATCTTACAAAAGCAGCCACCCAGTCAGCATGTGGACCCCAAAACGCCCTGAGGAACCAACTCTACTGGCCCCACACTGCAACAAGCATCTCCTCGGTGCTAAATAATTCATTACCACGACTGATATTCCACATAAAAAGAACAGGGGAAAGTCCCAGTGTAGCAGTGGTGGACACATTTTCTAATAAATACAATACAATACTGGCTGCTTGCTGGCTTGTGGGATATGAGTGGTGAGGACGATCCGAGGCATTGAGCCACATCAATAATTCATTGAGGCGCTGCCCGGACAACACAAAAGGGTTCTCTCAGTGCTGTTGGCGATGTCATTTGGGCCAGCAGGGTATCCTGATGGAAGGCTTTCTGGATGGTACTCTTGGGCCTAGAACAAGGCCCTTAAACCTAAGAATGCTCCAGAACCTTTTTTTCACTAGCACTCCAACTGTCCTTACTTGTGTCTCTGGTTTTTCTCCAAGATGGCTCATGGAAAAGAGAAAGACGCTCACCGTGGACCTCGTTTGCTGAATTAACCCTTAGAGCGCTATAGGTAACTATAGGTGCCTAATGATGTAAGATACAAAAATCAGACGCTGTTGAAAACCTATCATGTGGCAACTTGTTTAAAAGAGCTCCCTTAATCAAGTTGCCACATGATGGATTTTCAACAGCTTAGGATAATTACATTTTTAAATCCTTGAAAAATTACTTCACGCCCTAAAAGTTAAAAGGGATACATGAAGTGTGAGAATATTTTTGTTAACTGGTTAGTGGGTGAATTGCTGTTCCATGGTGCTGGTCACGTTAGGAACGTTTGTGATCGCCACACTCCCTCCAAGTCCTCTGTGTGACTGCCGTTCTTTCAAGCCAAAGAAGAGCCCTGTTACAGAGGAGATTTTTAAGTATTTATTTTTTCACATTAATGGAAAGGGATTCCTCAAAGGGGACATTATACGAACTGGCACATTCCACTCAAAGATTTTCCATACTCTTCAGCAGTTAGCGTTTAAACTCTTTCCTCCAGTCCGTTGCTTACTTCTCTCACCATGTTCCATCAGAGGTATTCCACACGGTTGTTTGTCTGGATCGCGGACTGCAAAGCTCCCCCTCGTTTGGGTTATTAAAAGAGCCTCGCCGTGATGCTGCCTGACTCTTTGAAATGGGGCGGCTCCGCTTCAAATGAACCGCAATGCAGGAAAAAGCTCTCCCCAGCTCTATCCAGACTGTAGCTGATTGCACACAGTCGGAGATGGAGATCCGACTGGAAATCAAACCGCCACTTGCCATGGAAAATTTCAGGACAGACTCTTCCGACGTGGAGGGGAACCATCCTGGATTTGTTCTGATGAAGGCGGCAATCAGAAGAGCTCAGACACGTTTAAGAAATTTAGAAGTTCATGAACAGGTTACTTATGAAGTAGGGTATATATGCAATGAAGTACTTGTGCCGGTAGTGATACAAGTATAAATTCCTGCAAATCCTTCAAGGTGTGCTCAGTGCGTTTGTACGTATGAAACGTCTGCACTTAAATTTTAGAGTATTTACAACTGCATGCAGTGAACCATGCTGGAATTCTTAAATTCTTCTGATCACAATTAACACAAGTTGATGGACCAAGGCAAAAAAAAAAAAAAAAGCTAATTAGCACCTAGTCAGTTGACTTCTATCTATGGTTATCAAGAGGTTAGCATGTAGCAAGGAGTGCCTCTTTAAAGACCTCACAGTATGCTTTCATCTACAAATGAGTTTCAGAATCGAGTAATCCTAATCAACGAGGCCATTAAATATCCTGTCATCAAATCATACGTTGTACAATCTCATGCCAATTCTGGCTTTGAGACAGAGCAATGTGTGGACTTCTGTGGTATTTATAGACTACGGATTAACTGAGAGTGAAATTATTTGGCAGTTGGTTTTTGTAGCTTCTTTTCCTGAGATACTGTGTTTTATTGTTATTACTCTGTGTAAAACGGCTATCTGACCACAAGCTGAGGGTTAATCTTCGTCCACATATGTCTGGATTCTTAAAATAAACATGCCCTTGTTCATAAAATCTCACCAAACTTTTTTATTTTACAACTGGGAATCCTGTTGAGCTCTTAAATTTGACATTAAAATATTTTTTGCTTGTTTAAAAATTTGTATGATCTGTTTTTCTGACATAATAGTAAAATCTCTTTTTTGCTTTACTTCATTCAAATGGGCTTTAAAACATAAAGCCAGAAACAACAAGCATTTCAAAAGGAACTTTTCCTTGTTCCTGAGAAAAATATGATACGGGATATTATTAAATACCTACTGATGAGTCCAGACACAATGTCCAGCAGAAAACCTTTTTCTTGGATTAATTCACAATTAGTTCAAGCCTTGGAAGCATTAGCAGATAAAGCTGAGTTGTGTCGAGCAATGTGAGATTAATTTTCTTGTCACATGAGTGTTGGATTGTACTCTGTCATCATGTTTGACTTTCCAGACATTCCGCTGAAATTCGGTTCAAGTCAGAGAAAGACCAGACGCGGTCAAACGAGGCACCAAACATTAGACGCGACGCTAAAAGCCCTTCCCACTTCACCTTTTCCCCTGACACTTATAGTTGATCCCCGACAAAATGTTAAATAGTTTCCATAATACGTATCTCACTAGGTTATAGCTTGCTGGCTTTTGGTTTTAAAACTGACAAATGTAGATGAAGAAAGGTTTAAAGAATGCGATTGTCATGTCCACTTAAAACTAAAGAACCATTCAGCCGTTCAGAACTCGACCTGTCGGAAACAGCTAACCGCGGAGATTACTTGAACAGTGTCATCAGTCATTCGTGGAGAATGGTGGAGGTGTGCGCTTCTCTTAGTGAACTTAAATGTTTAAAGCTGGAACCACCAAAAGCCACTGTCCACATCTTAGTTAAAAACCCAAACTGCAAAGACGCCAAATAAATTATTCAAGTTATTCCACTTGAACTGAAGTCCTCAGACTCGATGACAGGTGCAGGGTACTGTAACAGGGTGAACTTAAGTCATGGGAATGGCCACAATCTGCTTCATTATAGCCCACACTAGGATCTTCACAAGAGTACCTGGTTCAGTTGAAGAACTACAAACACACTGCAAATGCTCCTACACAGAAGACCTGAGACCAAAACTAGAAAGTGTAATTTCTAAGTGTCCCCTTTTCGGAATATATTCCAGCCAATGACGGTCAAACTGCTGACCACAAATGTGAACCATAAAACTATCAGTTTTTATTTCATTTATTACTTAATTGAAACGATTATACTGCTTTTGGCTGCTGTTATAACAGTGCGAAGGTCTGAATGATTAGGGGGCATTTTGCAAAAAAATCTGTGCATTCTACAAACGTTTCTTTTTAAGGCCAAGAGTGCAATTTACTATTTATGCCATTGCAGCTGCTAATAGAGAGAGAGAGCAACATATTCTCATTCCAACTCGTCATATAGTGACACTACCTGACCAAGCGTCGATGTACGACACAAACGCTTAGGGTTAAGGTCTGGGTTAAGGGTTAGGGGAAAGGGTTTGTTTTAAACTGGCTTCAAATAAGGATGCCTAAAGTGTCATTTTGCCTCGTACATCGATGCTTGGTCAGGTTGCGTCAATGTATGACGCGTTGGGATGAGACTGGGCTCGAGAGAGAGCAAGAAAAGAAGAGAGATACAGATGGAAGAAAGACAAACACAGACATGATAGACCGGTACGGAGATTGTTGTTGACAATGAGATGCTTGTGAGTGAAAAACTCTGGATTGCAGCCCCAAAAAAGCCCATAGAAATCAGAGGCTCACTGTAGTCTTGGAGAACGTGCAGAGGTCAGCATGTATGATCCATTACGGCAGCCCTGACAACCACAGGAGAGCCATTAGCCACTCTTCCCTCTGCCTTAAACAGCCTCCTTTTCTGGGGGAGCTCTCACACCCCCCCGTCTGGCAGTTAGTATGGGAAGCAACAGAGTCCAGCACTGCTTGCTCCCAATGCTTAAGCCAGTGATGAAATCCCTGTGGCTCCCTCGCCGAGGCTACTCCTGCCAGGGTGAGTGAGAGTGTTCGGGGTGAACCGAGGCTATTTTTAAGGTGGCCCCAGAGCCCATATTTCACCCTAACTGAGCTTCTGATTATGTCAGGGTTACACGATCCTAACCCAACCTCTACCCATCTTAACCAACGCAATGTAAACAATTCTACTGGCACATAACGGTATTTTTCACGCCTATGAGGAGTCATTGCCTGCATTCTCCACCCTAGCGCCATGACCGAAGGGTGCTAGAGTCATCAGTTGAGCATGATCCTCGGGTTTCAGCTGGGCCGTTACTGTAGATGGGGCTTGTTAGCATCCTATGAATGGAGTGCCGTCAGCCTGCAGGAGCAGTTCGGACCCATTTTTTACCCCACTAAAATCTGGCCTGGAATCCCTGTCCAGGACAGACTGCTAAATCTGCCCACCAGCAGGTGGCAGTGCCAATTCTGAACTTTGAGAAATGGTTTTTGCCAGTTGTAGAGGCGCAGGTTCCTGCTGTTCGTTAAACACTCCAGTTCCACTGAACATGCCCGGCTGCAAGTGACGTAAACCATTCACGCTGCCATGGTTTTTCATCCTCGACTCGTTGTCACCAATCTTTTTCCTGCGTGGAGTCGATACTTAGCGATTTCACTTTGGGTCTGCAAGAGCAGCGGACATTAGTCTGGCTCCCTCACTGCCCTCAAAGAACTTGCAAAGCTCATCCAGATTCTGCAACCTTCCATAGCGGTGGAATCTCAGGGCCAGTGGGGAACAGCACTTAAAGCCTCCCCAAAGGCCAAGGAAAGAGGCTATATTACTCCAGAGTTCCTCAATAGAGACATGAGGGTTCCAGAGAATGCGGTAAAAGAGCCATTTTGTTTCCATCCCATGATTAAATGACACCATCTCAAACGCAATTCTTTTTTTAAATTTTCTGATTTTTCATATCCGAAAACTTTCCCCTTTTATGCTTGTTTCCATCAGTGCTTGCTGATTTTTCGTCTGAAATTAGTAAGTTTCCCTTCTAATGAAAGAACAAAAAAATTCAACAATGTCATTTGTGGGCAATGGCTCAGTTTTGCCCGATGGAAACAAAATGGCTCCTATTCTTGAGTTGTCACGACTCTAATTAAGGGCTCTGTTTTAATCATACCACTATCGCATGCCACAGAGGCAGCAACAAGTCAATATTTGGTTACGTTCAGCTGTTCTCAGTGTACCTAATACAACTGGAGGAAGTCTTTGAAGGTGTGACAGAAATCTATTTAGGGTGGCCATCTTGTTTGAATATTGTATAGTACTTTTGTAAACAAAATGCTGTGCGTGATAGTTTCTTCCAAGGGGGTGTGGCTCTGGACAGCCTAAGCATTTGGAATGGTTCCCTCTTCCACACAATGATGGTTCGTATTCTTATTGGCTGACCACATCAACTTCCTGTGGGGTTTTGTCAAGCGGTCTTGAAGCACTGAGCTCAGACAATCTCATACTGGGCGAGGTCCTGAGTGAATTGCGCCCAAATCCTAGCACTCTTACGGTGTGCGCAATGCCACAAATTACTGCACAATCCTTTTATTGTGTGTATTAAACATAAATTCAACATTTTATAATAGTGGCACTTTAGTAGTGCTGTGACATCACATACCCTAAATGTTGTGATATCATATGCCATCGGAGCTGTGGCATCATATACCCTGTGTGTTGTGATATCACATACCCTCATTGTTGTGACATCATTAGCCTCAGCGTTGTGATATCATATACCTTTTGTGATTTGACATCATACTCCCCCAGTGTTGTGATATTATATACCCTCAGTGTTGTGATATTATATACCCTCTGTGTTGTGCTATCATATAACCCCAGTGTTGTGATATATACCTTCGGTGTTGTGATATTATATAACTTCAGTGTTGTGACATTGTATACTCTCAGTGTTGTGATATCCTTATCCTAAGTGTAGTGATATCATATACCAGCTGCTCATTTATTTAAATATCCTAAAATACCATAAAAATTAGCATTAAACTTCATTACCGCTCAATATTTCATTAATTTAAATTCCTCTCATTTCCTCGTCTCCCAGTAAAGCTTGGTGAAGATACAGGAGGCACTTTGTAAAATATATTCATTAAGGCAAAGAGAGACCATCTGTTATTCCTAAACATGCTGTGTGAAGTGGGACATTTCACTCATTGGTTTATGGAAAATCCCTGTTTCCATGATTAACACAAGGCTATCTGTATCACATGCTACATCCTAGGCTTTTCAAAAACATGCAGAACCGGCAGTTTCTTGACCCCAATCACTGAGACGTCATTCCAGAACAAATGCTGGATGGTAATTAGCCAACAATGTTGCATTATTGAGGAGAATTGAAAATGCACTTGAAATCAATTCTGTATGCATAACTGAGATAACAGCTGAATAAATTAATACAATATGGTTCCTTTTTAAGAGGTGCACGAAAGTCAATTCAAACTCATTCCCCTGCTGTTGAAGCATACAGACAAGTCTCTAAAAAACAATCAGTAATTGCACACAGGTTGGATATTTTTAACTTTTGACCATTTGAATAAGGTGAACACCTCTCAAGAACAGTGGATTTAGGGCCAAATTCTCCTCTGTACCAGGACTCTAATGTTTAAGTTTGAAGAGTGGATTTTTTGACAGTTTTGTCAGCTTTAAAAGTCACTGTTCTAGACCTCATTCACTTTGAGTTATCATAAGTGAAAGTTATATCAATTTCTTTATTCACACATTCTTGACCGTACTCTTTATAGGGTTAAGATATATATGATCAAAAATATGACATTTTTAACTCATTCTATGCTGATGTCACAGTCATTGGTGATTAAAAGCAAAGTAGTTCCAGACCACCGAGTAAGAACGATAAAAAAAACACTCAAATATCTTGTACTCAAAGGATTAAACAAAATTCCAAAAGGCCATGACCATTAAAGTGCACCCTGACAATGGTATACGATAAATTATTCAGTTACATCAACGCTTACAGCGTTTATATAGTCCTACTTATGCTTAGACCCAAATGGACTCTGAAAGAATTGATTTAATGCCGAGCATTGCACCGACAGTGTACTTCAGTAAATCTGAAATAGAGAACAGTGAGAATCAGAGTCGTATATCCAAGTAGTCGTCCACCAGAGCAGTACTTCCAATGGAAATTATACATGAATTATGGTCCAGAATTCAAGCCAGAAGAGGACAGCAAGGCTTTGTCGACCGCTGTAGGATCTAGACCACACTGTGTGCGGATGAAGACAACCATGAAACATTGAAAAACCCACACATTTCTACTCTGATTTTCCTGTCAAGTTTATACATGATTCATTCAACAGCAATATAAATTTATCCTAAACCCTCGCAAATATTCAACAATGAATTATAAGTGCTTGTTGCTTCTCCAGTAGATTGGCAGCTCCCCTTTCAATGAACTTACTGAATTATGTTTGCCCAGGAGAAATGAATTATTGCGCTCATTAATTTCTTTGATTTAATGAAACTGCTGGAACATGTGCCTGTGATGTGTAAACCCCAAATTAATAACAGTCACAGAAAAGCAAAAATATCACAAATATAACATGTACAGCACTGTACTGCACCCCCATCTTGTTGCAGGCAAGCAATCAGACATGCACACCCAAACTTTAGGTCCCCCTTGACCCCTACAAGAAAGCTTTCTCAGTTATAGCTATCAGACAGCATCTGTTTGCTTCAGTCTTGCCGTCTATCCCTCCCCAAATAATCTATCGTCTGTCCCGGAATCATCACTCGCTCCATGGTGTTTGCTTTTCACTGATTGCTGTGAAATAATAATCCCGAGTTTGTTTGCTTACCTGTCTGCGTATCATTCTGCTATAGTTAACGTACTGAACCGTATGTCTACCATGTAGTTTACGTGCTCATTCATGACTAAACTAAATGACGCTCAATATGAATTGCACCTGGTCTGATCTGTTGTGTAGTGCTTTCCTTGGCCTCATTTTATGCATTTATTGTCCGTCACTTTGAATAAAAGTGTCTGTCAAATAAGTGAAATTGTCACTCTTTACAATAAGTGCATATTAATTGTAATAAGCATGAACTATTTGTGAATCAGCAGTGAACTAATGCATCAGAGAGATGAATAAACATCATCTGTGCATTACTAACCATTTATTAATGCTCATTTCAAAGTCTAAAACATCTTTTAAGTATCACTGAAGTAACAGTTCAAACCGTTGATCCATTCAATAATGTATAAATTGATGCATTAGTTGACTTAAACACCATAAGTAGATGATTACTACACACATTTATTTAGTGTTAATTACCAAATACTTAATGCTTATTACTGCGTTAACTAATGTTAATTGGTGTACCTTTATTGTAAAGTGTTACCAGTGTAATTTAGTGCAATGGTAACACTTTATAATAAGAGTACATTAATTAACATTAGTTAGTGCAATAATAAGCATTAATCATTAGTGAATTAACACTGAACTAATGTATGATATGCTAAATAAACATTGTGTAAGCACTATTATGCATTTTTTATGCTCTTTGTGACCCTATTGTAAAGTTAAAAACTTTAAGTTGCTCAGCAATGTATAAGTTATTACATTAGTTAACATGAACACCATTAGTAAATGATTACTACATGCAGTGCATTAGATAACTGTTAATTAACTATTAGTTAATGCTTATTACTGCATGAACTAGAGTTAATTGATGTACCTTCATTGCGAAATGATACCAGTGTAATGTAGTGTAATGTAGCCCCAGTAGGAGGCAGTGTTATAGCTCTGCCCCTCAGAGGGGTGGTATATGTATCACTATGAATGCAAGGTAGGACTGGGTTATGGGGAATGTTCGATGCTATTGCAGCATTTTACCCTGGTGACTGAGGGCTTCCTTGGCCCATGGCCAGGTGGCGGCCCCGGCCAGCTCCTCCCGGACGGAGTTGTTGGCGAAGAAGACGTTGAGGGTTTCAGCGCTGCTAAGCTGTAGAATATCCTTCAGTTCCTTCACACTGATATAGGCCCTAGAGCGGGAGGACAGAAGAGTGTTATCACAATATTATGGCCCTGGAATGAACAGTGATATTGACACGGTTATAACTGTGTTATAACCATGGATCAGAGACAATTTTATAATCATGTTATGACTACAGAGAATTCAGAAAGAGAAATATTGTCTACCTGTTTCAACACAGGTCTTGGTGTGAAAAAACCTAGTAAGTTATAACCAGTTATATCCATCACAGAGGGGGAGAGTACCCTAACTTACTGATCGAAGCCCTAATGTGTGGAATTAGTGCAATAACAATGTAATTACCTTGGAACACAAAAAGAGGTGGAGGAGGGCAGCAAATACAAGACAGAAAAAGTTAAATGAGTAATAGTAACAGTACAATAACCATCCTGTCAGGTGACTTTCCTAAACCTTGATGGCAGTGCTTTGTGGGAGAGTCACATGACATGAGTGCTGACGACTTACAGGCCTGTCTGTTTCAATATCATTGTTTTGGTTCTGCACCTATCGAAAAGCAGTCAGAGATTAACTGGCTGAAAGGCTTGACTTCTCAAAGTGTAATCAAGCATTAATAATTGGCCAAGGAATCTGGAAAATACAGTATAATACCGCAAAAACTGCCAAAATGAAACAAGTATAACAAAATTAATAAATCAAGCTTTCAAAACTTATTGTTATTAATTGTAGCAATGTATAATCATTAGTATTAATTGCAGCAATGTATAATGGCTGTCTGGCTGAACATTGAGATCATGCATCATGACTTTGGAAAAAGTTCTAACAGAGAGTGATTTGCATAAATGACTAATTCCCCATGCAATGAACATTTTGGTAAGAATTGATTTTGGGCCAGCTCATGAAAGATTAATATTTCCAAGTGTCCCCAAAGTGTTCAGACAAATATTGAGATATTTCTAAACAAGTTCCAGTTATGATGCAATACGGGGATGATATCGGATCATTTCTACAAGAAAAATTCTAGGCACTAAATTCAGTCATGAACAAGGTTACGCACGTCTGTCTCCAAGTATTTGAAGATTTTGATTGCTAGCAGCTAGCTGAAGACAAGATTTTTAGAGTGTGATTGTTTGGTTTGGTAGAGATGCATGAAGTGACCCTCTTTTGCCTTCCCAGCTGTGATATACTGGCAGTGAGCTGCTTGTTTGACGCGTGAAGTGACCTTTGCTCTGATGCTGGAATATGACACGTCATTTTGCTAATTTGCTCTGATAGCTGTTAAGCCTTTGCTCAAGCCATTACTGGCCTGTTCCTCATAATGGTTAGCGTCTTAATGTCCCAAAACGATGCCCATTAGTTAAACCACCTACTGTTTTTGCATTCCATTCCAGAACATACTCTGCCTCCGCTAAGCTTTCCCATAAGTCAGTCTGTCTTGTTTTAGTGATATTTTTCCTCCAACAGGTGTGGGAATTAGTGCAATCATTCAAAAGAGGAACTGCCGTGATGGACACTCAAGAATACATTTGTTGTAAGGTAATAATTTTTTAATGAAAACCACGAGGGTCAAAATTATTGGCATCCTCGAAAATTTTTGTTTAAAAAAACACAGCAACGTGTTTTTTTTTTCCTTTTTTTTTACATGCAGCCTCTTCTTCGCAATTTTTATCAAAAGTGCCTACAATTCTGGACCTGCGTGTGATATATTTCGGAGAAATGCCTTTTCCCGGTGAAGAATTTGGCTTGGTGTGCGAGGAGAGAGGTGTTTTTGGTGATTTTGGCTTTGAACGGCTGAGACATGACACTGGAGAGCCCAAGGGGGGAGGATCCATGTAACGTACATTAGGATTAACCCTTAGAGCGCTGAAATAAATTTTAGAAGACATAAATTTAATTATCTTGTGCTGTTGAAAACCTATCGTGTGGCAACTTGTTTTAAAGAGCTCCCCAGCAGGAGCTCTTTTAAACAAGTCGCCACGTGATAGGTTGTCAGCAGCTTTGATTCTGATATCTTGATATCATTGAGCAACACTAGCTGGATTTAGCGCTCTCTAAGGGTTAAACACAGGGGTGCAGAAACAGAGGACTTTCAGGGAGCGCAGAATTCCGAGCTATGCCAGGGGTACAGCAATGAATAACATAAAAAATTTCATGCATTTATTTGTATTTATTTCATTTTTTTGAGCTGACGACTGTCTCTCTCCCTCCCTTCTTCCCTCTCTCACACTCTTTCCCCCTCTTTCTTTTTCTATCTCCCTCTTTCCCTCTCTCTGTCTTGCTTTTACACTCTCTCCCATCTTTTTCCCTCCCTCCCTCCCTTCCTCTCTCTCACCAACTTTCCCTCTGTCTGTCTTTCTCTGGCTCCCTCTCTCTCTCCCTCCTCTTTCTCTATTGCTCTCTCACTTTCCTTTGCACTCTCTCACTCTCTCTCTCTCTCTCTCAGGTGTGACCCTAAACCTCTGCACAGGTTGCACATTCAGTTTTTTGCAGCGCGCTCCGAGAGGGAAGGGTAACCTGGGTAATTAAGCGATTTTGCAAAATTGTTTTCTTTCGAAAGATAGCAAGCCACAAACTTTCAGAGACTTGTCTAATCTTGTTTTTTTCCAGCCTGAGGTTACAGATGAGGAGCTCGCTGCCAAGACAAATAATGCAGACCTTATAACTTTTTTCCCTTCTGCTGGCACAAGAAAACAGCATTTCTGAATAAATAATTTCAGGCTGAAAGGCCTACATAAACAAACTCTCCTGCACTCAGGCTTGCCCTGGACCTAAGTGCTAAAGCAATAACAGAAGGTAGTTATTCAAGCTTCACACCTTCCCTCAGGTCTTCTAAAGGCACGACCAGTCGATAAGTAAACAAAGAAGCCCTACTTCAGCTCTATATTTGATAATTTTCTTGTATTTAGAAATATATCAGTCTGTGCACACGCAGTACTTGAAATACATCTTGACAAATAAACTCTACAAAGTCACTTGAGGACTTCTGCAAATGATTCTCTGCTTGTGAATTAAGGCTTTTACACTCAAAATGTGAATGGTTTCCATGTTAAAAAAGCGATAACGCTCTTTCAATATAAAATTTTTGGACAAGTTGGCATGCCCTTTGGGCACATTCAGTGCCAATATCAGTATCTAATATGGTAAAAGAGATTATATTTAAAAATAAATCAAAAAATAAATGAATGAGTTCAGCGTGTAATTATTTTGCTCTCTAAAATGGCACAGAAACGTGTTTTAAGGTGTCTCAGCACCCAGCTACCTCATTTGGTTTCCCTCATGCAGAAACCTTGGAAGAGACCCAAGAAATATATATTAACTGCAGATTTGTCAAAGAAAATTAAATCTAATGAAATCAATTTGAAAGCTGAAAGTCTATCATATCAGTCCATGCCGATCACTTCATTCCAAATACAATTAAAAAGTTGGATATTTAAAATTGAAAAATGTTTGTCTTCTATGTATGTCAATAAGCTTACAGTAAAGTGCTCATACCCTTTTGGCTATAGAGAGTGTGATCAAATAAATCCAATGAAAAGCTCAATTTGTAACTTAAGACAACAGACATAATAGGATTTCAATTCTAGACCAGGAAATTTATCTAAATGAAAAGGTTCGATTCTATAACTGTAAAAGTAAAACAGCAACATTTAAGTTTGAAAACTGGTTCTACATGTAAATCATCTGAATTATCCTGCACCTTGACTGGTCTGAATATCTATTTTACCCTTTGAATTTTTTGTATTCTTCTATTACTATCTTCAACATTGGCGAAGGGAGGGGAGGGACCACTGGAGCCACGGCCCCTGCTGGAATCTGATTAGCCCCCTCTCGGCCCCCTTGGAGAAACAATGTCTTGTCACTGGGTAATTTGTTTTCCCTCAGAGGAGCGTTAGCTGGTTGTTACAGCGCAGCTTTATGAGGGCGGGGTGAGGGGGAAACGGTATTGTGGTCAGTGTTGCCAGATTGGGCTGGGCTGGTTTCGATTGATTTGTACGGGCAAAAATTCCCTTGGGCGGGTGGACACATTTTGGGCTGGTTTGGGATGAACTCGGCGGTTTTATTTAACATCCATAATTTGCATTTATTAAGTGCGCACGTAAAACATTTATTGGCTTTTACAACATTGATTGACGTATATTTTGGCCACTCTCATTGAGAGGAGGTAGCCAAGGCCATGTGGTCACGCCCAGAGCCATGGTCACGGTGAGCTACGCCCCCTCCCTCCCCTCTGGACCCCATAACATTAGTGCAAAATGTTAGCCCAGAAGGCAAGCGCACCTGAGCAGTCACAGGCCCCCGCCTTTAGCCAGCTAAGCCTCCTACCCTGCCCAGATAACCGCCATTACCGTATTATTGTAATCATACAAGTTTGGGGAAAAGAGTTAAATGTATTGGAAAGAGTGGTTGGTTTATAGCAACTGATGCTGTCTGTCAAAGCAAAGCCCAAAGCAAAATTTGGAGCACCAAGCTAGCCAATTTAGCTAAGCCCCTTTCCAACTGTAAAAACGTTACTGTGCCCGTGACCAGATCAAGGACATCACCAACGACCAGCTGAAATGTCATGAATTCCTAAAATCCTTGTTACTTATGTTGCATTTCTTGAGTTAATAAATGCTGTAATTATTTATCGGACATGTCTGGCTATGAAACAGCAGCGCTAAAGATAGCCAACAGGCTGCAGTCCCAAGTGCAGGATAGAAAAAAAAAAATCTGCTTCGGCGCCGTATTTCAGGAGAGCGCACAGAGACGATATTGGTGAGTCCCCATATTTCTAAATCGCCCATTCCCTTCGGCATAATCGGTTGACATGTCCTTATAACTTTGTGGTTATGTAGCTACGCTACCATTTCACGCAGGAGCGTGGCTGCGCTGCACAGACAGCCCACAAGCTAGAGGAGTTCTGGCTTTCAGATACTTTTGTTAGTGCTAAATGCGGCAATATTTGAGATAAAATTCAAATGGCACAAGAGCACTTCGTGGATTTATGCCAGGTATGTACGTACAGAAAAAAGTGATCCGTAGCCTATAGGTCGGAGATGACCTGACAGGAAACTCAATTTTCCCTCTCGAAAATGTCAAAGTTTTCTTGAAATGGCTGCAGGAATTATAACAAGCTTGCTTCTCCGTCCGACCATTGAACATTAATACAAGCAGAAAGACCAGAATGTGTCGATTATCATGACGTATATTCGTCAGTATTAGTTCGTCCAAACCACAGAAAAAAGGATTGAGGGGAGGAAATATGCTTAAGAGCGATTACCCTTATGGAGGACATTAGTTTCACTGAAATTAAAATTGCATCCTCTAACGATAAATATCTTGAAAAAGAAGCAGACTAGGTCGTGGGTCTTATCGTGGGATGATTGACATTTTAACCCAATAAGATGCGCAGCTACTGTATTTAAACCTGTGGAACTTCAGGGCAATTTTTATATTTTAGCTGTTTGAGATCCCAAGGTTTCCAACGATTCCAATTTTTTTTTTTTTTTTTTTTAGACTTACAGGGAAATGTGAATAAAATGATATGCTAGATATTCCATTTGATGTAATGCCGTGGCCGTAAAATCATGGCGTCCTGGATATGAATATTTCCCTCAATCTAAGTGTGATGTGGCCTCACTGAAGCGCTGCCATCATCAGATACAAAATACGTATGTGACATTTTCCTACGGTTTGAAAATAATTATTTTTCTGACTTTGAACCTATTTATGGGAACTTGGGAAGTTAGAGTAAAGAAAAGCGCCAGTCAGAAAACGTGAAAACTTTGCCAACAGTTGTCTTGATTTTTATCTTTTAAATAGCTACATACATGAAGTATCGCCCAAAAACACAGTAGCAAAAGAAGGGGCGAGTCGGCTTGTTCGCTTCTGACGGCTGTTTTCTCCCTTGAGGGTTTGTCATCAGTGATTTTGGTATATTGGACCATTTGACTGTATAGCTACAGTAGATTTCCTGAATAGCTGTAATTACTGTATATCGCTTTTGACAGGCTAACGTTAGTTGCGATTGTGTTCTCAGTCTCGTTCGCGCTTCTGTGGATACGTGTAGCGAGGAAATTTTTTTTCCTCATGGGCTTCAGGGGTATTGTTTACTCCCATAAAGATACATAAGAAATTATTGCATGGATCTGCTGATACAATTTGCCGCTCAGCATGGAAACAGGAGACTCATGCTATTGTAAATCTTGCAAATTGTAAAGATCTGTAAATATTAATAAGGGTAAACAATAATATTCAGAAATGTGTCACTTTTAGCCCTGTTCCCTTTCTTATAGCAAAGATACCATGACTTTAAAATTACCTGTATTCTATTTTTGTACATAAAACCCAGCCTTTGGTAACATCAGTGGCTGCACTTCATAGTTGAGGCCCAACACCTCTCCAGATCCTTTGGACAGACAAGAAAATATAAAGTCCTTCTATCTTACTTTATGCATTTGATGAGGCATAATTTTCTATTCTTTAAGCTGTGGATTCACTAGCAACTATTCACTGTTCAATGTAGCCAAATAAATCCTTTATTGTGAATCAATTTGAGTGTCATGAGTTACTTTTGAAAGTAGCAATTATTGTATGTTCCATTTTGTACAAGTATGTTCTGACCAGAAACCTTTTCCAGATCATGTTTATTTTGTTAGATCTATTTAATTAGCTAAGGTCTGTATTAAGTTATACAATGAGTACATGTAAAGAACACTTCTCAAGAAATTGCTATAGGCTACATCAACAAATAACACAGTAATTGGGTGCCCCCTAAAATATAGCATTGGCCCCCTATTGGCCCACCCTAAAAATAAATCCTAGAATCGCCACTGATCTTCAGGTAATATCCTCCAATAAGTCATAAAGTTGAATAAACACAGAATTCTTTCTCCTGAGAACTAGTGCTTGTAGCAGGGATTGTTTCCTGGGAGTCAGAATGTTTGATAAATATCCCTAACATTGGTGATTGTGGATCTAAAAGGGTTCAGAGATTAATGATTAATTAAGAAAATTGAAGCACACTGAGTTCCCTGCAATTGTCTTCATTTACCTAGTTTTCAGTTGTAATTGACCTTGTTCAGAACTGAAAAAAGTCAAATACGCACGGAAGCTTGGCGAATAAAAACATTTGCAGGAAACTCACTGTGCGTCAATTTACTTTTTTTGAAAGCAATAGTCAGGCCATGTTTTTCTCCTGCTAATGAATCCAGTTCACAGATTTTATTCATTTGTTCTGCCTCTTGGCTGGGAAAAAATGGTGCTAATTAGTGGACGTGGTTGACTGGATCAAAATATTACACAGAGCTTCTACTTTATGAATCTGAATTTTCCGCCTTTAGGAGAAATCCACATCATATCTCTTCTTTTCCTCGCCCAAGAGGAAAACGCCCCTTAGTTTAGTCACTCAGAGGTGTAAGCACAGGACTGCCAGACTCCGATCCTTTCATATCCTTCTATTCCCTATATGCTAGTTCTTTCTGCTTGAGCGACAGCCGTTTGCACAGTGACAGGAGTAGGCCGGGGGATTGGCTGGGCGGTGCAGTGGCGTATACCTGGAGTCAAACCGGAAAAACACTGGAATCGTGAGCTCTGAGAGTGAGACGCACCAAGCATGTATTCGCCATCAAAATGTCACCCCCGCAATAATCCTCCTGAACCCCTGAGGCCGCAAAACTCCCTGCCCTCTGAGCCAGCCTGGCGAGGTCAGGAGAGGTGTGTTTGGGGGCCAACTCTCCGTGGAGTTAGTTAGCAACTGACTTCAGGCTCCTTCAGCCATGGAGCTTGCTCTACTTAGCACTTCTGCTGCGTGAATTTACGTGCGTGCATGTGTGTGTGTGCGTGCGTGTGTGGTGGCTTGTTGAGTGAGCATGTGCATACATTTGTGTGTACACTTTTGAGCGTGTGTATGCGTGCGTACAAAAGTGTGTATCTGTGTTTGTCAGTGTGCACGCATATCTAATTGTGCACACACCTGTAAACACACGTATGCACCTGCGCGTGTTTGTATACTCCTGTGTCTGACTCTGCAGATCTCCACAGCAAAACTATAATCAGAAGCACATCAAACAGAGAGAGAATAATGATGTACCATCCGCCCCAAGTGTGGAGTAAATATCTTCGGATTTGGCAAAACTGGCCGAAACTTAACCCCTACCTTTCAACATTCCACGCTGACCAGTCCCTAACACCCCCCCATACACACACACACACACACACACACAGACCCAAGGCCTGACGGCACTGCTGCTGTCAAAGTTTTCAAAGGATTACCAGGCGCTGAGCAAAACAACGAGTGGCACCGCCAGCTTTTTTTTTCGCCCCCTGTCCACATGTATCGCCGGAGCCCGATTCATCTCTGCGGGGATTCTTTGAAAAACAGACAGGCACCTCGCAGGACGCCCTCGCCACATAAAAGGGCCCCTCTTGCCACTCCTCGCACAATGGCCACAGCTGGCCCGAGCAGCGGCAGCAGTAACAGGAGAGAGAGGAGAAACTGGGGCTCCTTTATCGCGAGCAGCCGACCGTCCAAAAATTTCTGCAGCCGACAAACACGGCGATTCAAAATCCTGCTTATTCAAAAGCAAGGGAGTAAAAGGGAAAGACAGTGTCCTCCTTCGTGAGCCGCACTTTCCCTTCTTGTGAAGCTTCTCAAATTTTGCACTCCTTCAGTGTACAGAGCCTTCGGTAATCACTTTGCCAAGACACCAAGCACAAATGCATGTTGCTAAAGAAACTGCAACAACAACTTTAGTGTCAAGCAAATATCAATTTCAGCGGAACGATCAAACAAGCCCTTGACTGTAATTTTATGGGTCTTTGAATTTTAAGACCTTCAAACTCTAATTTTAACACTTCAAATTAATTTTTACAAATTCAGAAAAAGCACTTTTTAATATTGTCGGACAACTTCGCAGACATATTCTGTATCTGAGTTCCATCACACTTATATTGAAAAAAATATCCAAACCCAGGATGCCAAATTTTTATTGAGACAGCATCACATCAAATGGAACATATGTAGATCTTGTACATCATTTTATACACATTTCCCTGCAATTCAGCAGGACATATTTGGGATCTTTATAAGCCGAGGGATCTTCAATAAGATTTCAAATAGGTCACAGGTTTGAATGGATGGCACAGCAGCATTTGACGAACTCCTGCATCGGTCAATTTATGGTGTTAAATCATGGCTCATCCATCCATACTTTAGTTTAACTCACTTGTTCCTGGTCAGGAGGATTCCATTCCAGCATACAAGATATGGCATGAACCAATGGGCCTTACAAAAATTCAGAAGTCGCTCACTCTCTCAAGGCTCGGTTAAAATTTCTGTATCCCATCTGGAAAATCCATCAAATCATAAACATAAAGTATCTCTTTTAAAGAGATACAGGTCAGAGTATTTTTTTTGCCAACATGAGTCACGTGAAAAAAAAACAGAGGCAGGAGGAAAATGGCAAGACCTCACAGGTTTTCTCGAACACCCAAGTTAACCGTGTCTGTGAATGCCAGGCCAGCGGAGACCTCTGTTTTTGAGCTTTCAAGCAGACTGTGCATTGCGGTTTGGTCTCTCTGTGTCCACTGGTCCAGCCAAACACTTTCCGGGTTCTCAGTTTGTGTGCCCCTTGTGCAGTGCACAATTCAGACCACAGGACGGCAAATGAAACCACTCTTACTTTGACCCAAGTTTTACAAGGCCCAGTTCAGCCGTTTAATCTCCATGCTCACTGCTATTTTGGTCCCACTGACAGAACCCATCCGACTTACTATATTAACGAGGACACGTTTCTGAAAGCACCATGAACATGATCCAACCATATCTAATATCAGAGATTTTAATATGACTCGTAATGATATCTTATTCATAATGTATCATATTTATAATACATTAATATAGAGTAATTATGAGATTATAAGATCAGTAGTATTTACAACACATTTGTTCTATGGCAATCTGATACATCAGCTCTGTACCTCAGAGACACTGTATGCCAAAGGTCACCAATCGTGCTCCTGGAGATGTAGCACTCAGTAGTTTTTTGTACCAACCCTAAATTGGGGCTCCTGATTATACCAGACAGCAGCTTAATGAGATCTCCGGCAGTTGAATTAGGGTTGGAATGAAAACCTGATGGACGGTAGATCTCCAGGAGCAGGGTTGGTGACCACCGCTGTATACAGTATACATAAGCTCTTGTGATTGTTTCCAGTAAACATTAGTACAAAGCAAATTAAGTTATTAACTGATCCTGAAGCATTTCTCTTGTGATCTGGAAACACCTAGTATGTCACTTTTGGTGGAAACTGAGTTTGACCCTTATTTCTACTCATTAGGTTTTGCCACTTTTTGTTATCATATTATCGGATTAAACCATCTGTATAAAGGACATTCTGCACAGGAAAATCTGAGCTAATTGCTAAGTAATGAAACTAATTGAGTGTAGTGAAAAGCTGATGAAAAATACTAGCTAGTAGTTTATGTTTACTATGTTTGGAAAAGTCCTTAAATTGCGAGAAACGCTTTGTTGGACTCACTACACTTTTCCGGATCGCAGGAGATTTAGCCGCAGAACCAAACGTGAAAGCGCAGTCTCACCTGTCCAGCGACTCTGGGTCAAAGCAGGTCTTGGTAACATCGGTAACTTCCGGGTCACAGCAGTCCCCGTCGTCGAAGTCATATCGAATGCCGTTGCACTCGGGGTCACACACCCCGTCCCGCCTCTTCCAGTTGTAGCAGGGCCCCAGGTGGAGGCAGTCGCCGCCGTCGTGCCCCGTCAGTGGATGATCGCACTCGGGGTCGCAGTGCCGGTTGCCGATCTTCCCCGTCTGGCAGTTGCTAAGGACAAACCGCTGGCGGAGGGAGGAGTTCCGTACGGTGTGGACGTTCAGCTCCCAGGTGATGTTGTAGAGCTGGAAGGCCTCGGTCAAAGCCTGGTGCTGGAGTTGGATCTGCTCAGGGGAAACAGTTGGCTGACCCCCATCGTCGTTGCAGATGTTCACCACTCGGTATCGGATGGTTTTACCCGTCCTCAGCTCCCAGTGGTCATTGTAGCTGAGGACCACGTCCGTATTGTCGCACACAGTAAGCCCACACAAGGGCGGCAGGAACGGGGACACCAGCGCCCTATGTGGCACCGGAACAGCTTCCAGAGTTGGGCGACCACTATCCTTGTAGGGCGTCCAGTGCCTGTCCGCCATGGAAAAATCACCCCTGAGGGTGACGATTGGTTGGTCCTCGTCCGATTGGAGGAAGTAGCCCTTGTGAAGGCCGTCCTGGGAGCGGGGCTTCCCCCACAACACCACGGCGGCAATCTGCCCCCGGAAGTTATTCCGGCGCTCCGATTGGTCGCCCCCCAGGAGCAAGGTACGGCAGGTGCTCATGAAGGAACTGTGCAAGTCGCCCGATTGCGCCCTGCTCTCGCCCACCTTGGCCCCGTCCACGTACAGCGCCATCTTGTGCCCGCTGTAGCTGACCACCAGGTGTGTCCAGGTGTTCGGTTGGTATCGCTGGTGCGCCACGATGGTGGTGGTTTTCGGGGAGCGGTCAGTGCGGAGGGAGAAGAAGAACCGAGCGTCCCTCTTTCCCCCGGGGTCCACGGTCCGGATGCCCACAGACCACCCTTTCTCGCTCATGGAGTGGGAGCAGTTGTCGAAAACTCCTGTGGGGCGGACAAAAGAGTACGGAAGTCAAAGTAGGACCAAGAGCATCAAAAAACCAATCAGACAAGTTTGAAAGAAAAAAAGCACTAAAACTTCGGTCTGTTTAACCTCTTGCGTGCGAGGCAATTCCCAAGAATGCAGCCTCCGCGAGCTTGAAAGTGTTTGACGAAGACAGGAGGTAAAATCGAAATGTACTTCTTTTTTTTTCCCCGAAACTCATATTGCTATCGTGTTCCCTTTTCGAACACATTACATGATTATAAAAATGTGGCCGGCCGGTTGCTTTGAGGCCTAACCCTGACTTCATCTGATGGATTTTGACTGGATTTGCTATTTGTAAGCTGCCACTTCTGTGAGTGATGTGTTTGTATTCGCTGAGAGATTTGGGGCTGAGTTAATGGCGGAAAGATGACGGGAAAGGAATGGGGCAGCTCAGGGACTTAAGATGGGTGGGGGGGTATTTAACCGGGAGACTGGAGAAGATATTATAGCTACCCTCTCTCCTCCAGGTGGACGAGGAGAAATGATGTCATCTTCGTTGCTTTGAAAGCTTTTCGTTCTTTCGGGCTAATCTTGGAGGGACGTTCAGATGGCTGTTTTTTCCCCCTTAGTTTCTGACAGCCGTGCTCTTATATGTCAGGACCTCCCAGTGGAGGGCCACAACACTGCCTGACAGCAATCAGATGCTTGGAGAGGGGGAACATAAGGCTCACAGCCTTGTGTACAGCACCTGCGCCTTTGAGCGAGAGGAATGAGTTGGACAGGTGACACCAATGAAACCACAGGGGATTCGGGTGTAAACGTTTGGCTCTGCCACAAGGGGCACTGCATACCGCCAAAGCAGTCAGCAGCGAACACTTATTTTTGACACTAAGTGCTGACAGCATGACTGTCATTCTGCCTCTGTGTAATATCATTATACCTCGGTGTTAACGCTAAATCAAAATTCAAAAGCCCTCAACATCAAAGCCTGTGAAGGCACTGTTTTCAGTCATAATAATAATAATAATAATAAGAAGAAGAATGCCATTATTTACCTGTTGCTTCCATCCAAAGCCACTTACAGTTGATTAGACTACACTGGAGCCAATCACCCCAAAGCTCGTGATGTAGAGCCCAAGAGCTGTACGGATCTAACTGTGGCTACACTGGGCCTTACCTGCTTGGCAACAATGTGCCCACATCACAACACAAAAGATAATCTTCAGAGACAGGGACCAAGAGCCACACCACTATTCATTCTGCTCCAGCTGTGTGGCTGAAGCTAAGCAGGTGTGGGCTCAGTTGGTACTTGGATGGGAGACCACCTGGGAAAGCCAAGCTGCTGCTGGAGGAGGTGTCGGTGGCCAGTAGCTTGTGATCTTCCCTCTGGCGGAATAATCTCCAATGCAGTGATGGGGACACTGTACTGAAGGAGACGCCATCTTTCGGATGAGACGTTAAACCGAGGTCCTGACTCACTGTGGTCATTAAAGATCCTATGACACTCTTCGATAAGAGTAAGGGGCTCCCCGGTGTCATGGCTAAAGTCCCAACACGGCTCTTTCAACCTGCCAGCTAATCATCCCCCGATCTAATTCGCTGTGCAATTTGTCCTTTCACTCCCCACCTCAACCCCCAGGGCTCCCTTGAAAAAGAGATTTCAATCTCAACGGGTCTTCCCTGGTTAAATGAAAGCACCAGAGGTGCTGATGCCTCGGTGTGTATTGCTTAGCCACTACTGATGTACAATAGTTGTACAGTAACATAAAAGCAAGCTTGAATACATAAACAGTCAATAGAGTGCGGTCCTTGTGCCAAAATCATGTGGGTGTGGCTTAACATTATGTACACAAAACGTGTATACTGAAACATGAAGTGCTACAAAAAATCAAAATTCTGGCACATTTAAAATCAAGAGAACAGTGTTTGTCACTCGTTGGCATTGTTACTTTAGCTTGGATGCACACGCTGTCGCAGTTATGATGGTAACAGACAGACAAACAAATACACAGACTGAGTACCGTATGCTCGCTGTGCGCATGCGCACACCGAGGCATAATAAAGGTTAAATAAATGAATAAAAAGGAGGAGGAGTATTTTACATCAGGAGCAATTCTGTTATGTGAGCAAAACCTAAACAATCCCAGTAAAGAGGTGGAAGATATGCAGGTTCTGTAAACATCGTCGGTAAAAAAGTTGTCATCCTGCAGTTATTAATAAGACAGTATTGAAAAGTGCACTTGTTTTAATGGGTAGTTGGTAAGCAAAACGATACCATGCACTGAGGTGCCATTTTAAAGGTAAAGATTCTCTGGGATGTGAGGACAGGATAGTCATGTCTATTGCTGCTTTACTGCGATTTTTGAGTTATGGAGAAACTGGGATGTGTCAATCATGGAAAAGGAGGATACTGATTGGAGTGCAGACGGTTGATGTAATCTGTCTAGCGGGTTCCAGCAGGAACCATCTTTGCGCTCAAAAATACAGCACCACACTGCTTTGAGACCCATTTTGATGTGCCCGATTCACAGTCGGTTCATTGCTCCTTCTCAGTGTTAATTTAGAGCACTAAGGTCAAACATGGTAAATTTGATTGCTGTAATTTTAATATCAAACATTCACTACTTCATTGCTTCATTTGTTAAGACTGAGATGAGTGAGGGTAGTCCCCCATTTAAAGACAGTGATTCTCCAGGACTCTTCAAAGACTGCCGGCACATCTGCTTTCCAGATGTTGAAAACCAGGACTGCTCAAGGTTAGGGAACACCCTTCGCCACAACACACACATGCACACACACAAACATGTGCACGCGCACACACACACACACTCATGCATGGCTATACACACACAGGTGTGCACACCTGCACACACACATGCACACATACACTCACAAATGCATTGGGTATACAAACATGTATCCAAGCATGTACACTTGCTTGGATACATACGTGTGTACACCTGCACCCACACACGCACATACACACACATATACTGTAAAGGCATATCCACCCAGACACACACAGGTACATACAAACACACACAGGTATACACATAAAGGCATGTATACCTGCACACTCACATGCGCACACAGGTGGTACTGTACACACTATACACGCGGTCACGCATACGGACATGTCCGTGCACACATCTTTGGCGCACATGCAGAAGTGCGCACTCAGCACACGCAGGCACAAATGTGCATGCATGCACGCACACTTATCCAAGAAGCGACAGACATTCACAGACACGGTCAGAGGAGCTGAAGGCCGTTTTCACTAAACGCTGCTCACGCTGTCCGCCAGCAGCACTCGCAGCATCACTTTTCAGTCACCAGAAGCTTCACATGAGCCTCCCTGCCAAACCGCGGCTACTCATTTCAGCCTGACAAAAAAAACACAGCTATGAGGGCTACTCAGCTGTGTCCGTCTCAGAAGTGCAGCGATGCGGAGGTGCCAAATTGTCCCTTCTTTGGTTATACAGAACTGAAGAGGCTCAGAGTGCAGATCTCAGAGAGCAGACATCTGAGCTTCCCTGGCAGTACAATGCAAACAGACCGAATCACGGACACATCTCCATAACCTCTCCCTAATTCTTCAACAGATCCTCTGGGGAAGTTTAGTCTGTTGAGAGATGGAGGCTGCCTAATCCTTAGACACAACAAATGCTTTGATCCCAGCAGTCTAATAAAATTTCGGTAGAACTGAAATTATATGATGGAGGCTTTCAGTGAACGCCCAGACCAGGCAAGTAGCCAAACTCCTGGAAAGAGCCGAGGACATTACGAGGTGGCTTTCAAAGGAATATTATCACTATCGTACAGTGACTAATAAAGGAAGACCACCGTAGGGCTGACTGCCATAAAACCTTTTTTTGGGCCAAACTGACATTCTAATTTGTTTCCACGTGCACGAGACACATGCGGGCGGATGTCAGATAAAGCGCACGTGAAACTCAGGTGTAAGGAAGGATCATTCTAAATATGAAACAGATACAGAATTCTGCGAAGGGGCTTCTGCTGTAACTTGGAACGATGTCAGATGCACACCACCGATAACAGACTTGGCTAGTAGCCACTGCTAACATTATCCACTTTAAGAAGTGAAGTTGTGTTGCGATTGATGTCTTTTTTATTAAACTTGAAAGGAGTTATTCCTTTCACTGTATCATTCCTTTCAATAAATATCCAATTTTCATCAAATAATTTTGTGGGTCTTAATCAGATACGGACATTTGAGTGCAGCCATCCGTAAACTAAACAAATGAAATATGTCTGCTTATTTTTTCTTCATTAGTGCCTCAGAGGAAAACAATACAATTTAAATAGAGCCAAGAATTCAGTTGTTGGAACAATTTTTGGTTCACTAGCATCAGGCATAATTTGGCACAGTCTGTTTAAGGAGTATTTTACATTAGTTTTCTTGAAATAAGCCTTTTATCCCCATGTTAGGCAACCGGTTTTTCAGTTCAGACATTAATACATGTATTATCATTTTTATGCTTGCTTTATTCTTATACGGCATGATATTATATTACATTCCAGTAATTTGGCAGATGCTCTCACGCTAAGTGACTTACGGTGTCGTGGAACACGAACGCACACACCTGATTTATAACAGACGCAGGAGCCAAACCTGACTGCTATCATTCTCAGACCAGCAAGCAAAGATGCAACGTCAGTAAGAGAGCGCTGCAATTTCAATTTAACCCCTTAAACTCCAACTTTTCTCTTAAGTTTTCCCTTAAATAGGTTCAAAGTCAGAAAAAAATCTTTTTTTTTTTTTGCTATTGAAGGGCAATGTGACATACATGTTCTGCATCTGCAGAATGCAGTGCTTCACTGAAGCCACATCACACTTATCTTGAAAGAAATATTCACGCCCAGGATACCATGTCTTTATGACCACAGCATTATATCCAACGGAAAATATCAAGCTCTTGTACATCATTTTATACACATTTCGCTGTAATTCAGCAGGACATATTTTGGATCATTGGACATCTTGGGATCTCCACTATAATGTGAAATAGGCCTGAGTTTCTCAGGTTTGAATTCAGCAGCAGTATTTGACGAAACCATTCAGCAGGGAAAATAAGTATTGAACGTGTCAGCATTTTTATCAGTAAATACATCTCTAATGGGGCTATTGAAATAAAAATTTCACCAAATGTCGGTAACTACCGAAGTAATCCACACATACAAAAATCTAAACAAATAAGTCCATAAATTAAGTCATGTGTAATAAAGTGGAATAACACAGGGAAAAAGTATTGAACATGCTTACTAAAATTTATTTAATACTTAATAGAAAAGCCTTAGTTGGTAATGACAGCTTCAAGACGCCTCCTGTATGGAGAAGCTAGTCGCATGCATTTTGCAATGTTGTATTATGTTTTGAAAGAAGCAGTCTTGTTTAAATTTTCAAAATGTACATTTTTGTCCTTTGACTGCGACGGGGCGATAAGTTCATGCAGTGTATTTTATCAGAAAAAGCATCAGACAGTAAAACTGCCCAGATTTTGGCAAAAAAAAAAAAAATGCAGGACAGACAAATACTATATCCAAATATAATTTTTTCATCTACTACCCCTTAAAAATCTTTGTGCCAACCATGCCATACTTATACACCCAAGCATGTGTCTCACTGTAATCAACAGATCCTGTCAAAAGAAAAAAAAAAAAAAAACATTTTCTGTAAACTACAGCTTTGAGAGTTTCATAACTTAGCCCTGAGAAATCATCAGTCAAAACCAAATCTTTCTTTGCTGAAAGGGAAAATGTGATGTAAATACCATAACAAATTGAAGACTATAGTAAATACTGCCAGGCTCCAAGAACCTCCTCAAGACTTATTTCTTTAAAGAGGTTTGGGCTTTCTGATAAAACTTATCGCTTGCGTAAATTCGCCTCAATGTGGGTGGGATCGGCCGAAAGGATCCCCCCCAGCTTGCAGGCATTTCCGTGCCCAGATGGAAAGTATACTCGCGGTGAAGTTTCAGACGGAAAGAGCAAAGGTCGACAGGAGCAGAGAGGGCTTTTTCAACCCAAATACCAAACGATTTTCAAATAGTTTGTCAAGAATAAGAAACCACAATAGACCGTGCGTGAATACACTGTAACATTAAATGAAAAATCAAGCTTCCTGAATTATGAACAGAACCTCGGCTATATTGACGTCGCAGGGACATTACCCTCATGAGGAGAGGTAGAAGATACCAAAAGATTATACGATAAATAAGACACCACTTTACTTCTTCTATTGTATCCAACATGGTCGTGGGAAAACAACAAAGACAGTGAAAAACAGAATTGGTGTCACAGTACAGTGAATTGGTTCATATGGCTACGGCGCCATCTTGAAAATCCTTTTTGCTCTTCAGGTCTTGATATTCGAGCAAATTTATTAGAATTTTTGAAAGAATACAGCTGAAAGAAGACTACTAAAAAAGTGGGGACAGAATTTTTACTTTTTCTTCTTGTGAGTCGAATTACACAGTGCAGAAAACACGGGGAATTAGTTTTAACATTCTTTTCCCTACATGTGTTCAAGATGGTTATTGCATCTTTTCATGCTAAATAGGCCAATTTTCATCAAGCGTTTTTCAAAGCTTTACCTATGCTTAATACATTATGTCAGCTGATAGGAGAGTATGTTCGGACATGATATTAATTTATGAACACATTTCTCTGTTCCTCTTCCACGCTCTCAAAGATTGCCATGCAAACCTTGGTTATACGCCCATACGGCAGCCTTGTCAATAACATTATTTGACGGAAAAATAAAAATAAAAATCATCTCCAAAATCAATAGGGGTCCTCTTCATTTCACCATTGACCCACAAAAAAAATGAAAACAATCCCACAAAAAGTGGGGATTGTAGGAGTCTGTAGTGAGAATAATAAATTGTGGATGGACCGATGGGCAGACTGGGGCAATTGCAATATATGCCCAATATACGTGGAGCAGGTGCATGAAAAACTACCCAAAATCTATCAAAAACACTGGGCCAGTCCAAACACCCATACTGCATCTGAACATACAGAATTTGGCTAGCGTTAACGACTCAATTGTATGGTGTTGTAAAGCCACGCCTCCAGCCTTCAAACTCATCAGTCTATTAAGACCTGGATTGCATTCTCAGCCCCACAATCATCGCATGCAGCTCTTGCTCATTTCTACTGTGTGGTAGTGTTGAGCTATTTAAGACTGACCTTTGCACTTATTCTTTGCGAAGTCTCGTAAGCCACATGTCTGTGTTGTAACTCTAGTCTTATATAGATTATTCTCCGTGTATCGCGTGTATATATTCTAACTCTTGAACTTAGTGCTGTTTATTGTTTATGTCAGCACTTTAACTTTATTATTAAGGAACCTCATTTCCTATTTTCTTTCCCCTATTTGTAATACATTGTTACTGTAGCTAAAGCCCAGTGATTGTTTTACTAATTGTATAATTCTGGAACCTCATTTCCTCTTTATTTTGGATTGCTTCGTGAGTGCCTTCCTGCTGCTCAAAAGGCATAATAAATACAACCAAGTTCATCCTTGCATCTGAGTCCAGCCCTCAACTTCTTGTCCTCCGTGCACATCACCAGTGTGTGAAACACAACCCTTACAGGTGTGTATACATCAGCACAGAAGGCATGAAATTGGATAAACTATGTTCGTCATCCCCTGACATGTTTGTTTTTCCACTCAGGCGCAAAAATTTAAAGCACAACTTTACTATGGAAATGATGGTGTATACGCAATACACAATTATACACAAGCTAGTATAGCTTTGCAGCTAATTTTACATCTTGTCAATTTTATGCATTGTTTTTTTTTTCCTTAAAAATTTGGCAACTCCAATCCCACCTGGATCTGGAATGCCCAATTGGTGAATTATGTACAAGGCTTGCTCATATGTGACGCCTTGTTGCCAATTCAGGACAGAGGGACGGTTCACAGCTCTCCTCCAAAGCATGTGCCCGTCAACTACTGCTTCTTTACATTCATTGGTTAAATACTCGCAAGTTCACAACGAGGGCGGAGGATACTTGAACATGAACAGGCTTAGAATTTTCCTGACGAGCACCAGTCTGGCCAACAGGAGGCGCTTGAGTTTATGCATTGTTTTTTTCTTTACCACTTACTGCACGTTTACAAAAGCTTTATTTATCATCTTGAGAATGGATGGACTTGTGTCTCTCATTATGCCATTACATTATGTCCATCCATTCATTTTCTCACTCACGCATTCCAGGTCAGGATCGTTGGGGTGGTCGGAGCGTAATCCAGCGTATTTAGGTGAGAGGCAAGAACATACTGTAGCATGGACAGTTGGCTAATCCATTGTAGGGATCACAGACCATTCGTTCACATGCTCATACATAAGAGCAATTTAAAGTCTCCAGTTAGTCATAAGCTTGTCCTTGGGACAGTATTTGGTTACTTTAGTACCTGGATAACCCTATAAGAACAAAGCAAGAAACACAGAGAACATGCATAATCCATTCAGACTGGATTCAAATCCATAATCTTCTTGCAATGTTACCAGTGTTATTGACACTGTCATTAATTTCCACTCATTTTGGTCTCGCAAAATTTCAGTCAGGAAGACTCCTCTTTTGCACGCTTGACCAGTAGTTCAATTTTATTCCATCTGCCTTCACTCCTCTCATGCATGGTCATTCAACACGCTGTCATGGCCAGGGAATATCTCTTGAGACATCAGCTGCTCCATCATCTGATCATATCTATCCAATAGCTGGCCAACAAACCCGCATCACTGACCTAACATTTTCATGCTATCTTCTTAAATATGTTCTCTCTCTGCTTTTATTTGTTTATGCAGCTGTTATGCACACACTCCTCCTCCCCTGCACTACCCAGTCTTTGCATGTTCATCAGCTTCATCAACCTATTCTGCCAATCGATCTCAGCAGAGCCCTCAGCCACCAGCACCATCAGTATGTGCTCTCCACAGGGGGATTTCTCTGCTGCTGCTCAGGACAGAAGCTCCTCAACTACAAAAAATCTCCCCATGAAGTCCAAGCGCCAAAGGCTTTCTGTCAAGGCTTTATTCATCTTATAGCTTCTGTTATCTGGATAATCTGGAATAAATACTTAATTTTACATAACTCACTCGTCTCTCCTGAGTGAAGTATATTTTGTCCAATAACCAAGTATGTTTTATTTTCCTTTTTTTTTGCAGTTAGTTTGCCCTTTCCAACCCGCAAAACCCTGCACTCAAAATCTTACAAACCAAGCAAAGGTCCAAGAGCGGATTCAGGCTAAAAACATGGACAAAATGCCTTCCAATCCCCATTGCAAGCCAAAGACCAATATCTGGAGCGCTTCAAGACTTCCCACAGAGCATGAGAATTCATACCAGGGATATTATTTCCCTTCAAAATTTCTTTGATCCTTTCATTATGATTTTCCAACCTCACAAACCGCATGGACTTGAACAAAAAAAGCAAAGCATATGTGCAGTCCTGAGATTTATCAAATGCTAAAAGCCATAGCAACTTAAACAGAACCATCTTTCGAGTAAAGCTAACAAAACAGAGTTATCCCTGAGGCACTGCGATCCCTTCCCAGTCGCCCCACATTGGTGACGTACAATGACCAACAGCTAAATCACCACGAGAACTCATGCAGTGAGAATACAGAAGATAAACACTCAGTGACCACATAATTAAGCACACCTCTCTAATATTGGGTTGGACCCATATGGAGGCCACTGGAGCAGAATGAGCTCATCGTCATGTTCCTGGAACCATCTTGAGATGACGTGTGCTTTACAACATGACAAGATATCTTGGTATCATCTTGGCCATTACAAAATGGGTAGACTGTAGTCATAAAGGGACGCACACTGTCAGCAACAATACTCAGGTTGGTTTCGGTATTGATGACGCTCAGTTGGTATCGAGGGGCACAATGTGTCACTAGAAAATATTCCCTGCACGATAACACCACCTCCATCAGGGAGAGCCGTTGACATAAGGTAGGATGGATCTACAGATTCATGTTTTCCACACAAAATTCTGACCCCACCATCAGCATGGCGCTGCAGAAATTGAGATTTTTCAGGCCAGACCACACTGTCCTAATACTGTACTGTCCAGTTTAGATGAGTCCTCCCCCGTTCTCACCTCAATTTCCTGTTCTTAGCTGACAGCAGTGGAACACTGTGTGCCTTCCGCTGCTGTAGCCCATTCACTTCATGGTTTGACATTTTACACACTCAGAGATATTCTTCTCCATAGTACTGTCCTGATGTGAGGTTATACTGGTAATTGTGGCCTCACTGTATGCTTGAACCAGTCCAGCCATTTTCCTCTGACCTTTCTCCCTCAGGAGGTACTTTCCTTCACATGGCAGCCGCGCACTCAATGTTTTTTTATTTTTTGCACCAGTCTCTGTAAACTCCAATGACTGTTGTGCATGAAACTCCCAGGCTATCCGAAGTTTCTGAGATACTCAAACCACGCCGTCAGGCTCCGACAATCATTCCATGGCTGAATCACTTAGATCACAATTCTTTCCCATTCTGATGTTTGGTCTGAGCATTAACTGAACCTCTTGACTATGTATCCATGCAGTTATGCATTGGGTTACTGCTGGCTGATTGGCTGATCAGATATTCGCATCAACAAGCAGGTGTACCGGCGTATCTAATAAAGCTGTCACTGAGTGCAGGAGCAAGACTACCATATATAGCGGTCCTTAACACCAATACACAGTTCCAACTTGTATGTTCTTTCAGGTTCTCCTACGGAACAGTATGTCATCAAACAGGCTTTTCCTGTCTCCAGTTCCATCTTTGGCAGAGAGACGACCCATTTACAGATTCACAAAAATTAATCCACTCAATATCGACAAAACCTAACACTGCCAAAGTTTCTGTTTTTAACTCTAAAAGACAAGCTCTCTCATCTTGAATGTGTTTTGTGGCGCGTTTTCTTTCAGAATTTCTCTGAGTGCTCTAGGCCTCTGTGTGGAACACCGGAGCATACTACTCTATAGACTTCTTGGAACAGGGTATATCCATTCTTAACTGGATTAGGAAAGTCAACTTTTTTCTATTTACATTAATTGGACAGTCCGTGGGTGAAGCCATTGCCTACTGCACAGCCATTAGTCCCACCGATCGAGCGATCTGGGTTTTTCAGTGCAGCAGTCTGCCAGCAAACACACTAGCAGGACCATTTGCTTACTATTCCGCCTTCTTGTAACAGCTGATTCAAATCTTGGCTGCGCTGCCCTAACTGTCTGCCTATAAAAACGCAGTGGTGCTGAGCTTCAAGCTACAGTAGGCCAGCAGCTGTGCTGGCTGTAAGAAGCTTGCGGAGAGCTCTAAGTTGACAGGCTGCAAAACAGGGGTGGGAATTCCGTTAAAGGGCGGCCATTTTGAAATTTCAGTTGGGCCTTGGGGATGGTGGCAGCAGTCTGACAAGCTACAGATATCAAGCGCTGCAGCCCAGATTTTTGCTTATCGTCACAGAGTCTATGGTGGGATGACAGACTCATTTGATGCCAATATCGATGTCTTCCAGCCGCCATTTAGAGAAGGGTCTGGAAACTGATCTGTAATCATATATAGGATAATTCAACAATATGACCGAATATGGCATCTCTGATTGATTGACAATGATTTTATGGAGATCCTTCCCTATTTATTTCAGGTCTATCTATATCCATCTCAAGCAACTGCATATACTACATGTATGTAAAATTTTACCATTTAAACAGGATGAATGAAAACTAACGAACAAGATCATTAACCCAACACAGATCCAAAAGAAAGCGGTAAATAGGTAACAAATTGTAATGAACTTAGTGCACAACGTAGGGTGCACTGGTGTAAGGATTGAAGATGAGGATCCAAATCCGAAGGAGGTGAATCTTTATGTCACTGAAGCAAAGCTCTAGTAAAGACTGGGGTAACAACTCACAAAGAAAAAAAAAATAATACAAGGATACAAGAGGGAATAAAGACTGAACTACAGTCTCACAAGTCAAACGGAGAAATCTAGCTGTAATAACAGAATCAGCAACGCACTGAACACAGCACTGAACACAGCACAGCTAGTAAACTACCAAGACTTCTCAATGGAATACTGGGAGGAGTGGGTATTTATACACAGTTATACCATGGTCTGGGTGAATACTCTATTCTGATTGGCTGGCAGGTATTGATTAAAACCGTAGAACCGCACAGGTAGTTCGGCCTATGGTAGTTTCACCGTTCGAAATTCATCCTCTAGCCAACCTCTAACCATAGCAGCGTTAGACCGCTGGCATTTGGCTGGGTATAACAGAAACCTAGCTACTCATTTATCTCCAATAAATTTGGCGGCGTCAGATAAGTTATGTCCTGTTGGGCAGTTAACAGTAGGTGCTCCAGTGATAATGACTGTAAATATTAAAGCGGCAAAGTAATCACACTTTATTCATTAAACGATAGTAATTGTGTACGGTTACAAAGGAAGCTAACGTGTCCACTTCATGTATCAGCAATTGCAGACAGTTCGCGAGCTACATGCTGTGACAACAGACTGATTTTAGCTCGCTGGCTCTACGGGGACCATCATAAGTTCATTGTAATTGCGGGTAGCAAGTTAGCTACAGTCTGCATAATCGCTCATAATGTTGTGTTATGCATAATCTCCGTTTCAGCTGGAATCCGTTACCAAATCATTAGCTGGTAAAAGGGTGTTAGCGTGGGCAAAAAACTATTTCTCCATGAAGGTAAGCTGAACTAAGTTAGCTGGTTCAGTTTAGCTTGGCCTATAGTATTGGCTATGAGAAGGCGCGGTGCCTATTTAATGATTACCAGCTCATTTTTTTTTAAGCGCAAAACTTTCACCAAAAATTTCTGAATGCTTTTATTTGGTATTGCTGGCAAATGACTATGGTATAAGCGGGATAATCAACTCTTCGCAGAGATAATCAACTCCGTTTCGCAGCGGGTGGTTATTCGCCTCCGCGTCGTGCCTTAAAACCGTGTAATGCACACCTACGAGTTGATTATCCCTTACATAATGCATAGCTCCCAAGTGACCCGCATCTGGCGGGTCCGACTCGCATTTGAATTGCAAAACCCACGGACCCGCAAGCAAATGAAAAAACCCACAATTTGCGCATTGCGGGACTTACGGGTTATTTCTCCACCCACGCGTAATAATGTGTTATGAATCAACTAAATTAAATGCACATTCCACCACCTGGTCAATAAAATGATAAGGAAATCAATTGTTTTCTACCCCCCCGCTAAAAAATGGAAAACGGAATCTCTCTCCAAACCCCCACCAACACCCCCCCCCCCCCGCTCAATTAAATGAAACACTGTTGTTATGGACCAGCATTTCGGTCCTTCAGACTTGGGAGGTATGTAATGACATGATGGGATAATGGATTACAGGTGACTCTAATTAACAAACATGCACAGGAGCAGGCTGGTGATCAATATTCTGGAGAGGCTGAGTGTTGAATGGAATGCGGGCGAGACATGACACAATTCGACAGCGCCGCTCAGATGAATTTTAGGAGAGCCAAAAATGGAAATAACTGGAAGCAGGAATGGTAACCTATACCAGAAAACATTTGGAGAGATCCATTATAGAGCCCCATTCAGAGCACCATACTATTCACTTCAACCAATTCCTTTTCGCCATATGCAGCACTGCCTACAAGGTAATTTCAATGCACTCTCTATTCAATGAAATACCGCCAGCCATCTGAATGAGCTCCGGTCCGCACAGATCACACAGCTATAGCCATACAAAAGAGGCAGCTGCATTCCTTTCATTATGAGGAATGTAAAGGAAGTTCAGCTCTCTCCCCTGGTCTCGCAGTCCAAACCGGACTCAATAGTGTTGACCGGAACGCCATCAAAGGCCACTCTCAATTCAAACTCGGTAAATACTGACAGATTTTAAATAGAGTTTAAATAACCTGTCATACCTTTCAAAGTGATGTTTTGTGAAATGCATTGCAGGGAAGGACGATTAACCAAATGCAGCACCAGCGGTACACAATATTTTTCTCCTTTTTTTTCCACTTTTTTTTGTCCCATGAGTATGTGTAGTTCATATGTAGTACATAGATTTGAATAAGTTTGAAATTTTGAAGACAGAGGAAGTTAATGATGCAAGTAATCATAAGTAATGATGGAGGCCAGAGTGGTCATGTGAGAGATTCTAGAAAAGCGAATATTGCCGCGCTATTCCTCATAAAACTGGTGAAATGTTCCCATTCACACTAGAGCCTCATATGCTGCTTTCCATTCCACAGTTTTAGCACAACTCGACTCTACTTGGTTTCGGTCATTTTCCATTACAACTGAGTACCACCTCAACGTAGGTGGGGTCATCATAGCAAAGCAATCCGAAACTCCCGTAACTGGCCAATCAGCGGCCTGCAGTCTGTAGACGTCACATTTTTGGCTCGACTCAACCCGCTTGGAACCCTGGCCGAGTAGGCACTAAAAAGTACCTGGCAACAGGTACTATCACCTAATGGAAAACCCTAAAAACTGAGTAGAGTAGAGTCAAGTCGAGTAGAGCCGAGTAGATGCTAATGGAAAAGCCCTATTAGATTCTCTTCGTTCAGAGCGGGGGGCAATGATGCATCGCCTGCCTCGATGTTTCAGGGCCAAGCAAAGAGGTTAGCGCTGGTCCAGCTGTTGAGGATATAGCTATGTAAGCTGTTTTGAGACCTGGCTTCAGGCATGCCTTCACATAAAAACATGTTCCAATTGTAATGTTCAGTTTATTGAAACCCCCTTGCCAGTCAAGCAAGCTAAATCAAGCTCTACCATCCAGACTCCTGTTAATCACCTCAGTGTCTATCGGGGAATGAATGGCCTAAGGGAAATATCTTTGGCACGCATTGAAACTGAGGTTCAGCTAGACCAAGGGGACGTTTGTGAATTCCTTACATTGAGCTTCATATGTTATCTTACCTTCATGATTCTCTTTGCAGGCTGCAGGCATAAAACAAAGGCACTGAACAGGTGAAAGTTTAGCTTAATGGCTGAAGAAACTTGTGACAATAAACCACAGGTTTGATTCCTAGCAGATCCCGAGGTTTGTTTATTAGCCTGTACAGCTATTAACCTCAAGTTTGACTCATAGTTCATTCTTAGCTCTGGCTAAAGGCATCTGCTCAATGACCATAACAAGGGTTGACAACCCTGGTCCTGAAGTGGCAGAATTTTAATTAATTTGGTTTTCATGAACTCAGCTGGCAAAGCACTGAAGAGCTCTGAGTTTCACCGTCTGAATATTCAGCGATTCATGCTTAGAATTTCTTTCATCCATCAAACTCAGGAGGTCAAGCTCGGACGGAACAAAAACCTGGAACGACACTAGCGCCTCAGTACTTGGGTTGCCTACCCCTGGCTTGTAAATGTAATAAAGTAATTGAATACAAGGGCCACTTCTTCCCACAGGTAGACTGTACCTGTTAAGAAAAAAGTTTTCCTTACAGTCGATTGTGTTAGGGTATTTAGAACAAATTACCTCTGCCTATCATTTAAGAAGGCTGTTGCCCCCATAAAAGAGGGAATGGGACCAGTGGCATCGCCAAGGGGGGGCAAGGGACCCAAGGGACCCCACGGACATCTCGTGCCCCCCATGGACCCCCCCCCACCCCATTTAAGATACGTAAATAAATAAATAAAGCGCATGTTACTTGCGTCCCCCCGGTCAACAAATGAAACGCGTGCCCCCTCATCAAACTGTTGTGCCCCCCTTGTGCACCCCCAGAAAAAAAAGTCTGGTGACGCCACTGAATGGGACCCAATATGGTTCAAAGTGAGAGAGTCTTACTTCTGGCTTGTATGAGAGGAAGGAATATTATGTATTAAGAAAAGTAGGGTATAAATCCTCTTTAAAATCAATTGCCAGTAGACACCTTCAGTATATTTAATATGGATTTAGGTATCCACGGTGCTGTTGTAGTCAGTGAAAGCTAACTGCATCGTAAGTGAAATGCAATTGCTGATATAAAAGGCAGGTGCGTTCACAGGTTGAGAAGAAGTTCAGATAATATCTGAAATTAATCTTGTAGGTCGCGAGAAATCACACGCTTCTGGAAGTGTAATGCTATCCTTTCCCTGCTCCTCTCATGAGAATCCTTGAGGTTTTTCATTTCCTTGTCGATTCATACTTTTGGATAGCCTACTCTCTCAGGTTTTTATGTGCAGGACCAGACATTTTCGGAGACTGCGGTTAACATCCCATAATTCAGCCCACCGGCCGCCAGATGCCAGTTCAGCCCATAAACACGTAAAAAAATGAACTAAAAGTGTCATTCTGTCGCAGTGTCCCTTAAATCTGCTCTATCCCATGCTGTGACCACAGGTAGAGATGTATTACAGCCTGGCTGCAGTGGATTGACACAACTAAGCGTGATTCCGGTCCTCTGAGATTCCCATAGAAATATCTAGCATCTCCACTGATCTCACTCACTGACTTAGGAGCCAAGATGGCGCGCGATGACATTTTTTCCTCTCCGGCGTTTATGAGCCGTAAGTTAACATGTTAGACATTTTTGCTGCAGCGGTATCATGTTGACCTTCCCGTTTTTACCAGCAACAAGAGATCGCCGAGAGCCAATGGAAACTATAATGGCAGTTGTATGACGGCGAGACGCAGGTGTCTTTCTGAAAGATGTTTCCCAATGGAGCCAAAGGAAGTATTGAGTGATGCACACAGAGTGAAATTAAGAGGTGGAGAGTTGAGAGGTTGTAAATTGCCGAGGGATCACCAAATTTGGACCTCATAACCATATCAAGCCCCAGTGTTCTTTGCTGCCTGGTCGTTAACTGACCAATGACTGCTTCTGATTGGCCAGACTGTCTTCACACCAGACTCCCAGACAAAGGGAGGGAGGAAAACCAGCAGCTTTATGACCCCGAGGACCGTGATTTGATGACCCCTGTCTCAGCCGATCGGTAAATCCTTGTGCATGGAAAAAAATAAAAAATTCTTTAGCAAACTCTTGCTTCCAGAATCTGGGCTTTACACCTCTGGAAATGAACGCTTTTGAAAAAAGCAGACTGGGTCAAACCAGTGAAGGAAAGCAAGGAGGTGGAAAGTTTATATGACTAACATTACTAGCAACCTTAGAGAAAGATCAAACTGGACTCAATTCAATTTATATATCAGATATGGGACAGCATAGCTATCTTTATCATAACTTTATCATGTTGATGACTTTATCAACATTCAGAAGCATGAAATCTTTAAGCAGCAGAACCTAATTCAAATTGTACATGAAACCACACTTAAAAATAAGAAGTTGACACAAAATAAAAAAGTAAGGCAACCAGCTGCAGAGCATTTTTGAGTCGGCTGAACTTCATGTTCCACGTTCTTTCAAAAATTTGTTTGTGTCTGGGACCTGAAGTTGAGCAAACTCACAAACTAAAAAATACTTTGCAGTTGGTTGCCTTTTTTAAGTTTGAGTCATCTTTTTTTTTTTTTTTACGGTGCATGTACAATCATCTTTGCAAATCATACTCATTTGTTAAATTTTAGCAACCACCTATAGTTCTCTCTAATTGTAATTATCAACAGCCATACTTATACCAAATAGTTTAGATACATAAATGAATCTGTTTTCTGGTACCAGTGCCTGCGCACAGTCCATTCTCTAAAAAAAAAAAAGGGTCCAGATGCAACCTTGTGATTCTGCAGACGAATCCATTCAAGTTCAAGGGGTCTTTCTAAGGCAAAATCTTTCAGTCTGGGAGCTCTCATGCTTTTCAGACTGATGATAGTGGAGTTCAACAAAGAACTAAAAAAGTTCTTTTGGATTCATGGAGAAAAGCCAAAAATATTCATTCACTGAAAGTGAGGGACTAGAAAGTTTTTACCAAAGCCACGTTTGGATCAGATTGATCTGCGTTGTGCATGGCTATGTACAGTCAGATACATAAGTATTTGGACGGTGAAACAATTTCAATCATTTTGGCTGTGTACGCCACAACAATGGATTTGAAATTAATCCATCAAGATGTACTTAAAGGGTACACTTCCATGTTTAATTTAAAAGTTTTTTCCAAAAATATTGTATGCATTGTGAAGGAATTACACTCATCTTTAAACGTAGAGTCCCTCAGTTTTAGAGGCCCAAAAGTATTTGGACAAACTAACATAATTACAAATTCAATTTTCATTTTTAATATTTGGTGGAAACTCCTTTGTGGTCAATGACTGGCTGAAGTCTGGAACTTGTAGACATCATCAGCTGCTGGGTTTTATCTAACAACCCCAATTCCGAAATAGTAGGGACAAAGTGTAAATTGTGAATAAAATCAAAATGCAATGACTTTCAGGATCACATGAACCAATATGTTATTTACAATAGAATATAGATTACATTTCAAAAGTTGAAACGGAGACATTTTACATTTTTATCCACAAAATGAGCTTATTTCAAATTTTCTGGCTGAAAAAATCCCAAAAAAGTTGGGACACAGGCAAAACGGGCTGAAAAATCAATTAATATATGAGAGAATCACCTGAAAGAACATTTAGCAAGTAATTAAGTTAACTGGCATTAGGTGTGTAACATGATTGGCTATAAAAGGGATGTCTTAGAGAGGCTGAGTCTCTCAGAAGTAAAGCTGGCCAGAGACTCTCCAACCTGTGAAGGCTTGCGTAATAAAAAATTGTGGAATACTTTAAAAACAATGTTCCTCAACGTCAAATTGCAAAGGGTTTGAAGGTCTCATCATCAACAGTGCATAGCATCATCAAAAGATTCAGAGAAACTGGAAAAATCTCTGTGCGTACGGGACAAGGCCGAAGACCTTTACTGGATGCCCGTGATCTTTGGGCCCTCAGACGCCACTGCATCACTCACCGGCATGATTCTGTCATTGACATTACTAAATGGTCCCAGGAGTACTTCAAAAAACCACTGTCTGTAAACACAGTCCGCCGTGCCATCCACAGATGCCACCTAAAACTCTATCATGCAAAAAGGAAGCCATTGTTGAGCATGATCCAGAAGCGCCGCCGTGTTCTGTGGGCCAAGGCTCATTTAAAATGGACTGTAGCAAAGTGGCGAAGTGTCCTGTGGTCAGACGAGTCCAAATTTGACATTCTCATTGGAAATCATGGGCGTTGTGTCCTCCGGGCTAAAGAGGAGAAAGACCACCCTTCCTGTTATCAGCATTCAGTTCAAAAGCCAGCATCTCTCATGGTATGGGGATGCATTAGTGCATATGGTATGGGACACTTGCATGTTTTAAAGAGCACCATGAATACTGAAAGGTATATAAAGGTTTTAGAGCAACATATGCTCCCCTTCAGATGACATCTATTCCAAGAAAGTCCTTGTGTATTTCAGCAGGACAATGCAAAACCACATACTGCAGCTATTACAACAGCATCGCTTCGTAGTAGAAGAGTCCGTGTACTGAACTGGCCTGCCTGCAGTCCTGATCTTTCACCGATTGAGAACATTTGGCGCATAATTAAATGAAAAGTCCGTCAAAGGAGACCCAAAACACTCCAGCAGCTGGAAGCCTGCATTAAACAAGAGTGGGATCAAATTCCAATGGCTAAACTCAGGAAACTTGTCTCTTCAATGCCCAGACGCCTCTACCCTGTGTTAAAAAGAAGAGGGGATGCTACACCATGGTAAACAGGCCCCTGTCCCAACTTTTTCGAGACCTGTAGCAGCCATCAAATTTGAAATGAGCTCATTTTGTGGATAAAATTGTAAAATTTCTCAGTTTCAACATTTGCAATGTTAAATAAAATAGTGGCTGGTGTGATTTGAAAGTCATTGCGTTTTGATTTTATTCACAATTTACACTTTTTCCCAACTATTTCGGAATTGGGGTTGTAGTAGATGGAACGCCAGGCCTTTACTACAGCTTTTTCCAGTTCCTGCTCGCTCTTGGGACATTTTGCCTTAAAAGTTTTACCTTCATCAAGTTAAAAACATGCTCCTTTGGATTCAGGACAGGTATTTGACTTGGACATTATGGACCATTCCACTTCTTTGCCATAAAAATTGTAGAGTGGGTTCTGCACTGTAGACCCTGAGAAGTGTGGTGAACTCAAATGTTTTGTGGAAACCGATTACCTCAAAAAGATTGAGTTCGCCAACTGAAAGATCTTGTGTTCACAGCACTTAAAAACATGTAAAAATGATTTTATCTTATTTTCTTTAAAGGGGACCTATTATGCTGATCCTGAAGCAGTTGCATCGATCAAGTGCTCGGAGCCACACGCTGTAAGTAACGATATAACAGCAAATAATGTAAGTCAAGCTAACGTGTTACGGGTGGCTAGCAGGACCGCTAGCGATAGTTAGCACTAACAACTGGCCTCAAACGCAGGCTTGGTAAAATATCTGAAGATAAAGCCTGTATCGGTCGCGACTGTCCATGACTCACAGACACAGAATCTGTAAGTTGCTTTTACTGCATAAGCCAACCTGACGTGATAGCCAGTTGATTGTGGCTGTAGCACAGCGGCTAACGTAGCCAAGTTACTGTTGCTAATGTTTGTGTCCTAAATATGCAAGAGTGATATCAGGGGAAATTCTACAGAAGGTGTGTGAACATAAACCTCATTTGAAGCTAACTTTTAATACTTGTTTGTAATTTGGGTGCTTGGTACAACTGTTCACAGTAACAGAACTTGCTGTCTGTAAAACCTGTATTGCAAGGGTTTGTCTCTGTGGTTATGACCGCTCGGTTACCAGCTACTGCATGTTAGTTTGCATGTCGTGCTAATTAAAAATCCTCCTGGTTAACTTATATGCAGTAATTCTCATCGGTATGCTTGTGTTACTTCGGTAAGCATCAATGTGGCAGTTTCATCATAACGTTGTTCCATTGTAGCCACTACAGTTAGTGATCGCTTCACTTATCCATGACCGGGATCAGCAGGATACTTCACAAATGTCTGAGCAAAGCTCTCTGGTGCTACCATGAAAGCAATGTGAAACGCAGAAGCTCTACCGGTTTACAAATGATTTCTCTGCACTACCTTGACATAATTTCATCCCCTTTAGAAATTGTTGTGGCTAATAAAAAGCCGAAAAAGGCGGAGATTAAATAGGTAATTCTTTTCGTGTAGAAGTGATCGATTCGCTAGCTCCACATAAGCAACTTGTCCACGCTAACGGAACGTATGGTTTGCAAAAACCTGTATTATGTTCATAACATAACCAAGCTCGACTCTTATGTTCATAACATAACCGAGTAGCTATCCATATCCAAAAGCTGCTTTCACATCGGACACGAAACGAATTTTTTTGCGCGACAGATTACATTCAAAGTCAATGCAAAGATGCGAATACGGGCATGTCAAGCCGCTTTCACACGGACGCGAAAATCTAATTTTTTTCGGGCGACAGATAACATTCAAAGTCATGACCACTTATCAGCTACTGCATGTTAATTCCCCTGCTCTGCTAATTAAAAAAAACTCCTGGTTAACTTATATGCAGCGATTCTGATCGGTATGCTTGTGTTACTTCGGTAAGCATCAGTGTGACAGTTTCATCATAACGTTGCCTGATTGTAGCCACGACAGTTGAAGCTAACCGGAGAGGTGCTGTATGTGTCTGCCGAGTTGGGCTGCAGTTAGACCGGACGTAGGTTTGGCAAAGCTTGGGGTGCGTTTTTGGGTGCTTGTGAAACAATCGCTTTACTTATCCATGACCGGGGTCAGCCTGATACATCCCCAATGTCTGAGCAAGCTCTCTGATGCTACCGGTGAAAGCAATAGGGAAAAGCACAGGCCATAACGTGTATGGTATCACAAACGATTTCTCTGCATTTCTGTCGATTGAATATTAAATCGGTGACTGAATATTAAATTATTTCCTGTAAAAGTGATCGATTCGCTAGCTCCACATAAGCAACGGTTCACGCAGACGGAACTTACGGTCTGTAAAACCTGTATTATGCTCATAACATAACCGGAGCTCTAGCTTGCTCTCGCGACAATCCATAACTACGCCCATTCTCCGAGAGAAACGCTTTGTCATTCCGACGCAGTAAGTAAACCATTACCACGGGCAATTTCCAAAAAGGCCGTTAAGCCTGGAGCTTTCGCCCCTCCGTCATATACCAGCACAGAAGCTGTTCGTTGCTCCACGCTAACAACACAACACAGCTATGCACACGACCCAGCAGGTCCTAACACACACTGAAGCAGTCCATAAGCTGTTGGTCCACTTTTTAGCTGTTCCTCACTGTCCATGTTTCCCTCTAAACTCAGACCCACCGGATTTCTACGGTCTCCGGTCTACACTTGGGCATGTCGACCCGTTCTACAAATGTGTCTATATGGGGTGGATTCTAGCTTCCCCTGCATCCTAACTAGGAGTAGAAAAACCGTGGTACTCACCAACTGTTGCCATAGCAAACTGTAGCCGATTGCAAATTTGAGCTTGCGCTGACAGATATTCGCACTGCGTCCTCCACTTTCGCCGCTGCGTTTGTTAGAACAAGATCATGTCATTAGATCTATATTCAAGTTGCCCGCCGCTTCCTTATCAAATTGCAGATGTGTCTCAGGTTTCACTCTGGGGAGCCGGACACGGAAAACTGCGTTCTGCAGCCTCGTCCCGCCCAACTCCGCCCTCCACAGAGCTGGCCAGTCAGAAGAAAGTGGGCACACGGGGAGTGGGGGCCATAGCGAAGAGCCACCCCAGTGAGGCGTTTCAGGCAGAGACTACAATGGACTACAAATGCAGTTTTTTGAGGATGGCAGTATGAGCTAAATAAATGCCCTTTTTTTACTTTGCGCGATCAGGAGTACTCTAGGGGAGTCAAAGACCAAAATATAAACTTGTAAAAATAGCAAAATAGGTCCCCTTTAAGTTCCTTCCACACTATGCAATTATAGATTGCCTATCCAATTTTTTGAAGGTAATCAGTTTCCACAAAATAGTTGAGTTCACCTCACTATCAGGGTTTACAGTGTGCAGTGTGCTTCAAGCCATTGGTCTACGCAACATCGAGTGAGTTTTCGAGCGTTTGGCTGAATCTGAGCAGATAATACAGCCCAGGAGAATTCTGAATTAATCCTACAACTTTTGTCAACAGTCACATCATCAATTAATGCAATGGAAGTGTTGCATTGACACATGCCCACACATGGCCATGCTTCGCAGATGAGGTAGCATGCTTAGAATCATGCGCAGTTTCTTCCCCTCGCCATTCTCTTCTTTTCCCATCATTCTGGTGCAAGTTGATCTTTGTTTCCTCTGCCCAAAGGATTTTTGTCCCAGAACTGTAATGGCTTTTTTTTTTTAAATTCAAGCAAACATTGTGATTTTGAGACTTTCCAGTGGTTTACATCTTGCGGTAAATGCTCTGTATTCACTCTGGTGAAGTCTTCTCTTGATTGTTGATATTGACACAAATATGCTTTCCTCCTGCAGAGTGCTCTTGAGTTGGCCTATTGTTTTGAAGGGATTTTTCTTCACGAGGGAAAGAATTCTTCTGTCATCCACTAGAGTTGTTATCTGTGGAGTTACAGGGATTAAGGCGCTCCTAGCCTCACTGGCTATTCTTTATCTTTTTTTAAGAATGAACCAAACAGTTGGTTTGGCCACATCTGATGTTTGTACCATTCCCTGAAGCTTATGTTTAGATTTTTCAGCCTGCTGATGCTGTGCTTTTGCTGGCAGTGGTGGCTCTTTGGAAATTATATCGAGAGTCAACAGCGACTGATTGCCAATGCAAACGCTTGCTTGTAAACTAACTAATGAGGGAATAACACATAGCTGGCCAAGAAACAGCTGTGTGGCCATGTGTCCAAATACTTTTGGTTCCTTGAAAGAGGATGCCTCATAAACAGCTGAACATCTTCATGTTGAGCTCATATTCATTATTTAGTTTAATCTCTAATATGATGAGGTAGAAAGCTAAAATAACAATAATATTGCATATGCCCAAATATTTATGGCACCAGCTGTATAGACAGAATATTGTAATATAGCATCGAAAATATGCTTAGAAAAGTACTGTATCTTGGGGCCAGTTCTCAAAACAGACTTAAAAAGGCCGAACTGCATCCACAGTATATCTGGGCATAGCAGATCTGTTTGCCGAGCCAAATTGGATCGAACCAAAATCTCTCAGAGAATATTTCTCACACAGAAACGGTTAGACTCAGATATAAACTTAGAGTTTTACAGCTCGGCTCCACAGTAAAACCTTAGCCCCCTGGTTCCTGCTGGAAACGGTTTCATCTCTCTATGATACATTTATGATATGCTGTATCTCATACACTCAAGAATGTATGCATTAACCTGTTCACTTGTGTCGTCACCTTGGCTCGCTCATTCTATGTAAAAGGTGCTTGAATGAGTCGGCCTGTAGCGGGTGCAATAAATTTCTTAAGATGGGGTTTAAAAAAATCTGTGAATGTAATGCAAACGGTTCCATCGACCTCTCAACGCGTCCCGAAATCTTGCACAGCCCCTCTGTCAACATTCGCCAACAATTTATTCCTTTTTGCCATTATTTAAACAGAAAAGATCAAAATCTCTTTTTCAAGGGGGACCTGACATGACAGCAAACGGAGTAGCCAAACAAAATGGGTCACAAACGAGTTGCTAGAACCATAAGATGAGGGATGACACTATATCAGCATTTAGTGCCTAATGTATCGCTGTTTCTGGAGCGACATTGCAAAGCACTTTACCCTGGCTTGACCACCATGACAGCTCTTCAAAGTCACGTGCGAAACTAACTGGCTGACCTTTTCAGCGTTGCACGAAAATTAGGAGATGTTTTATTCAGCCAGAGGCTGCAGCCACCCCGCCACTGTGACCTCTGACCTTCCCCTTACACTCATGGGTCAAAATCCCTCAGACTGTCTAAGAAGGATCAGTAGCACCCCACGTCCAGCGGATGGGTTGTGTGTTTACAATCAGAGAGGAATCGCTCTGCAGCTTCATGGCAGAAAGCGTTCCATTCAGCACTGTCGCTATGGCAAGTTCACGATCAAGTTCTTTGTCAAATGCACGACAGTTTGACCTCATTTTCGTCAAAAATGACTTTTTGGAACAATGAAGCCCTGTCATGAGTGCAAATATCCCGTATCTCCTGAGTTGTTTGCCTTAACTACAAAAAGTTCTGGAGAAACCGAGGCCAAATCCTGTACAAGTCACTGGATGCAGTAAATTATATCCTGTTAGGCCAGGTAAACAAAATCAAATGCTACTGAGCTCGCTTCAGTAACAATTCTTTCTGCCTTGAGGCTGCACGCGCGCCTCGATTGTCTCGCTGTCGGCAAACAGCAGTGCATAAGGATTAAGGGGACCGCTGGTTCTGTCCTGACCCCGAGTCTCATGTTTATTGCATCATTCTCACCTCCTAACACTTTATTGCCCCTCGGTGTGGCCCCTGCTGCTTTCGGAGGCTTATGTTATTTATTTATTTTTTTGTTTCTGCGAGTGTTACACCGTCAGGAAATGTAAAATCACGCCGTCTTTCAGAATTCCTCCATGACTGACATTTTTCACTGGGACTGTGGACATTTGGTTTTTGGAAGCCGGCAGCGCGCCAGCTGGAAACGTTTTACCGTAAATGTACAGTGCGTGCTGCTTTCAGCCTCGAGTCTGGCCAAGCTGTGCCGAGCGAGAATTGACAGAGGCAGTGCCTGATGTGGTCGGTGCTACAAAAACCCTTAATCCCTTACATTGCGTGTGCAGTGTTGTAGAAGAGTACTATACTGACAAGTGCATTGTAGGGCATCGAAAGGTCATGAATCCCGGAGACATTTTCAAAGATGCACAGTATCAACATGAGCAGCAAGTGCAAACCCAATTACCGCAACATCCAATCAAAAACTCGTTAGAGCAGCATTGGTCCTGCAACGGATTGAAAAATTTTCATCACTTGAGCCAAGGACAAGACACTAAACTTCAGCCAGGAGGGAGCGGTTATCATAAAATGTTAAAAAAAAGGGAAAAAAGAACATTCAGCAAAATGTAAAGAAACTATAAGCTGCAAATAGGTTCTCCACATTCACACAATGTGTACAGTTCTTAACATGCATCGACAACAAAGCAGGCATTTTAACAGATCTTTAATTAATTATCTTGTATGTTTACTAAGCCTTAAATCTTAAACATGAGTTCAATACATAAATCAATCTATGACAATATGAAAATATTTAACCGACTTATCAAGTCCGAGGAGGATAACTGGAAATGATTTCAGTCATAGGCCCTGATTTGCCAAAGCTGATTTGCCAAAAATTAGTGTGCAAATGTACTTGTGCAGAAGAATAAATGTCATTAGTTTGTGTGCGTCTGTCTACATGAGAGTGTCTGTTTGTGTGGGTATGTGTGCGTGTACGCACATGCACATGTGTGTGCGCGAGTGTGTGCGAGTGGGTGGGCCTATATAGCTATCCTTGTGAGAACCGACTCTGAAGAAAGCACAGATGTGAGAACACTTGGACTTGTGACGACATTTTGGGTGGTCCCGACAAGGGATTATGGAGGATTGTGGGCAATTGGTGAAAGTTAGAGTTACCGATACAGTTTTGGGTGAGTTAGGGATAGGGTTAGCCATATTTTGGTGTCGGTCTGTGTTTGGAAAGGTTGTACAGAGCGAATGTGACTCAATACAATGCCCTCGCCAGTATAGCTATACAAGAGCGTGTGTGTGTGTGCGAGTGTGTGTGTGTGTGTGTGTGTGTGTGTGTGTGTGTGTGTGTGTGCGTGTACATGCGTGTGCATGCGTGCGTGTGCGTGTGTGAGAGGAAGAGACAGCGGGAGAGAGAGAAAATCGAGAGAGACAGGTTAGAGTCCGATCCCCACTCACCTGCTATGATTGCTGGGTTGCTTTGTCCGCCCTCCGGTTTGACCCAGAGCTCAGCGCTGAACCGGGCTCGAGGTAGCTCCACCCCCCTCTCCGGCCAGGCACGTAACTGCTCCCTCTGCCCGCTAAAGTACATGGAGGTCATCCACGCAGGCGGGACGTCCTGAGTCCCCGTACCCCAAGACTCCTGGGTGGGGCTGACGCTCCCCTCGTGCTCCCCAGAATAGTCCTCGCTCTCCGCTGAGTAGTCCGCGGGCTGAAACTTTGCGTAGCTCCCGTTAGCATTGTCCGTGACCGTCATCACGGAGATGTTCTCCAATGTCTCTTCCTCGTGGGATTTGACCAGGCTGCGGATGATACGCGAGTGGCCGGAATGATGTCGTTTGCTTGTCTCCAGCGTCCCCCGTGTTCGTATGATTTTTTGAGGAAGTCACTGTTCTCGACTATCGTCTCTCTCCTGTCTCCCCCCACGCTCTGTGGCTCCTCGTTTAAACGATGCCCAGCCTCCAGTAACACCCCAGTCTCTACATGGGAGTTTTGGGGCTCTCCCCACTTGACTTCTCCATCCGACTCACCCCTACTGATGCTCCAAGGACTGTGCACCCCATTCTGCAGTATCTGGGAATCAATACTATGTTTGGCGTCAGAAATGCAGCCCCCAGGACAAGCATGTTTTTCGTGGTTGAAATCTGTCGGCCTCGTGTGTCTCCTCGAAGGAGACTCTAGGGGGTGCTGTCGAGCCGTCGAACGAGCCTGTCTCGTCCAACTAGCGGACCTGCACTTTTCATTAGCTAAAGAGGCTTGGATTCTGTCCGCTTTCCGAGCCAGGGCCCGTTTGTACCTTTGGACATGATCTGACTGAGTAGCCTTTAGCAGCCATGTGTTCATAATGACCAAGACAACAACCAGTAGTCTAATACAAATCATTTTATTCCCCGTGAAATGTCATTAAACTGTTATGTAGAATTACGTCACTCCCTCCAGGACCGAGACGGATGATACACTATAGCAGCAAAATCAGATATATTAAGTTCGACATTCCTGATGTTTCACATTGTGGTTCAGCAATCGGAATAGCGCGATGCATTCGAGTTAGTTTTTCATTCTTTGCTTTATTTTTGTTTATGCCATCACTATACGCGTCGTTTATTATTTGTGATTCTTAATAATTCAGCGAGATTGTCTAAAAATGCGTGAACTACTAGTATAGTACCCTAGTATGTAACCAATTGCATTAAAAGTAACCGAATTATCCTCTCAAAATCTACGTTGCTCGCATTTAACCTTGAATGAAACCTTAATTTAGTGTTATGTCAATATAATCATCACTGCATTAAAAACGATAATCGCAAAACATGATAGGCTTCCCATGTCTATTCACACTTGTTTTTCTCGAAGTTAGATCCTGCATAGAAAAAAAAAAAAAAAAAAAAAAAAAGGGATTCACCGCGCGCACACTTCAGCACTTGCACCTTGTTTTTGTCTCGGATTCCCAGACTACGAGTAGCTGGAAAATAAAGCCAGGCATTGCTCTGCGGGCGAGACGGGGAATACTCATTACAATGTGTTACCTTTCTTTGCGCAGTCACCGAACTTGACGTCCTCTTTAATTGCGTCTCATCGAATGATTCTCAACACTCCTAGCAGTAATTCTTTTCCGTACTTTTTTTTTTTATGCCTCGGGCGAAAAGAGAAATAAATCCTCGCAAAAAGACGCGACCCTACTTCAGCGCGTGTCTCGTCCCGATAGCCTCCCGGGCGCGCATCACCTCAAATCGCCTCGCGGACCTCAAAAGCGAACTGCAGGTTCGACTCGACCGATATGTAAACAGCACTTCTCTCGCCTAACTTATGACAGCAATCAATAATACGACCATGCATTGCCCACCCACTTTGGAATACATTAAAGTATTTAAAATACGTTTATAGCAATATCAATACAAGAAACCTGCAACTGGTGGATGTGGTGATTTTTTTTTTTTCACTTTTTTGGCGTTTCCATATATCGCTCCGAAGTCGGAATGAATGATATTCTGAGATGGTTATTAAGAGGATGCTCTCACGGGTTTGGTCGCCAAAGCGTATTTGCTAGAGGTTATTTAAGGTCTCGCTCATTCAGTTTTCTTGATCTCCAATGCCAGTGTATCCATTGTAAAAGTATGTAAAACATTAACACGAAAGTCCGTTATCTCTGCGTGTTCTTGCAAAGAGTTCTAACAGAATACAGCCAATTTCAGAGCATATTATTGCACTTTAAAATATTTTGGCAGAGTATGTTTTACTGACAGCTGGTATGTTTCCAGGCTGAAAATATTAAAGATCAAAAAAAAAAAAAAAAAAAACCCCTCAGAAAAATAATGGCAATATAAAATTGTATTTTGGTTCAGTATTTTTGAATGTCAAAAATATCTATTTTCGTATTCCACCGTTAAATTTCTGGTTGCCTACGTTAAAAATTGAATGAAAAAAACATGAATGCCAGTTCCGTGGAACATGACGACTCACAACAAATAATAGCTCATTCAGATAATCCTCAGTCTGCGATAACTCCGGAGCCTTTCCGTCCATTCAAGTTGGTTGCTATATCTAACAGTATCATCCAGATGCCTTTTTTCGCGCCTTGCGCTTGCTTGGATTTTTTTGAAGATCAAACTATGGCGTTGAAACGTTTTATCTGTTTCCTTCACACTGACATCACAAACCCAACCCCTGCACGGACATTATTTAGAGGGAACCTTGCGCGGTTCCCCAGGTCCCTCCGCTACCCCTACCTCGCCCTCTGTATTCGCTCACAGTTTGTTCTGCTGCGTTTATCAGCACCTTCGGCGTCTTCCCTGGTCGAGTCGACACGCATCTGTTCTACATGTGTCAAGGAGCGATAGCCCGCTGAAAAACCATCTGCCCTAGTGAATAAATATGTGAGAACGTCATGTACAGGGCTAATATTTAATGTTTAATTTTAAAATTTTGGATTGCCTACATTACTTCCCTTATTTCAGTTTCCGTTTTCGGGGCTACCACAATTCGAGGGACATAACATATTGGAAAGGCTTTTCTAATAAGCGGAAAGTGCTTGGGCTTATGCAAGTTTACAGGTTGTTGCTCGAGTGACAGTGAAATCAACCCCAGCAGTCAGGCTTATATTTGCAACTAATCATTGTTCAGGGAGTTATTTTAGGCAACCGTACGTGAAAATAACATAGCCTACATTGTTGCTGTACCTGAAGCAAAGCATATATGCCTATACTCGCGACAGGGCCTGCGTTGCAAGCCCTCATAAAGCTCATCATGATCTGCAAAATCAATATAGGGCGTTCCTGAATTTGGTGAACGCTCCGCATTCACACGTCTAAAATTCCCTCCTAGAAACTCGCGTCTGTTTAGTACTTGAACGCAAATACTGCTTTTGCAGATGTTTCCTGAAAATAATATAAAGGCATAGCCTACAAGCCACTTCAACAAGAGCATAGCAATGAAATTAAATAACTGAGCTCACAGACAATGAAATTAGCAACATAACATTGAAGAGCAGGAATAAAAAGCCACTTTAGAATTTATCCCACAAGTCTGGTTCATGTCAAAGGGAAATTATTGACTGAATGCAGTAATGGTTGGAAGCACTGAGTGGCTGGTTGATGTTGAAGAAAAGGGATGTTATAGGAAGAGTATGTCATGAATATCAGGTGGCAGGGTAGTCTCGTGGTAGGTTGCTCATTGATAACCAAAGAGTCTCAGGTTGTAAAAGCTACAGAAGGTTTATCGAGACTCAGTGTGTTGTCAGATTATTCTAAGTTCTAGAAGTATGAAAAAAAAAATTTCCCCTTATGTTCAGTGGATTGAGGGAATGCTTGTTAAATAATACAATTTAACTGAATGACACAAATATTTATTTATTTATTTATTTATTTATTTATTACCTCCACCAAGGAGATTATGTTTTCATTGTTGTTGGTTTGTTTGTTTGTCTGTTAGTTTTTTTGTTTGTTTGTTTGTTTTTCAGCAGGATTACTCAAGAAGTTATGAACGGATTTCGATGAAATTTTCTGGAGGAGTAGGGGATGGTACAAGGAACAATCAATTTAATTTGGAAGTGATCTGGATCACGGACCAGGAATTTTTAAAAGGATTATTTTGCATTGTGGGATAGGCTTGGCAGAGGTTTGCGCTCTCTGAGTGCCTCTAGTTTAGGTATTAATTAATTCACTGCCACCGGAAAATGAATTACCTAATTACCTAACTTAACATAAAAACAGTGATGAGAACAGGCCATTCAGCCCAGCTCGGCATTTTCCTATCACTAAGTGTTCTTAATACTTAGGATACTCAAGGACTATATGGTATCTAGCACAATATCAAGCCTACTCTTGAAAACTTCCAGAGTTTCTGCCTATAAGACATGACTGGGAAAACTATTCCGCCTCTCTCTGCATGTAAAAATACTTCTAATATTGCAGGAAATTTAGAATTTCTATTCATGCTCCCTAATTTTGAAAGCAATAGCCTACATAATGTATTTTTTTATGTATTTAAAGGCCTCAATCTGGGGTGCGTTTCCCAAAAGCATAGTTGCTAACTAAGTTAGCAACTTACATAGTTCGTCCATTCACAGTCAATGGTTTCAAATATGTGAGTTAGCATCTGTGCTTTCAGGAAACGCATCCCAGATCGTCCCAAAGTCTGCTTTTACTAAGGCTGAAGAGATTAAGGTTTGTTAGTCTTTTCTCATCGCTTCTATCTTAATACCAGGAATTAACTTTGTGACTCTTTTTTGAATCTTTCATAGACCCTCTGTATCTTTCTTGTGATGAGGTCTCCAGAATGGCAGACAGTATTCCAAGAGTTGTCTGATTAAGGAATCATGTGACAGTGGTCCTCAGTGCCAGTCCTAAGGGCCCACTGTGTATGCTGGTTTTAGCGCCAACCATGATTGCAATCATAGGATTTAAACAAGCCGTAATTTGTCTTGATTCACTGTATTTCTTGTTTATTGCTCCAATGCCACATTTTGACAGGAATACTCATTCATTTTAAAAGGAATAATAGAACCTAGACCATATTTGCACTTTTTTTATATTGCAGGACCGGCGTTGGAAACTGCTGTTATACTGTACACGTATAACCTCCTTTGATTTATAATCAATAATTATGGCTATAGATTTTGCTGCAGCTCAGTGGCTTGAACCTGAGAGACTTTGGTCAAAATTCACTCCTAGGTCTTTTTTGAGTCAAAAACTTTCTTAGAGTTTCTCAGATCTGTCTTCCTGAAAGTGAATTTCCTCAACTGGTTTGAAAAAAGTAAGTAAGTAAGTAAGTAACTCTTTATTTAGATAGCACTTTTCACAGCTCAAAGTCACAAAGTGCTTCACAGGAAATAAATAAAAAACATAAGAATTGCAGTCAATACAATCATCAAGACAGTACAGTGCCACATATTGCAAACAATTTATGACTGCTCAAACGCCTGCCTGAACAGGTAAGTTTTTAACTGGCCTTTAAAAGCATGTACCAAGCCACAGGTTTTCAATTTATGGACAGGGAGTTCCAGAGCTTTGGGGCCACCGACTGGAACGCTCGGTCACCTCTGGTTTTCAGCCTCGTCCGAGGCACGATGAGGAGCCCCTGGTCAGAGGACCTCAGTGACAGGCTGGATAAATAGGGCTTGAGAAGCTCACATATGTAAGCGGGTGCTTCTCCATGAAGGGCTTTGTAAGTCAGCACCAGGATTTTAAACTGGAACCGGAAGGCCACAGGGAGCCAGTGCAGGGAGGCCAGGATGGGAGTAATATGACATGACTTACGTGACCTAGTGAGCAACGTAGCAGCAGCATTTTGAACGAGTTGTAAATGGTTCTGAGAAGTTTTGCTGAGGCAGGTGGACAGTGAGTTGCAATAGTCGAGCCAGGATGATATAAATGCATGAAGAGCCATTTCCAGTTCTGAGTGTGTGACAATGGACCTGAGTTTTGCTATATTTCTTAGATGGAAAAAGCATGTGCGGGTTAGAGATTTAACATGTTTTTCGAGATGCATGGTGTGGTCAAAAATGACTCCGAGGTTTCTTAAATCACATCTGATGTTATCCGCTAGTGACCCCATGTGGTTAACCACCTTGGAGACCACTGTATCAGCAGCTATAATGAGTACCTCAGTCCTGTCTGCATTAAGTTGGAGAAAGTTGTTGGTCATATTTTACTGATTATCAATTTACTGATTATATGGCCAAGGGGAATTATATACAAAGCAAACAGAATGGGAGCTGAGACAGAGCCCTGGGGCACGCCACACAACAGGGGAGCAGCGTCAGAAGCGAAAGGGCCGACAGCTACTGAGAAACTTCTCTCTCTGAGGTAGGAGGCAAGCCATTCCAGCGCACTCCCAGAGACACCCACCCACTCCCTAAGCCTATCTAGCATGATGTTGTGGTCTACAGTATCGAATTCTGCACTCAGATCTAACAAAACCAGTACCGAGCATTCACCTGCATCTGAGGCCATCATGATGTCGTTGGACACTCTGAGAAGGGCTGTTTCTGTCGAGTGCTGCTGCCGGAAATACGGACAAATGTACTGTAAACGATGTAAACAGAGCTAAATGATCGCGCGGAAATCATTTTAGCATGGCAGCTAATCAAATTACTAATTGGCAAATATATTATTGAAGTCAGTATCTATAGATTTGGGAATGTCTGGGTGCACTGAATTCAAAACAATGTACTTTTGCTAAAGTTGGAAGCATTTAGATGAAAATGCTTCAGTAAAGTTTAGATACCATATGCTTCATCACAAAGAGTTACGTAGGAAGGAAATGATTGCTGATTGGATGAGATATGCTGCACCTGCTTTTCCCACCCAATCAGGTGTGGCAGAACTTTGCAACATCATCAGTCAATTCCTCACCAGATGTGTCCTATCAAAGTCTTCCAATGTAGCTGTGCACTTCAATGACAGTAAGAATCCTCTTCAAATCCAAGACCCAAAGACTGATTTTAACTCTAGCCTCTGCTTCCTCCTTACATCTGCACTTTCTCAGGTCAGCGCTCTTCAGATGAACTGGAATTCAATTTGAATTTGTCACCCAGTGATTACATCAACTTTTACCAATCCGCTGAATGTTCCTTTCAAGAAATGTAGTCTCGTAATTGTACTACCGCTTATTTGCTGCGTTCGCTCCATAAAAGGGTTAATCCAAGCCTGATTGATGATTACATCAGCCAAGCTGAGTTTCTGAGCCACCTGGGCCATACCAGGATTAATTATCTTTTCATTATTATCTTTTGGAATAACAGCAGAGATAAAATACCTTTATTACAGAATCGGAGGCTTGCATTCATAACCAGAAATTTCGCTTAGCAGCTGGGGCCAATAGAATGAGTAATGTGCTGGTTGTAACTCACAGCTTAATTGAGGTGGACTAAAATGGTGAACTGAAATGAATTTCATCTGCACTTGAAGAGAACTTGAGGTACTTTTGTGTTTGTTGTGCATCTAATAATGACTGAAATCCTGCATCAAAGCAGATGCATACAGTACCTGGTTTGATTTATTAGCACCCATTAACCGCAGCTACTGTAGCCGCGCGCTCTTTTGTGACGATGAAGACAGAACTGGGTAAATGAGGGCAAAGCAGGAAATCCTTCAGGCCTCGTTCTCCGCTTCAAAGCCGGTGATTTTTCACCCGGACAACCGGTTAACCGATGGACAGAGGGGCGTATAAACCATTCCTGATGCCTCTGGGAAGAGCTGGTGAGTTGGGCATCTTCAAGCAACCCCTCCTTGATAGGGTCATGTCACCCCATTGGTCCTTTGACTTGGGGGCTGGGCATCTGCTTGACTCTTCTCCAATCACTGCGGGACGTGTCACTTTTGGTTGGCTGCTGACTCGGTGGGGAAGTACAGAAGGAGTGGAGTGAGAGTCACGTGGCCCCATTAACCCACAAAGGTGCTGCCTGTGGGATTATAATGTGTGATGACACTAAAATTGCATTGTTATAATAGACGCTGCAGTGAGGGAGCTGCAGGGCTAAACATTCAAGGGTGTTTTAGACAAATCATAGAAAATAGTAACTAGAACTGCAAGCGTTTTTGATACAGTGGGTAAACAGGATTTTGTACAAACAGCAGTTCTTCATATGATATCGATAAGGGTCACACTTAGCTGTAAGCACATATGAACTTTCATAATCTCGTGTCGTCAAAATATGAGTTAATTACGCTCAATACACCAATCGTGCAAGACAATGGACCATCTTATTTGTAAAAGTGCACAAATGCTTCTGCATTATGTTTACTTGTACATTACCAAAGCATAGGATACAGTTGTTCAGGAATGCATGCGCTGTTCTCAATTCCTGTACTAACTGGGACTAACTGTGAAGCAGTCGTCTACATGAATAATTGATGTATACGTAGACTAACTTTGTAGTTGTTAGTTGTTAATGCCAATTAATGTGGATATTGTCATAGTGTCAGTGAGGTGATTCATTGAAGGTTGACGTATCGTACAGGACACGTCGCACTAAGGCCCATATCTGAATGCATCAGCTCTGCTCCCGTTGAAAGCAGACAGGCACTGACCATCTAGCAGGTGCCCCCCCCCCCCTCCCCCCCCCCCCCCCAGCAGTCGACATAAAAAAATAGCCGCTCGCCGAATGCCTCTATCTGGTCTCAGGGGAGCAGGTGCACTCTCTGACCATCCGGTGCATTTCCTTTGCGCAGCAGCAGAGTCTGCAAACAAATGTTTTTTAGCATCATAGCGGGGCACCAATCCTGGCAATTTAAATCAGACTTTAATTGCTTTTTACTTTTTTTTTTATATTGGAACACCAAATTTCTCTCACCTCCCTGCCCGTGTTTTTTTCTTTTTTTTTTTGTGCAAGAAGCAGCTCGACTCTGCGCGAGCGTCAGTAATGGCGGGGGCCCAAAAGGGGTAGTCAGGTTTCCAAACAGCGGGAGGCGAGGACCGTGCTACCAGCCCAGCGATCAGCCCACAAAACATTCCACTTTTATCGAAGTGCTTTGAGATCCAGCCGAAACTGTGATTTAAAAAAATTGGGGGAAAAAAATGAATGGCTGCTGTTGGACACCCCCCTCCCCCCACCAACGTCCCCCCCCCGCAAGGGACCTTGGGGAGATTATCCTCAATCGGAGACACCCCCGCCCAACACACACACACACACACACACACACACGCACACACACACATCCATTCACCTCCCCCCAAATGTGAGTGGACAGAAAATTCAACCTGATGTGCCGGACAAACGGGGAGGAGGCGGAAAGGAACAAAAACGAAGAAAGAAAACGCATCCCTTTCGAGAAGCAGCGTTTTAGAAAAGGGGGATGTAAAGAAAAAAAAAGAGACTACAGCTGGTCGGGGAGCTCCCCTTTAACACTCCTTCCAGTAGCTCAGTCAGGGGAGCCCCATTTTAACACACTTTCCTGTAGCTCGGTCAGAGCGCCCTAGTTTCACACTCCTGCCAGTAGTTTGATGAGGGGAGCCCCCAATTTAACACTCCTGTCTGCAGCTTGGTCAGGAGATCCCCGCTTTAGCATTCATGCCTGAAGCTTGGTGAAAGGAGCCCCCGCTTTAACACTACTGCCTGTCACTTGATTAGGGGAGCCCCCATTAACACTCCTGCTCGTAACTTGGTCAGGGGAGCTCCGCTTTAACACACCTCGCTGTAGCTCAGTCGAAGGAGCCTTGCTTTATCACTTCTTCCTGTAGCTTGGTCAGAAGAAGCCCCTCTTTAACACTCTTTACTGTAGCTCAATTAGGGAAGCCCCTATTTTAAAACTCCTGCCTGTAGCTCCGTAAGGTGAACCCCATTTTAAAACTCCTGCCTGTAGCTCAGTCAGGAGAGCACCATTTTAAAACTCTTGGTTGTAGCTCAGTCAGGGGAGCACCATTTTAACACTTGCCCTGAAGCTCAGTCAGGGGAGTCCCAGTTTATCACTTTTTTCCTACAGCTAGATTGAGGGAGCCCCGACTTTAACACTCCTGCCAGTAGCTTGATCGGGGGAGCCCTGCTTTAAAGGCAAAGAAAACGCTTGGTAAAGTGGATGAAGATAAAGAAAATTACAATGCCCCTACTATTCAAATATATTTTTGGGTAGTTTTTGAAAAAAATATTTTAACGGTAGTTGGCCACATCACTCTAACACCGGAACTCTTGTGCACGCTGAGGTTATTAATGAAATTATACATGGCTACTGTAAGAAAGAGTTTGTCCAATGAATCATTCGTGAATCGGCATAACTACAATGACAAATTATAAGATGATATAAGATTTGGAAAGCCTACCTGTTCTATCAGTAACTAATGCCGACGTTTCTGAAGCTGAGCTAAAGTTGACGGGCGCTCGGGTTTGAGGGCCTGCTGGTGACTGAATTCCATTGGCACGGCATCACCTTTCAAAATTTTTCCATATTAACTGGGCGATTCAATTCCCTGTTTTGTGTAAATGCATGTGCTCCTTGAAACAACTGGGTAAAAAGCGTGCAGAACATAACCAGTGACTCTTCGTTGGGACGAAGTCTCGTTGTCCGATGTTGTGCAACCACTGTCGTAACAAGTCAGGCTTTGCCAAAGGAAATCTGTGCAGGCTTATGCCCACGAGTAGGTCCGAGTTTCCTGTTTCTTTGGTGAAACCAACTGGTGCACACAGCAGCAGTATGACTGATTTTGTTGCTCTGGTTCTAATAATGATTGGTAATATCGAATCTTGATTAATTGGCGTAAAATTAAGCTGCGGCCTGAGTGATAATGAAGACTAATTTTTATACACTTTAAATAGACCAGCTGATTTCCTGGAATCCAAGTGCGTTGTAACATCCGGGACATTGCCACACAAAGTATTTTTTGATTGGCTAAAATATACAAAATGGTGGCATTCATGAACTTGTGCTAATGAGTTGTATTTCAGAGGTTTGATGTTGGAGCCCCAAGTTTACACTCCTACCTGTATTTTGGTCAGGAAAGCCCCCACTTTAACACTCCTGCTTGTAGCTCAGTAAGGGAAGCCCCTGTTTTTCACTCCTGCCTGTAGCTTGGTCAGGGGAGCCCCTGCTTTTACACTGCAGCCTGTAGCTCAGTTAGGGGAGACCCACTTTAACACTGTACCCTGTAGCTCCATCAGGGGAGCCCTGTGTTAACACTCCTGCTTGTAGCTCCATCAGGGGAGCCCCGCGTTAACACTGCTGCTTGTAGCTCCATCAGGGGAGTCCCCGCTTTATAATCCTGCCTGCAGCTTGATTATGGGAGACCCATTTTAATACTCCTGCATGTAGCTTGGTCAGGGGGTTCCACTTTAAATGAAGCTTAGCGAAAGTTCAGTCAGGAAGACTCTCTCTTGCGCGCACATTAACTCCGTTTATTTTCTTTTCATTCACTCGCATGCTCGCCCATAAACCTCTGCAGTCATTGTCTGTGGCTGTCAATTGAGCAGTCAGCTGGTGTAGCAGCTGATCTCTTCCATCCAACCGTGGCACACCTCAGTCGCATTGCTAGCCAATCGTTATGTCGCTGTCTTTTTAAAAAATGTCATTTTTCTCTGCTCTAGTTCGTTTATGCTGCCGTTTGCTGACCCTCCTCCTCCCCAACGCCACCCTGCTCCATCAGACCTTCCGTACTGCCGCTCCAGCTCCACCAGCCTTCAGCCATCACCGCCACCAGTGTCTGGACTCTTCGGGGGATTTTCCTGCTGCTGCTCTGAGCCGTGCTCCTGCTCTATGAGTCTTTCCGAAGTGTCCAAGCGCCAAAGACTTGTCTGATTTTAAGCATGTTAATTCTGACTGCTGTCTTCCTGCTGTCCTGATCCTCTCATCCCTAATTTACCATCAATTTATTATTCAGCCAGTGGAGGATGGGCTTCCCCAGAATAGCCTGGTTCCTCCTGAGATTTCTTCTCACTGAAGAGTTTTTTCTCACCACCGTTCGAGGCTTTTTCTCCCTACAGGGAGTTTTTTGCCTGCTATTCGGGGATTAGGGATTAGTCTGGGCTCTGCCCTTTTCTCTATGTAAAGCGCTATATAAATAAAATTGAATAGAATTGAATTCTACTTATGCTCAACGCATAATAAAATTTTTCTTGATTTCACTCGAGTCTCTCCTGATTGAAATATTTTTGTCTGTAGCTTGATCAGAGAAGACCTTTTCATCACCTCTGCCTGTAGCTCAGTTAGGGGAGCCCCTGCTTTTATACTCCTGCCTGTAATTCAGTCAGGGGAGCCCCCCTTTAACACTGTTCCTTGTAGCTCGGTCAGAGCACAGAGCTACTCTTTAACACTCCTGCCTGTAGCTTGGTCATGGGAGTCCCGCTTTAGCCCTCCTACCTGTAGTTCAGTCAGGACAGCCGCCGTTTTTACACTCTAACCTGTAGATCAGGCAGGGGAGCTCCTGTTTTTACACTCCTGATTGTAGCTCAGTCAGGGAAGGCCTGCTTTAGCACTCCTGCATGTAGCTTGGTCAAGCAAGCCCTGCTTTAGCCCTCCTACTTGTAGCTAAATCAGGGGAGCCCCCACTTTAACATTCCTGCCAGTAGCTCGATCCAGAGAGCTTCACTTTAAAACTCCTGCCTGTAGCTTGGCTTAGCCATTGCCTACATATTAACACTAACTGTGATGATCCAAATCTATATTTTGTATGAAGTTACAGCCATTGAACGTATATTGACAGTACCACCGATGGTGATGAAAACATATACTGCTCTCAGTAATGCTACAGCAATGAGCTGTATAATAACACAAACACTGATATACGTAAATATACTGTATATTAAAGTAAATTAAGTTATAACCTTGTCCTGTGTATTAACATTAACACAGATGATGGGAATGCATGTATAGTGCATGAAATGAATGACTATGTGCACGGATGATGTTCCCAGCTCTCGACTTTTGAAGCTCTGCTGCATGAATAACAGAAGCCAGCCGTGCAGGTGCATTTCCCGGCCGACCGCGGTTATTTGCCGATGGCCTCGACCGCTCCAGGTCACTCTGGATAGCTGCCCAGAGAGAAAGTGCGGATGAGCGATAAGCGAGCCATGTGCGCTTGTATTTGTGTGTTTGTGTCAGTGTGGGGGTGTGGGTTTAAATGTGCATAACATATAAATCAAACACCATCGCTGCTGAAAACAGAGCAGGTGTAAGACGGAGGAGCACTGGGATTAATGCATCGAAAACACACACCGCTCACTGTGCACTGCAGCCTTTTGGCTTAGATTACCCTGAGCATAGTGTCATGTCGAAGACGACTCACATGAGTCTGGGCGGGGGTTGGGTGTGTGGGGTTGAAGGGTTCACGCTAGCCAGACGTTTCTGAAAGAGAAGCAGGATGTGTGTGTGTGTGTGTGCATGTGTGTGTGTGTGTCTCTCTCTCTCTCTCCCTCTCTCTCTCCTCCTGTTTTTTAATGATGAGGGGCCTCTGGAGTACGCCCTGTTCTTTGCGGCTCAAACTGGTGCTTATCTATTAGCCGTCGTGATGGCAATAACCCCGTCGGGATTATGGAGCCTCATTTTCCGCTTTGGCCTTTATGCTTTTAAATGTAGCTGTTGGGGAATTACCATATGCCTCTGCTTCTGTGTGTGAGTCTCTGTGTGTGCGTGTGTGTGTGTGTGTGTACGGGCGTGCCTGTGTGTGTGTGTGTGTGTGGTGTTTGTTTGTTTGTGTGTGTGTGTGTGCATGTCTCTGAATGCGAGTGTGTTTTTGTGCGTGTCTGTGTGTGTGTGTGTGTATGGGTGCGCATCTATGTGTCTGTGTGCGTGTGAGTCTGCGCATGCATGTGCGTGTGTATGTACGCGCGTTTGGTGTTTGTGTGTGCGTTTGCGTGTGTGTGCTTGTGCTTGTCTCTGTGTATGCGTGTGTGTGTGTGTGCGTGTATGCGTGTTTGTGTATGCTTGCATTCCTGTGTGAGAGAGAAAATCTGTGTTATTAATCTGTAGGTTAATACTGTGAAACATTCCGCTGGGAGCCATATTTGGGAAATGATCAGTTATACTGGACTGGGAGTTTTGGGAAGATACCAGGAAAGGCAATTACACGCATTCTTGTAAGGGGAACTTCAAGTGCACCAAAAGTTACTGCATTTTTTTTTCTTATTCAAATGGCTATTATTTAATAAAGGTATTTTCCGTCATTCATACATACATACATATATACGTACAGCCTGGTGAATTTGCCATAAATCCAGTTCTACAATCATTAATATTAATGATTAATGATGCCCTTTGTCTGTATTCTGCTCCGTGTTCAGGGCATTTCATATCTACAACCCGCTAAACGGCTGTCATTCCTGATAAACCCCTGCAATTCCTGAAATCACGTTTTTATTTTGCAGAAAAAAAATGACCAATTGTTTTAAACACGTTTGGCTCAAATGTGATTGAAATACTCTAGACTTTACACGCGCTGTATACCTCTTACAGTGCATGCTGTCTGAGACCGCGGTCACTCCTCCATTTCAAATGCTAATTTAAGGGGAAAGCAGGATGCAGGTCATACCAATAAAACAGCAGCACTTCCTCTTCTCAAAGCCCCCATTTATTGTTATTGTCCGAAACAGCAGTAACAAAAGTAGTAGAAAATAATATCCTTCACAAATGATAGCCATGATTTACATGCATGTGTCGTGAAATAGGCATTCACTGAAATCAAAATTAGAAACTTGACTCCGTAAATCACCCGATTTGCCAGTGGCCGTAAATTAATTAAGGTTCCCCCACTATGACTGAAATAAAAACATTCACTCGCTCAACTTGCGAACTCATGCGACGAAATCAATTAGCCTAAATTGAGGGCAGAGTCGGCATACAATAACTACAGCCTGTGAAACATCTCAAACCAAGCATAACGGGATGGATTGGTGCTCAGTAAATTTAATACAAAGAGATTTAACGCTGCGTTTCATGATCAGGTTGCGTATCGTTGTCGCACTGGCCCAGGATTTCAGGGAGCCCTCAGCGCTAGCCTGCATCCAGTCGATTCGTCCGGCGGCAATTGTGCGTACCCCGCGTCGGTGTGCCCCCGTCTTGGCCCGGACGGCTTTCTCTGCATTTTCAGAGGCAGACATAAATGATTCAGAGGGGATACACGGTGTTCTCATGTATAATTTACAGACGTACTGAAAGCCCGCCGCTCCAGGAGGAAAAGCGGGAAGCCAGAAGTGCGCGCGTCCGCTTTCCCTGTGGGAATCGCCGCCTCCCGGCCGGGGTCAGGCTTGGGGAGGGGGGTTTGGGTTAGAACAGCAGGATAGAATAATGGATACACACTGCAAATTCATATGTTCCTGCACCGAAAAGATCGCCTCAAGTTCTCTCCAACATAATAATACAATGAGCAGATGCCTCTGTTCTGACACGGAGTTTGCCAGGTCGAAATTCATCTGCTCACCCAAGTCCCTGAAATTATTCACCGCGGTGAATGCCACCGATTATTGTTCAACAATGTGATGTTCAACATTTACTATCTCAAATGAACACATTTGAAAAAGTGTTTGCGTGCACAAAGGAGTCTGAGGAAGCAAACTTCGTCTAGGACACGACTGGAATATTATGCGTAACTGCGTCGGTGGGCAAAATGGCCGTTCCGCGCAGTGGTTGCGGATGTGACGTCAGTTGTTCACTGGCTTGAAGGTGCGTATTAGCCAACCACACAAATTTGTAAGCCGAAGTTCAATATGGTTGCATTTCTGATAGGACCACTTTGTCAAAAAGAGAACATTTATTGAAAGCATAAAGGCATATTAGCATACAAGCATACATTGGGGTTAGTGACATGGCTCTGTTCTGAGAGATCCCTGCCCTTCCAAGCGTGGAACCGAAGGGAGGGAACTGCCACTAATCCCCCCCTCCATAGAACAGAGCCTACAGCAACAATGACCTCAAAAGGAAGAGGCCTTGTTTTCTGAATGGTAATTTAGTCACAAGAGAACATAATCAATGCATGCTATAAAAGACAGGTGGAGCTGGGGTGGAGGAGGGTTGGTGAGCTAGTGCGCTGAGGAACAGCTACTCGGGAAGGCAAACTTAAATAAGCCCAACGTATTACTGGCTAAGCAATCATGTGATGCGAAGTCAGGTGACAGTCTAATGCACTCAGGTGACTCTCCAGAAGGTAGCACCTCCTACGTTAAGCATGCTTGACTCTGTGGCCTTTCAGAATTTCCTTCAAAGCTCTATTTGTTGCATCTGTAATCTTGCCTCTCGCCTCGGCTCCTCTAGCTTGATAAAATAGTCCCAAAGCATAAATGAGGTTCAATTTGCCTTGCAACATCAAGTTGGTAGGCTTTCTGCCCTTGTGGGGTCAGCAGCCCTGAATACTAACCCTGCTCTCCTTCAACCTGGATAAATAGACTGACCAGTCGGACTGTTATCTGTAGACGAAGTTATGGAGGCTAGTGCTAGCTAAATTAAGTTAACATAGTAACAAAAGTTGAGGGACAGACCACGCCTACGCTTCGCTCCATTCGCCCACCAATTACTCAACATTCCAACTTATACCACTCCAATTCTACAAGTACTTTCCTGGTCTGTCTTATTCGATGTAGGCCCACCTAGCATTCTACAAAACCGGCTACTCACTAACGTTTTCTCAGTCACAAATTTTCAAGCATCGTGGAATCTGGAATAGGACCTCCATATTCCATGACAGCTGACCACCAACAACTTTCCCCAGCCCGGTGTTTCTTTTGGGCTCTTCTCGAGCACACACGCGAGAACTTCAGTGGCTCCAACCAGCACTCACTGCTTACAGGCAACTTGACCTAGCACCCGCTTGCTGGGTCCTTTTGACATCTTAAAATGATTTTTTTGCAAGATTATGTTTTTGGGAATTTTTCCTTTATTTGACAGTTGTACAGTGTAGAGAGCAGAGGCGTGCGGTGAGGTGAGGCAGTGACCCAAACTTTTATCACAGGATTTTGTGAACCTGTTCCCACGTACTATTTTCTGATTGACAATCAAAACAATTAAGACTAAGCCTATAGGAAGCCCGTATACTGATAGAGGAGATAATGCCAAAAAGATTCATTCACGTATCACTTCAGTTCGAGACTGCAAGGATGGAAATCTGAATAATCAATTAGGAAAAATTCCCGGCTCTCGGTAATTCTGTATATCGTTCAAACATTTTGTTAATCGGATTATGAAAGAAGACTGAAAATAAAAGCCCGCTTTCTTTTTTTTTTTTGTTTGGGTGTAAAAGCGCGTATTTAAAAGAGAATACATTGTATATTGATTAAGCATTGAACTCTGCATAAGTCAAACTGTTTTAATATTTGTTGAAGACATTGCTTCGGCTTCCTGGAAGCAAGTAGCCTACGTGCAAATCTGCTGTCTAGTGAGCATTTCAGGTTCGATGTACTGAGTAATAACGCCGCGGAAACTTGAACTGGCCTGTCATTCTGCCGAATAATCTTACTAAACTAGTTAATCGTCTGATTGCTAATCAAGCAAAGGGAAGGATTCTGCCTCACCAAACTAACCTCCGACTGCACGTCACTGGTAGAGAGACAGGAAAGTTGGGGAGAGGAATGGGGGAAGACATGCAGCAAATGACCTGAGACGGAATCGAAACCAGGTCGCTGCGGGAAGGACACAGCCTTTATGGTACGCGCGCTTAGACCAATGAGCCACTGGGGCGCCCCAATGATTTTTATTCTTAAATGAAATTCTTAAATTCCTTTATTAGAATAAACCCCTTGAGGTGTAACTCCTCGTTTTCAAGGGTGTCCCAACATAAATACATACAGTATCACAATCACTACATATAGACAAATACAAAGTAAAGCTAAACATACATACATAAAACATAAACAACAGACAACATACAGTAACCAAAGAGAACCTTCAAAGGAAATCAGAGCTTTGAGTTGGATCCACAACTACCGTGTGGTATAAATTGTTTAAAATACAACATTCAATACTCAATACAATGGTTTTTAGATAAGGACAGAGTTAATGGTAGCAGGAACAGTCCACTCCCAGGTAAGAAGGACAAAGCACATTTGAACATTTTATCAGTCTCCAACATGCTCTGAATTAAGGGACTGTAACAAACCAAGGTAAAACTTTTCCCATCGCCTCCCTGCCACTCTTAAAGCAAAAATAGCCCACAAAAATGGAGGCCTAGTTCAGGCCCCATCTTTGAATCCCCAGTTATTGGCAAAAGTCCATATACCAGGTCTCAGCTTAGCTCATTGTCTCTACTGAGACCCTCTCAAGGGTCAGAGCTCAAATACCAGCCAACAGCCCATGTTCTTTGCTTACCAGGGACTCAACTAAGCCCGCCTTCCTGGTTCCTTTCGATGGACCTTCTTCCATCTCCAATACGTACTGAACAAATGGACCTTGCATTCAACCATGATTTTAACCATGTAAAAGAGTTCCTGTCCTGTTCCACATCACTCGCAAGCAATGCAACCCTCCACCCTCCAGGATAATTCCAACTGCAAAATAATGCTTTCGGGTCCCCATAACGACTTTGCCAGCTTCAATCACGACGTCACTGTGCCACCAACAGCCCATGCCGCCGACCATGCAACATCTGGCCCCAAGTTAGCGGGCCAGGCTGCATCCCCAGAGACTGTACCCTCTGGTTTCGATCTTTTTAGTCTCTTAACATCCTCCCTTTCGTTCCTGTCTCTGTAGGCTGCACTAATATCCACGAGCACATGCGTCCTGTCGTCCCCTCGTTTGTTCCACTCCTCTTCCTACAGCAAATCAAAAATCAAACACGGCTACTTCAGCTCCTTCAGCCTCCAACATATGCATTGGAATCAATTCAAATCATGGAGAAGCTGATCTACTTATTCCTTTTGCTACATGTACCAGCAGAATAGTGGTTTCCCTGCAGTATATTTCCTGGAGTTTCATATTTCCTCCACCAGCTTGTCTTCTTCCCACAGTAGCCTACATTATTATGCTATCTCTTCTGTAGGTCAATGGTGCGCGCGCACCCGGCTGATGCACATAATGTAAAAAAAATATGGGACTTTCAGGACCAGGTGACCATCTTCAATAGTTCCAAGGTCCAGTTCCGATGCCTACGTGCCCATTTTTGACATTTTCGAAAGGGTACAGGGGTAGCATCATTATGGAACCCACCAACGTTCTTGCTAAGACACAAGCACTAGGATTGGCCAGTCGCTCAAGAACTAGGATTCCAATCCTAGAGCTGAATGGCTGGCTAATCCTGGTGCTTGGATGACTGGCAAATCCTAGTGATTGAATTTGCCGGAGGGGCGTGTCTTTGCAAGAACATAGGTGGGTTCCATAATAATGCACAGGGGTAGAATGGGCACTTTGACAGGTCTGCAGCGACAAAGCACCATACGCGGCAGGGTGCAATGCATTGCATGTTGTAATACACTCCTCACGTTGATATCATTCAAATGCGACCTATGGGACTGTGGCCATTTTGCAGGTTCGAACCAGAAGGGATAGCCTTCTTCGCCCCTGTCCATCAATGGACCTAAGGCACCGAACACCCTGTCACCGGTTTATGGTTTGTCCCTCTGTGAGTAGGCAGTCATCACTGCTGACTGGGAGCTCCCCAGAATCCTTCTCACTTCAGAGGTGCTCTGACCCACTCCCCTCCCACGATGATTTGGCTTTTGTGAAAGTTGATCAGAACCCATCTCTCCCACATTTAACACGCTGACTACGAGAACAGGCTGCTCGCTAACCATCTAGGTTCTGTCTGCAGACTTTGAAAAGCACCACTTTTATCCCCTTGATGCATAATACAAATAATGCCAATTTCTGCCTGGTGCGTGAGCCTTTTAAAAGGCTTTATAATTCAGTATTTGTGTCACAGAGACTGGGGAAAATTATTCGAGTGAAACAAGACATTTGGAAATTTAATTACAGAATTATTTAGCGATAAATTTCGGAATTTACGGATGCCGACGTCTATATTTGCGCAAAGGGGTTTCAAGAGGTAATCGCTTCATCTGAGATTGATTTCAATGTTTTGGCTCATCGATGTATTTGCTACTGATGGAAAAAATGTCATAAAGAAGCAAATTAAGCTGAACTGCATTCACACAAAATCATGCAATATCGGGGTCGCCAATCGGTCCCCCCACTCAGAGTGCAAGGGTCTCTTTATTTATTTATCTCTCTGCAGACTTTCACCAAAAATCCTTACAGTTAAGGGTAAAATAGAATTTAGGTGACCTTAAATTGACAGCGGAGGGGTCTATGGAATGCATTACAGAAAGTGCAGTAAAATCGATCGAAGGAACAAAGGCAGCCAAAATCCTGTACCTCTTTCTTGTTTTCACTCGTACCACTACAAAGGGATTCACATTAATGCAGTGACAAACAGTTGGGGACAAAATTTGGCTCAGAGGATAACAGTCAGTTGTCTTCGACATAAGGGATGAGCCGGGCCTAGGTCAGGATTTGGTGCTTGTTGGGGTTGCTAGAAACCTAGTGGGAAAGCTTCTGAATTTTTCATGTCCGTCCATCTTTGTGCAGAATGCCAGCCAAGGATGAATGCCACGGGAGGGCAAGTATAAATACACAAATCTATCTTCTGTCGATTAAGCGGTCCAGTGGCCCCCGCCAACCGGATAATTCCAGTAAAAGGTAATTCTGTTGTGTGGAAATAGACGGCCTGGCTGAGTCAATAGATGATATCCCTGACGGAAAAGTAGAGCAGTCCTTTATGAGCCAAAGCGCTGGTATGTAAATGTTTAGGGAGTAAGGTGTGTAGGGAGTGCGTGGGGCATTGTTTTGAGAGATGATGGGGAGTGTTTGGCTGAAAAATGGTGAGCTGAAGTTCGATGGTGGTCCTGCAGCAAATTTATTCTGAAAGATACCCCTTTTTTTTTTACCTGCTGGTTTATCCTCAGGCTTTGGTTTCTTATATACAGTAAGCGGTTACAAATATTGATGTGATTTCCCAGGGTTAGGAGCTTTGGAATTGTAGGAATAAAGCAGGAGATAATACTGCTGTACACAAAGAGCTTGCCACCTGTAAAAGCTCCCATGCGCCAAATCAAGGCTGCTATGCAAAATCAACCAGATTAGGATTTTGGTAAATTTATATTCATGAAATAGTGCGACCATTGGCACATTATCTCCACAAATATGAAATCTGTAAACATCGTACTTGCAATATGAATACATTTGTTATCTTCAAGGGTTTATGACATATTTGCAGTGTAATAAATACAGAATCAAAATTAATAACAGATAAACAAATCTACGACACATATGGAAATTAAACCCAACACACAAACGAGATCTTGGCAAGATAAAAATCTATGTTTGTAAAAATAATCGTGTTGGATTCACAGAAAAGGTATTAGATGGAGAGTGAGTCTGTCCCAGTCCAATAGCGCCCTCTGCTGAAATATTGTAAAACAGCCAGCATGATCTCCGCGTGACTGCCAAAGCGCCCCCTCCTGGCTACCTCAGATTATCTTCACGAGTTCTCAAAATTTGCGGAATTGCGAATGCGTATTTTATAGACGTTAAAAATGCCCTCACTTGATAGGTATTTACATATGTGGAGAATTTATTTTAATGGGTTTTTGTATTATTTTAATTCACAGAATAATTCTACCAGCACAGTATCTGAGGCTGCTCTGGCCGAGAGAAGCTAACTGGGCAGAGTTTGAAGACTTTGACTGGCATTTTACGGACGCATAGAAGTCAGTAAGTCTGAAGAATTACGCTGCCTCCCTAGCCCAATAAAAACGTGTCAAGTGATATGCATGGAATAATTTTTTTTTCTCCAAATATTAATAGAAACTATCTCCATTACAAACAAGCATGAAATACTCAGATCCCACGCCACAGGATTGCTGATATCTGGCCTAGAAACAAAATGTGATGGAGGGACATACAGATAGAAAGGACAGTAGGAAGTATGAAGACACAATGCAATAACACAATAAGATGTATCCATGAATTATATTTTGTTGAAAAATATTGAACAATTTTGGAGTTCTGGCCAGGAAAAGAAAGTGTGACAGACGTACACTTGGAAGGACATCACTCACTCCTGTGTCCACCTACCACTTTGTGGCAGGGATTAATAAACCACTGAACTTTAATGCTTGATTTGCACCTGCCTTTTGCAGAGTATTAGTCACTGCATGCTTTTTAGTTGAGGCTTATATTGAATGAAAATAGGAAAGGGAAGAAGTAGCATTACCTGCCAGTTTAGTTTAAATACTCAGTCATGTTAATTATCTGGAGTCTATTTTGACTTGGTTCAGAGCCTTCAGTCTCATTTTGAGTGAAGGAAACTTTCATTAACCACCCTTAGGCAGTAGTTACCGTAGAATCCATTCCTTTACTGCTAAACAGAGTAGACAAATTAATCATTGTGGTCAGTATTTGGGAAGCTTTGTGTAACCAGAGCCCCACGTAGTTTCTACATGCCTACTAAACCTGGCTAAGGAGTATTGGAAAGATACTTAGGAGGGAATTGGCGAGAATGCATAACATAAATTTCTGTTTTACAACCCGCTCCGCTGAAGGTGCTACTTTCACCTAGGACGTTGTGATCGAGGGGAATCATTTTGTGAAGGTCCACTGTTTCAACTGCCTCATTTAAAATATTTCACGTGTGTTGAACTGCGTTTAGGCGGCTATTTCTTTGAGCTGAAGGCGGTCTCCTCTGCACTTGGAACTTAAAGCATCTTTTGTGGACAAGTCTGCCACCTGCTGGTTAAGTATTGATCATAAAGAGGGGAAGCACCTGCAAATAAATTTCGCAGATCAAATACAAATCAGCCACAGAATAGAGCCATTTTAGTCGATAAAATAACCTAAATTGATACACTGTGTAAAATAAGATATTACAAAGGATCCTGCCACCACCCCCCTTCCCATTTTACATAATTAACCGCTCGTATCAGTAGGTAATCGGCGATGTTACATTTGTTTATTCTCATTAATGGAGAGGCATTGTCTGAACATTAACTTACATAATTATTAGAATGTTCTTTTGGCTGATTCTAGGTATTAACATTCAAAACTGATGGCGTTTGAGAATTTGAAACACTGAGATGCAGCTTTATGAAAATTTATGAAATGTCAAAATTTCTTTTTTTAATGGTATTTCCTCTTGCGTATTGCGGAGACATTGATATACTTTAGAGTGTCTGCGATGAATGACATTCTTCCAGTCCATGCGGCAGCGTGGCATCGTAAAATCGTCGCCATATGTCATAGTTGGCTATTTTGTCATGCAATTTTTGAAAAAAATATATAAAATTTATGATTGGGGAAAAGTTTTAGACAGAATGAGGGTAGTGAGACCAGCCAAGTTATGAACTTATGAATATCATTATGAAGCTTCCATTAGAAGACAGTTAATCCTATTTGTGATGTGTCTTCTGAGTCAAACGTTCTTACTTTAACTCAACGGGAAAATATTACCTCGGCATATCTGTAACACACAACTAATGACGAAATATGCAAGGTCTACACTGGCATGCAAATGGCTAAGAAAGACCATAATTATGATCTAAACGTATTCTACATCGATATTATAATAAATCAAATCGCCTGCATAAAGCGCATAATTCTTTTGCTGCCATTTAGTAGTACATTAGTTTTGTCGTAACATAGGCCTACCAGATAAGAAGGTTAACGCTGACATCATGAGTAATGCAACTCATACCGAGCCAAATCTACAACATGATCAGCTTGTTTCGATATGAAAATTGAAAAAGATGATCATAATGTGAGATTTAATAAAATTGTGGTAGGCCTGATTGTATTAAATATATTGCATTTTTCATCGTTGTCTGAACTTAATTGTCTGAAAAATAGCTCAGGTCCATACTGGATGAAATGTATCCCTTCTATTTGCCAGGATTCATCATTGTTAGATACAAATCATACAGTTTGAGATCTTACAAAAACGGACACAAAGTCGCTGATACAGAGTCCAAACACTCTTTGCCTGTAACTTGTTCTTTTGTGCAGAATTGCTCTGCATTCTTATTGATCTTTTGGCCGTACATGGCAAATTCTTAGAAACTGCCCTTGCATATGTAAGTTTGTGTGATTGCTTTGACTTTTTTGGGGGGGATTTTTTACCTTTATTTGACAGTTGTATAGTAGAGAGTGACAGGAAATTGGGGAGAAGAATGGAGATGGCATGCAGCAAATGTCCCGAGCCGGAATCGAACCCAGGTGGCCACAGGAAGGACACAGCCTTTATGGTGCGCGCGCTTAGACTGATGTGCCACCGGGGCGCCCCCTTTGACTTTATTTTACTGGCATTTAGTAGATGACCCTCTTGCGAGACTTTAAATTATATAGTTTAAAAAAAAAAAAAAAAAAAACAAGCAAAGAGGTCAAGGATTAACAGCAAAGTGCAGTATTTTCCTGTAGCCTCATGAGAGATGAGGAGTGCGAGAAGCGCTGGTTTGATCGACAACCTCTTATCCCTCATTGAACATGAAACTGTTTCATATAAACGAGAGCGAAGCTTCCTTAATGAGAATCACACTGTGCTACACGATTAGACTAAATAACTGCAGCGTTTGTAAACAGTAGTTAGGCTTCAGTTGGTGTGAGGGCTCAGTAAGAACACTGGCCAGGGTCATGGTGGAGGATCCATACTGCAGCCTGAATAGATGGGCCGGCAACTGGGGTCATCAAATCAGGCCATCAAATCCAAATCCAGCCCTGGTTTTCTCTCCTCCCTGGGAGTAAATGGAACAGTTATTACTTCTCATTGGCCAGACTCTCTTTACACCTGACTCCCAGATAAAGTGGGGGTGGAAAACCAGCAGTTCTCGGCCCTCAAGAGCCACGATTTGAGGAACAGAGGACTGCACTTTATACTGTCAGCCCTGATAAGTTCAGTTTACTTGGGTGACTTGAGTAAATTCAGCACCCCAAATTTTGAAAATAATCACAATTTACTTATAATCCTTCCATCCATCCATCCATCCATCCATCCATCCATCCATTTTTCAACCGCGCATCTGGGGCCAGATCACGGCGGTAAAAGACTAAGCAAAGGGTCCCAGGCATTCCCATTCCCAGCAACTTCCTTCAACTTTTCTTTGGGTACCCCAAGATGTTCCCAGGCTGGTTGGAAGATAAAATTTCTCCAGCGTGTCCTGGTGTCTGCCTCGGGGCCTCTTCCCAGTTGGACATGCCAGAAAACCTCTAAAGGAAGGCGTCCAGGAGGCATTCTGACCAGATGCCTAAACCACATCAACTGACTACTCTCGACGCGGAGGAGCAGCAGTTATACTCTTAGCCTCTCCCGGATGTCTGAGCTCCTCACCCTATCCCTAAGGGTCAGCCCAGCCACCTTATAGAGAGTGCTAATTTCGACTGCTTGTATATGCGATCTTATCCTTTTGGTCACCACCCAAAGCTCATGTCCATTGCTGAGGGTTGGAACATAGATCAATCATGGGTCCCATGGGGTAACCGAGCCTGAAAGTCTGCCTTCTTTAGTATGACGGCTTCCCACATGGCTGGTGTCTGCCAACGGGTCCTTGGGTTACGGCAACAACTGGCATCAACAACCTTTAGGTCACAGCTCAAGACAGATGCTTCCACAATGGAGACTGTGAAGAGGGTCCGCTCAGGACTCCATGTCCCCAGGCTCCTCCGGGGTACAGGAAAAGCTCGTCCGGAGGTATCAGTCGAAAATTTTCCAGACAGGATCCTCTACCAAACGTTCCCAGTCAACCCTCACAACACATTTAGGTTTACCGGGTTGGTCCGGCAGTCTTTCCTGCCATCAGGTCGAGCTCATCAGCAAGCGGCAATCAGTTGACAGCTCTGCCTCTCTCTTTACCCGAATGCCCAAGACATACAGCTGCAGATCTGATGGCACGATTATAAAATTAATCATTGACCTTTGGCTAAGGGTGTTTTATTACAAAGTACACGTATGAGCACCCTTACACTCAAACATGGTGTTTGTTATGGTTCATTCACGACAAGCACAGAAATCCAGTAACAAAACACTGCTTGGGCTCCGATTAGGGAGGCCATTTCTCCCAATCACTCTCATCAAAGTGACTTCATCATCGTCCACGTGAGCTTTGAAGTCCCCCAGTAAAAATATGGAATCCCCAGTTGGAGCCTTCTCTTGGACCCCACCAAAGTACACCAACTGTAGGCTGGATACGCCAAACTGCTGTTAGGGGCGTAAGCACAAACAACAGTCATAGCATTCTCCTCCACAACCCACAAGTGCATTGCGGAGACCATCTCGTTCACCTGTGTGAACTCAAACACAGGGGCACTCACCTTGGGCGACTCCAGAAAAAGAGAAAGTCCAACCCCTATCAAGGAGTTTGGTTCCAGAGCCAGTGCTGTGCATAGAGGAGTGTCTGCTTTTATTAATCCAGCACCGCTCAACCTCCTGCACAAGCTCCAGCTTCTTCGCCACCAGTGTGGTGATATTCCACGTGCTAAGACCCGATTCCGATGACTGAAACCCAGAGTGCCACGGTCTTTGCCCCTGTCTACCACTTGGTCCAAAATGCACCCAAACCCTACTCCTCACAGACGGTGGGTTCACCTTTTCAGGCTAAGCCCAGCCAGGTCCCAGGAAGAACCTGGCCATCAGGCACTTGCCTATAAGCTGCCCTCCCAGGTATAGCTCCAGGATGGGGCCCTGGTGTCCATATTCCAGGCAAGTTTCTCCAATCTTCCAATGGCTATATCATGGGGGTCTAATGAATCAAGTTTTGTCTGGCCCCTAACCTGAGACTAATTTGCCAGGGAAACCCTGCCTGCAGCTGATTCTTCAGGCAGCATGTCTCCCAAGATCCCACAGGAACACAAACTCCTCCACCACAATAAGCTAGGGATTCTTAGAGGAGTAAATGTACTAATAATTGTACATCAAAGTTGAAAATACTTAAATTAAAATATAACTTGGCACAAGTGAATACAATTAAGACTTTATTTCTCAAAGTAAAGGAAGGTCTCAGTTGTGCTTGATAAGGTTTAAACCTCTGAATAATAAAAAAAAATGTTACTTTCACTTGGTTTTCTTTCTGTGGTCCACTTCCCAAATTTGTGTATTAAATCTCTTACAATGTATGACTCCAAAATCTCAGTTGTTCTGACTTATTCTGCAATCAAGGGCCCAGAGTATTTTACAGGTATGAGGGGGGCAGCCTGCATCCAAGCAAGTAAAGTACTTGACAGACACCTGAAGAGTCGGTGGTTCAATGCCTAGGCCCGGGCCACACTGCCTGCAGTTGCGATGCGTGTTCCGCATACCGCATGCGTATTTTCGTTTCGGTTCCCATGTTATTCAATGAGAGCGGCCACACTGCATGCCGAAGCTGCGCGACTCACGCATGCAAAATCCATTCTGCTACCTTGCGGAAAATATAGATTCGGACTCTTGCGAATTTTTTCCGCCTACGCATGCAAAAAAGGCAAAGCAGAGCTGAAAATGACTGTCAGAAACGGTCATATCGCCATAAATACATGCATTTCGCTAAATTGCCGAGGATGCGTGTCTGTTGCAAGCATGAAGCAGACAAACAAAACATGTAACAACACTTCCGGCGTGTTTATCATATTAAAAGCCCGTTTATATGGACATAATCCCTTCCGCCCAATTCAGCAATGCTTCGTGAAATATTGAAACATGTAGTGGGAAATTCGCCACTTTCATCGTAGGCTGCTGTCATTAAAGGGGATATATGGAGAAGTATTTAGTCATTTTTAACTTATTTTTAAAAGCTTTAATACGATGTTGCTCGTTTTATTTTGGATTTAGATGTCTAGATTTTGCGGGAATATGCCATTAATTGCGGAGCCAAGCCAATGAACATAGCTTATTATGTTGATGATTTAAGAGTATCAGGGCAGTACTTCTCCGTATCTCTCACTCTGGCCATGACACCCACGCGATTGCTGAACCTACATACGACCCCCCTTGTATCAGCAAGTTCAGGTGACTTTTTCCATTTGCAAAGAAAAAAAAACTAAGCTGGATATAGCATGGACCTATAAAACATCCTTGGGATATAATGGCCAGACGAACGTACAGCACATCAGCCAGTTTCTAAATTGTCTGAACTATTCCTTTTACGGTCGTTCGGCGCCTAGCCTATAGGAATGGTTTCAGCCTCGACTAATGTAAATTAGATAGCTTTTGAACCCACATTCCACATCCGAATACCCTCCCCCTAACCCGAAAGTAGAGAGCAAGACCAATTCAGAAGGGTTTGCTGTGTATTGTAATATGATCGTGTAATTAGATTGTTTGTATGATACACTCAAGCATGCTTCCCCTACTGTCAATACAAAATATAAATCACGTGTAGTAGGCTATAACGACGCGAGACGAAATAATATATTATTTTATAGTGATTTCTTGGGCAAAGTCGTGCAGAGACAGAGTTGGAAGGAGGAGCCCGCGGCAGACCTGCCGCTGCAGATACGCAGGCAATGTGACCGAGCTGCAAGCGATAAGCGGTTGCAGTGGTCCGCTTGCGGAATACGCATCGCAACTGCAGGCAGTGTGGCCCGGGCCTAGAGGATTCAATCCAGTCACGTTTACTAGCCTTCCTTAATCATGTGTAACATAGAAATTGATTGCAGTCCTCTAACAATTTCCTACCTTGAAAAGAATTTGGAAATGAAAAGCAGAGGATTGTCAAAGAAATTTTGTGCAAGGCAAGACAAGACCATCCTGTGGAGGAGTGCTTTTTATAACTGAGGTGAGGTATAGTCGATTGATCTTGTGGTCCTTCTCAAACTAAAGGCTGCTACTCCTAGCCAAGGTGGGATGCATTTCTCTGCAATTACACTGCCGGACCTATTCCAAGAAAGAGGAGCCTTAGTGAGCAGCCTAGAAATGTGGTCTACTTTTGGCAAATTTTGAAAGCTGTACCTGGAGGACTGACCCAGCTCAACTGCTGCCTTAGCAGTTGCGTGGGACCTTAGCTTTCCCCAGCATTCCTTTCCTTTTATTACATCTTTCCTTATCCCAACAAAGGTGGCGCTCAGAGCTAGAAAACAAAGGAGGTGAAAAATAGGCTAATTGATTGTGCTTCCAGTACAGTCAGTCACATAATTATGATAATCCTGAGGATCAGTGCTGATGTGAGCAAGCTTAAAGGTCTCCTGTTATTGTCACCTGGATGACAGCCAATTAGCCATTAGAGGCTATTTCAAAATTTGCTCCTCTGTGACATCACTCAGTGACCACCCAGAGGCAAGAAGGACTGATCAACTTCAGCCAACCAGTTAATCAGTTGCTTCATTATTCCGAGTGGGGCTTCCCCTTGTGCTGTGCAATATAACAGGTTTTGAAATGGCTTGTAATGGCTAATTGGCTGTGCATCTGGTGGCATGATAGGGGACCTTGAACCCTTCTTCACTGCAGCAGAATTGGCCCCTGCTTAGAGTATGCACTGTAGTTCGGTGCGTATTGGTGCCAACAATGGGCTGAACAAATTTCAGCAAAGTGGCTTTAACTATGTGATATATAAACCACAATCACACATACATCTTCACAGGCGATTCTTACTAAATGAAACCCAATAATGTCAATGGCTTTCACATCAATATTTTCTTTGTTTAAAAGAGGTCCGTCTAGTGGCACTTTCTTAGGTTCGTCTCAAAAGCAAGACTAGTATTCAAACAGAGCTCCAAAGAGGTCAAATAGCTGGCGTCCACATTTCAGAAATTGTTAGTCACAAGAACCGCAAAGTGATTTAGGGTGGCAAGGGAAGTGTGTCAAAGATTATGACAACTTATGTCAAACATGCTTAAAGGGGGGAAAAAAACAAAGAAAGAACTGTGACCTGACATCAAAGCTCTCCAGCAGGGACAGATGGACTCGTGGTAGGATAGACTTGATTACCACAGAACTACAGCTGTCAAAATCACCACAGTATTGAAGTGATTCATACTGTACCTGAACCACTCTCAAGAAAAACAATAAGATGATAAGACTGGAAGATTTCAAAAATTGTGTTCATTGCATCAAAAGGTGATATTTCTGGCTGTGTTTTCTGATGATTTGAACACTTCATGAGTGTAATTAATGTACATGGAAGCACTGACTCAAGAAGACATCCAGGGCCAGTGGTACGGACGGGCCTGCCTGTGAATACATGTAGGTCTTCAGAGGAGGAAATTCCAGGAATCAGGGGATCAGATAGCAACAGTCGTACCATGTGTTAATTCCACCCAAAAACCCATCCAGCTCATGTCATAAGTCACATCATGCAAAGGATCCATGCTTATTAGCCGATAAAGTTGATTGTGACAAAATAAAGGGGAGGAATTTTTTTTTTTGTTTGAAACCTGGATTATCAACATTTGACAGTGCACTCGCATTCTAGCTGCGATATGTTCTCAGTGATAATTAAAGAATCAGAGGGGTTTTATCTGACTGGGTTTATCCGGAATATTACGTTGCCAGGCAGTCAGTTCACATTTTCCAGGCTCACACTCCACTGCACATTGATGGTTCTACTGCCCTCTAGTGGAAAAGTTCTAAAATGCACCAAATGTCACAAGAGAACCTAAAATGCAGAGGTCCCCAATCTTTCCCAGAAAGGGCCAGTGTGGGTGCAGGCTTTCATGCAACCAAACAATTACACACCTGATACTACTCATCAACCCCTGGACTCTTTGCTAATAAGCTTGATTAGTTGCATCAGGTGTGTAGCTGCTTGGTTGCACTGTAAGCCTGCACCCACACCGGCCCTTTCTGGGAAAGATTGAGGACCCCTGCTAAATCGCATCAGACTGCCCAGCCCACTCACGTCATAATGAGCCATTTTCTAGCACTTTCCAATGCCAACAAGCCGGAATACAAAAAATGTGGCAAATTGGGTTTGCAATCATTGAAGATTCGATGACTTTTCAATGCAAACTCAGAGGTCAGAAAGATGGGATTGCCTTTGATTGAGAGTCTGCAGTAGAAAAGAGATTGGATGTACTGATGAGAGAGAAAAAGGCTTTGAAATAAAAGGCTGGGATAAAAGGATACATTAGATGCTCGAGTAACTCCAGTGCAGAGAGTATTATACTTGTACAAAGAAGGAGCAATTTAGCATTTCCTTCTGTCCTGGATGTGTAATATAAATGATATCATGAAGAGAGACACATCCATTTATAATGCAGCCTAGGTCAAATTTTGCCAGATGTCAACTACACAAGAGATCTTTTTCTTTAAATTGTACTTAGTAATGAGCCCGCCTGCACATACAAACATAAACTGAGTACAGGTTTGGAGGGGAGGTTGCGCTTCAACAGTTGGATTCTCAGTGGAGTGCCGAACCCAAAATCCAGTGAGCATATTCAAAAAATTTAAAAAGGCGGAACATCTCAATTCTTCAAATCAAGGAGGACAAAAATACTCACATTTCACTTATTTATATAAATACGTAGAAATAAATAAGGGAAATGTGAGTATTTTTGTCCTCCTTGATCTGAAGAAATGAGATGCGCTACCTTTTTTAATTTTTTGAATATAAACTGAATACAATCGTTATTGTGACCATACTTAAAATAACATAATTTATCCCTGTTCTCTGCATATTATCTTTCAATTAATTGCTATTGTCACATTTTTTAAACACAGCAACTCAAACTGATCATTCATTATAAAGTTGCTGTATTAACTGCAGAAGTTGAAATGTACACATTGTTACATTACCATTCATGCGGCCTTAGCGCTCTAGAAGTTGACATCACATGCTGCATCTCAATATCTATCAGAGCACTAGATTTTAGCTCTGACTCGGGGAGCTCTCAAACAGTTTTCACCCCCCCACTCCACTCAATCCAGAGCATTGTGTAGACTAAGGAAGGGGAATTCAGGAGAGGAGGTGGGGGAGAACAGGCTGAGGTGAAGAACGTCGTGGAAGCTGGACCCAGTCTTTGTCATTGAAGTCAATGTTGAATATTGATGGAGGTGACCTGTTACCTGTTGCAAAATTAATTTCTCGTTGAGCTCACAAGCTGTCCCATTGCCAATTACGTACAGATCCTCTGTGCAACCAACGGCCCATTTAAAGCTGCACAATATCTAGATATTTTTTTTTTTAAAGCGGAAGTTTCTGCAGAATCAGAATACAGCCTACAGAGGACAGTAAATATGAAGTTGTGAATGTACATATGCAGCCTCATGTTAAAACAGAGAGTTCACACTTGATACCGAAGGTATTTACTCTGCAGCTACATTGAATAAACAGCAGAAAAATTTCAGCTCTTTAAAATGGTCTCTCGATCCAAATACTTGCGAACCGCCTTAAAAAGCGAAATACAGCAGCAACAGAGAGTGCTTCTGACAATATTTTACACAGCCACACTAATAAGGTCAGAGTTACTCAAAATTAGCGGTCTACCATGTTGTGTGCTCGTTGTGCCAACCATGGAAGCAAGCTCTGTTCAGCTCACACTACAGCTGGGGAAACATGAGAAGTGGAATTTTCAGTGTTGTAAGACTGCAGAGAAAGTAATGACAACCCTTTCCTTCGCAATTTATTTCTGAAGTGGCCTGGTAAATGACACCCGCACTTACGGAATCACGCCTGTCAGAAGCCCAGAGTTCGGCTGATTGCTCATCTGTCTCCGGGATTACTCCGGCAATGCTGAACGACCCTCCAGCCCTGTTTTTCTGCCTTTGTAACCAAGGCGACGTTTTCTGCAATCAGCCAGGGGTGCGTTTCCCGAAATCACAGATGCCAACTTACATAGATGGATCCAATGACTGTGAATGGGCGAACTATGTAATTTGCTAGCTTAGTTAGCAACTATGCTTTTGGGAAACGCACCCCAGGATGTAAAGTGTCTCAGCTGATTGGCAAGGACCTGGAAGCTTGGTGGTTCAAACCCCAGCATAATAAGATCAGTGCATCTGGGCCCTTGAATAAGGCCCTTAAGCCCACATTGCTCCAAGGAAGATTGGCCCCTGTTTTACTGAATCAACTGAAGACCACAATGGAAAAATGATCAGAGTTACATTTTCACGTTGCGGAGAAATGATGAATTAAAAATTCAAATCGATCTTAGAAACAAAGCATTGAAAAAATATGCAAAAAAATATAAAATATATAAAATATTATAATAATATATACGTTGTAAAATTATAGATATTATAACAATATATAATATATATAATATATACAAAAATGCTAAATTTGGACTCTGATCATTTTTCCTTTGTGGTCTTCAATTGCAAATCACTTTTAATGAAAGCGTTAGATGGATAATAGCATTAACAATAGCAACCTCTTGTAAAATTCGGGGAACCGTGCCGTCTGTCCTTGTTACCATCTCTTGAGTTTTTATAACTGTTAAAACACATTCTCGTGTCCTCAGAGGACCATTAAGCCCTGTGTTTATCTGCTCTATAAGTCCGTTTTACGACAGGGATGCCTCAGTTTTCTCCTAACGTACCCTCTCCCTCCGCAAAGCCATTGTTTTCCTTGTCACGCAGACGGTTGAGCTACAGGCAGGCAATTAACCTTTTCAGAAAGTTCAGCCATTTTCACTGGCTCTGTTCATTTTTGCTACAGTGATTGCGTGTGCAACTCCAGGTGGAGAAATCTGGACACAAAATGGTCTTCGGTGGATTTTCTCCAGCAGAATCATATAACTGTATCTGTGCTTCATACCTGTTTATTTATAATAGTAGCAACTGTGATCACTTGGCATACAGTCGGTTACATGTTTATTACCGTCTAGAGGTGTTCGCTATTGAGGAATAAATAAACCCTCTATCTACTCAATCAGACAGGCATCAATTCAATAAGATCTTGTGCTCAACCTTCAGAATTGACAGGCTTGATGAAAAAAGAGTTACCAGTAACTGGGTGACTGAATTTACCCCAGGTTTTATCTCACTGTATGTCCCATACAGGGTAACATAGTCAAATCCACAAATTTTTGAACACTGAGAACATTATTGTTATTTTAGCTTTCTACCACATTATATTAGAGATTAAAATAAATAATGAATATGTGTTCAAAGTGCAGAGTGGGATAATTACCTCCAAAATGAGTGAACGGGGTAGGAATTACAGCACTTTTTACACATGCCTCCCCTCCTTTTATGAGACCAAAAATAATTGGACAAGTGGCAGCACAGCAGTTCCATGGCAAGATACGTGTTACCCTTTCATAATTTAATTTAAAAAGCAAGCTGATAAAATGTATACAGTTGATGTACGTAATGTTTGGCATTTGCATTCGGAAGCTGTTGCTGTAGATTCTCAAAATAAATTCTGAAAAGTGGCCTTTGCTAGCAAAGCATGGCATCATCGAGCTGAAAAATCCAAACAGAAGATTCAGAGAAATAGCATAAACATCAGCTGAGGACAAATCAGGTGGTTTTTTTTTTTTTTACCTTTCTTTAACCTGGGAGATTCCATTGCGAACATGTCTCTCTTTTTCAAGGATGCCTTGGAAGAAATGCCAGTTAGCACAGTTGCGAGTGTGGAGAGACAGAGAGAAACAGGGTTAAAGAGCATTTATTATTTTTATCATTATTATTTCAGAAGTTGTATTACTACTCGTGCTATTATTATTATTATTATTATTTTATTATTTATTTCTGTTATGATCCAGACTGGGAATCAAGTGCGGAGGCAGAATACAAGTAGGTTTATTGACAGCAGTACGGTATTTTTTGGGGAGGAAACCCAAGCGGAAAGTATTCCTGGTGTATAAAGTGGTGATGCCAGTGACCCGATCTAATCCATAAAGAGCTGGTGTGGGTGCTGGTTTTTGTTACAACCCAACAGTAACACACTTGATTCTACTCATCAAGGTCTTGATTGAACCCCTTCATCAGTTAATTAGTGGAATCAGGTGTTGTGGCACTGGGCTAAAGCAAAAACATGCACCCACACCAGCCCTTTATGGATAAGATTGGACACCCCCGCCCAATGACCTTCCCTGTAGCACCATCACTTAGCAAACTTTTCATTAAAAAAAAAAAAATGCAATAACTTGCACAGTTTTAATTGGAATCCTGTCAAATCTGCTATCAACATTCCTGGTGCATAATGAAGGTACTATATTGAGTTTTATGGCTCCATAAATTTTACTGTAGTGCCACAAGTAGGTGAAACAACATTTCCAAATGTATGAAGGCAAACTTAATTAGGAAACAGATCAACTTTGCTGTGAACATCTTGGCGCATATAAGACCAATCCTACTGTTCTGGACGCAGTTCCTGTGACACCACCCTAAGGCCAAACGTCACTTTTTCAAAAATGCAATAAGTCAAGCACATATCATAAAAGTTGCTGTGAACACTCCTAGAGCCCAGAGTAGTTCCCTCTCTTGTCATTCTGGACCAATTCCCTTTCCTGTAGCGCCACCACGCGGCCAAACTGTGAATTTCGATGATTGAACGAATGCTGTGGTTTTTTTCCTGGTGCCTATCGGCAGCATTTTTCTCGTTCAACTCAAGTGGGAGGACCCATGCGTGCTGATCTGTTGATACTGTTGCGTTGATCTCGTACGGTTGAAAACACTGCAAATAAAGGCTACTAAGTCTTGGCTTTCTCTAATAACAGCGAATTCTCAATGAAACGTCGTCTTAATGGGCTACCGGAATCCTGAATGCGTATAACTTAAACTGCAACCGGAACTTCTTATTTGGCACAGGAAATACAACTGGCTGTCGCCATCTCTATTGATGAACGGTCTCAGACACTTCTCTGTGTAACCGGGGAGACTGTCTCTTACTCCCAACTCCTGGATTGTCAACATTTTTGTCGGTTTTCCGTTGTCCAGCCCCTGCAAGTGCATGACTGATCCGTCCGTTTGGCAAAGACAAAAATCAACGTAATATTGTTCTTGACTGAACGCAAAAGGGGGCAAGAACGGCCGGATTTTCTGCAGTTTCTAAAGCTTTATTTCAAGCCTTTACCGTCCGGATGCGCTGAGAGAGAGAGAGATCCTACGGCCTGGCGGAACGGAGTTTAGCAGCGGCCTTGAATCATGTCAAGCGGTCGGCAGCAGCAGAACGGCGGTGCACCGGGCTCAGGGCCTGGGACAAGCAGCGGTAGCAGTGGCAGCATCAGCAGCAGCAGTAGTAGCATTAGCACCGCTAATGCAAATAGCTCGGGCAGCGGAATGTCTTCACGGACACTGGCTTCTGGGGTGGACGGTCAGCCCGTAGCCCCGCTGGGGGTACCGTCTCCGAGAGTCGGCGTGGCTGGGTTTGGTAGACCAGGCTCGTCCACGGTAAACAGCAATGGAAAGCGGCCCCTGCAAACGCCTCTTTGCAACGGTCTCATTAACTCGTACGAGGATAAGAGCAACGATTTCGTCTGGTGAGCAAAAAGCTTCAGATGCCGTAAAGAACCGTCAAGTCTGCCTGTCCTGCACAGCGTAGCCTGCTAACTGTACCCCCGCCAGGCTAACGCTGCTTTCACACCGGACGCGAAACGAATTTTTTCGCACGACAGATTACATTCAAAGTCAATGCCAAGACGCGAATACACGCGCGCGTGTATTCGCGTCTTTGCATTGACTTTGAATGTAATCTGTCGCGCAAAAAAAAAAAAAAAAAATCGTTTCGCGTCCAGTGTGAAAGCGGCGGCTTTCAACGTTAGCGGTGTGTGGGTGTTGACGTCATATTCAACATCTCAAGAAACACAGAAAACCGAGATAAAGGGACACGAACTTAACTGAAAACTGTAATTAATGAACGTTAACGTTACATAAAATAGCGCGATAACTCGGTGAGGTCCGCACAGTCTTTGTTAGCTCGCTCGCTGCCTTATCCTAACTTTTTTGGGTTTCAGGTAGCAAGCTAGCTCAGCTAGCCAAGTCATATCTTAATCTGATCGGTGCTTGCGAGCTAATTTCGCCTGCACTGGCTAGCGAGGCTGCACGCCAGGTTTGCGCATCATATCAGCAAAATAAGGCGGTTATGATTGGCTTTAGGAGCCGGTTAACTTATGAGTGCGGAGCTGGCGACCTCGCTAGGCTAACATTACCGGGTAGGGCTAATCTTCCAAAAACATTCTGCTGGAAAAACTACAACCATTTATACTTTCCTTCATAATTTCTATATTTCTTGATATATTGTTATGAAATTTTCACCAGTTATTCTTGAGATGTGTATCTATCAATATCTAGTTGAGTTGAAGGGGGAAAAAAAGTAAGTTAGCGAATTTTCAGCAGAATGTTTTCAGCAGATTAGCCCTACCCAACATTACTGACCCAAAGAGTTAACGTCAGGCAGCCTAACGTTAAGTTTAGATGGTATATCACTTACTCGCTAGCTTGCTAGCTGTCTAGCCTAACGCACATTTGAGTGTTTAGCGTGCGTTGTGTTGGCGAGCTGTCTAACATCAGCTGGGTTTGTGTGTCGAACATTGAACTAAACCAAGCTTATGTTAGCATTAGCAAGTTACTTGGCCAAAATCATGTTGGAGCTTACTTAATTTTTAGCTGGTAGTGGTTAAGATTCTCCAGCCATGAATGCATCAGTTACTAATTGTCAACAGTAACGCTACAGTGCAGAGGGAGCGGGCGGGCGTGCGTTCTGATAGCGCCTGTGTGTGGTGTGGACTGGGTGTGGCCTCAAGTGTAAACAAATGTGTAAATTATTCCTGTGTCTGTTAAGTTGTTCAGCGGGGTGTACTACGAAGTTAGCTTTGTGACTAAGCCTGACTTTAAGCTTAAGTAAAATCCGGAGCAGCTTCTTTTACTTAACTTAACATAACATAACATGAGTGGCGAGAACAGGCCGTTCAGCCCAACTAGGCTCGTCAGTTTCTTTTTACTATTGTGAATATATCACTTCAGATACTCAATGACTCAATGATATCTAGCTTTAAGTCAAGCCTGCTCTTGAAAACTCCCAAGGTTTCTGCCTCAACAATATGGTCAGGCAAGCTATTCCACATCAAAATTACTCTTTGGATGAAAAAAACATTTCCGTGCTAAATTTACCCTTGGTCAACTTCCATTTCTGACCCCGAGTTTTACCAACAAAACTTGGCCGAAGGAATCCTACATAATTCACTTTGTTAATCCCTTAAACATATTTAAAGACCTCAATCAGATCACCCCTAAGTCTCCTTTTCCTAAGACTAAAGAGATTAAGGATCTTCAGCCTCTTCTCATAGCTTTCATCTTTTGTACCTGGAATCTGCTCAGTGGCTCTTCTCTGAAGTTTTTCTAGAGCCTCTATATCATTCTTAAAGTATAGTCCCCAGAACTGTACAACTGACTTCACTGTCCATGTTCCAGATTTGAAGAGGTTCCTGGTTTTACTAAGTGCTGAAGTCAGGCTTAATCACAAAGCCAGCTTCATGGTACATCCCCAGGGCGTCTGTTTTGGATCTCGCTTCGTCTGTTTGTGTGTACTGTGGGGTCTTTGAGTGTTTGTGATCAGAAGTACAAACTCTGCCGAGCTGGGAAACTGGATACAGCCAATTGCTTCCATGTCCTGACTGTCAAGAGCGCTTGGGTCAGGAATGATGCATGTTGCACCGTGGGACGTGTCATTATGTTTGAATAAGCGGCCAGGAAGGTTCAATTGACAACAGGTGATTTGTAGTTTATGCTTATGCCCTGTTTTATTCAGCTTTAGAAGCTGTATTATCAGGCAGCCAAAATCACTGTTTGCTCATTCGGAAACATGAATACTTTTTCAGTCAAACTGGGATGTACTGACATGAGTGCGGATTAAAAACTTCTTTGGCCACCTTGTTTTTTAGTTTTAAAGTTCACATATTGGTCCTGAGTCATTTTCACCATCTGTGTCACTTCCTTCCACTAGTTAATCCTTCCTGTATGGCATAAAGTGACTCAAAAATGTAGCAAATTTAGCTTTGGGGGTGTAAGTTGGTCGTTATAAATGCTATTTTAAGGTAATACAGTTGGAGTGAATTAGTGTGAACACTGAGGAGTTGTAAATATTGTGAGCACCGACTCTGCTTTGTGTTGTGGACCGATTTGTTCAAATGGGGTTGCTGTGTAGGAAAAATGTGCATTAAAATATTCTAGATATGTAAATCACAGTATATGTGTTGGATTCTAATTTCAAGAGAATGTGCCTCAAGAAAATGGAAAAAAAAAAAAAAAAAAAAAAGGGACGTCAGGTGGGTAATTCCGTGCCAAATCACCAGATTTCAGAGAAAGTTCCCGACTGACCATCTCAGATTTTGTTCATATTTTTTTATTTATTTTAATGTCCTTGTTACTAATAACTGCTGAGCTAAATTTTAGGCTTAATATCTCCAACAGTTTGGGAGATATTATGAAGCAAATCTGAGATGGTCAGTCGGGAGCCTTCTGGTGATTTGGCACGGAATTACCCAGGGACATGTCTGATTGGGATAGTGACAGAGCAGTCACCTGACCTTCGCCAGTCTCATGGTAGCCTCAGGCCAAGATCCCTGCACGCACACACTGATGTAAACATAAAAATCTTTTCATTTCTGGAATAAACTGCCAGTGTATTTCCCACCAAGTAGAAAATGCCTGTTGCTATGAGAGACTTTTGTGTTTTTCCCCTCATTAGTTTTTTCCACCTCTCTTTACCTACAATAAAAATAAAAACACAGTTTGAACTTTTACCTTTGCTGTTTGCACTAAGCCTATTGAGTAGATCAGCACTTTTTAGGAAAGGTAAGACAATTTGATCGAAGTCTGCAATTGCCATTATTAATTCCTTGTGAAAGTTTTCTGTTTCTCTGGGATGAACTGTTCATATAGGAGAGCACTCAAGCTACACTCATCATTTTACAGGCGGCGTGACCGTGATTGGAAGTTATTGGGTGTGATAATTTTGCAATGTTTTTGGGGCTTTTTTCGTGAATTGGACCGTTAATTGAATGCCAGAGTATAGGTATTTCAATATAGGCGACTGTATCCATTTCTATGTGAGCCACTTGAGAGAAAATGAGATGTTTTATTGAATAATCAATGTCTGTAATGTGTGCGGCTGAGTGTGGTGGGATGATTTGTGCTGTTGCATGCCTGCAGTGAGCAGTGAAGGTGAGGATACAGGACAGGTTTTAAGTTACTAGACCCTGGGTCCGTTAGAGAGTCGCACTCATGTGCTGCAGAGGTGATAGACAAGAGTGGACTGTGCTTAAGGTGCACTGAGCAGGACTGTCATGAAACATTTGTTTGTCCCCTGAGCACTGAGAAGGCTCATATCCCAGGAAGTGTAGCGTTCCTCTTGTACGTAAAACACTCGTCATTTCTCTTGATTTTCAGCCCCATCTGTTTTGAGATGATCGAGGAGGCACACATGACAAAATGTGGACACAGTTTCTGGTGAGTATGCAGTGCGTGGGGCGTTCTGTGTAAGAGTGTACATTTCAAATCTTACCACTTGACAGTGTGCCTGCACCATTGTTTTTGACCTTTTCTGTGATGTTGACCTAGACCTTTGACCTTGACCTTTGAAAATTCAGTCACCTCATGCTGTTGTCATGTATAACCTTCCCGCAAAGTTTCATCGAAATCATTTACAAATTACAAATTCTGTAATCCTGCTTACAGTCAGTCAGACAGACAGACATAAGGGGGGCGAGATCATAACTTCTGACTGACTCTTTGGCAGGTGTAATAATTATGGACTGTACGTATCAGAAATAAGGCGAGGAGCTCTGACAGATCATGGATAGTCTGCCTCTACTACATAACCTGATGAGCTATTTGCATAGATTTCAAACCTAAAGATTGCTCAAGTTTAAAAAAGAGATGGCATATCCTAATTTATAAAACTGTGGGTATGCTAAACTGTATGTTATTTTTAGTTTATTAACCAGGACTAACTTGGAAATTTTTTCTTGCACATTAATTTATTGATTTGTCGGGTTTTTAATGTTAAGTTTGCTTTCATAAATCAAAAATCCAGTAAGAATTGGATGTAGTCATCATTTCTGTACCCACACCCTGTTTATAGCTGTGACGCGGGCTTATTTGTTGTTGGAAATGATAAACTACAAGAGGCCTCAGCAGGTGAAGTTGGAAAAATACTTTTTCTGTTTTTTGAGGTGGGAATATCTCATTTTATTTACATTATTTTTCTTTTCTTGCGGCTTTTGTGTGTAAACATGAGCCGTGAGCACTATGAGCATAATTCTGCTGATAGTTATGATTATGCTTTTATTTTTTTTTAGTGCACCTGTCAATCAGTTCTGTATTAATGCTATCTTATCTCTGGGAGCTGAGCTGTTCAGTGGACTAAGTCCATGGATAGTCCTGCTGATCAGTCCATCCTGAACCAGTCAGAACTGGTCAAGCTGGAATAAGCTGTATTTTCAACACTAATTCAATAGCCCATTTAGGTACCTAGCCTGGCGTTATGGCAAGTTTTTTTCCCCTGCTGGAGGCCAACCTTAGACTGACTGTTACCTGCTAAAGGGGTGTATAAACACAGCCTCTGATCCATGTGTAACTGGCATAGATTTTTAGCAGGTCTTTTATGTTGGGTGAGAATTCCATGAAGGATTCCTGGTTGCATGCATTTTATTCTGCTTATTTCACTGCTGATGCCTCAAAACCGGCAGCTAGATATTTCTATGAAGGGGCATCTGGATGAGCTTTGATAACTTGTCTGTGTGGGCAGTGTATGTGTTCACAATGTTGTTTTTGCAGGCCATAATTCCCATGTTTCATGCTCTCGTCTTCAGTTACAGATGTATACGTCAGAGCCTGGAGGACAGTAACCGCTGTCCGAAGTGTAATTACATCATCGATAACGTGGATCAACTTTATCCCAACTTTCTTGGTATGTCCTGATTCACATTAATGCATCACTCTTTATGGGCATGATAAAGGATTGCGTGCGTTTTGCATCTCGTTGTATCAAGAGGACATTGATTGGCTGCGGACGGATGATATGCATAAATGTTTAATTAACTCCACGGCCGCTGGTTTCCAAAGAGTAAAAAAATAAATTAATAAAAAGCGTTTTCAAGGAAATGGAAGGAAGTTTACCTTTTTTTTCATTTTTATGGAATATGCTGTATGCCTTGAGAGGTTTTTTATTAAGAAATGGAAATATTGACGGGGGCAAAAAAGAAATGTTTTTGCTTGTCTTTAATGGCCACAGTGAGTCTGGTACTCAATTTCAAATCATGCACCGTAATTATTTAATGCATTAGCGGTGGGCTTTGCAACTTTAAACAAATTGCCTTCAGGTGAATCATTCAAACGGCAACACTAAAAACTTTGGCTCAAAATTCACAAATTAAGAATTAAAGGATGTCCCTAATTTGTTTTGTAAATGCATTATCTTTTGTTTTTTTTTTTGTTAGAAATAAGATTAAATTAAGCTGTGGGTTATTGGATTGCTGGCTCAGTTTGGCTTTTTTTTTTTGTGTGATCCTCGAAATCATTTTTGTAGCCAGGGGCAGCCATCCCACAATGCACTGCTCAGTTGTGTTTACTGACAGTGTCCACTGAAGTGAACTACTAGGAAGGAAGCAATTCTGTGACAGGAACGAAATGAGAAACATTCTTATGACACAATTCTCTTCCCTCTTTCTAGTGGAGTTTCCCTTTAAGTTGTTGGAGGCATAGCTCACAATCTAGAGGGTGGAGATCTGTGGTTCCTATATTTTAAGCCCTCTATATCTATGTGCTGCAAGCAATGAATAAGAGGCCTGCCATGCATGCACTGTACCCACTAAATGTTTTATTTTGACACTATTCTTGTCAGTGAAGGCAATTCTTCAGAGTCCAATTGTATTGTCACGGCTTTGTTGTTGAAAGTGTTTCTGTGAGGGAAATTGCACACATGGGGTATTTTTGATGAATTTTTGACTTCCTGTGCTGGGGAAATAAATCCTGCAAAGGCTTATGATTCAATATGCATTTGTATGATTTCACTCTCGTTATGTTGGACCGCAGTGAACGAACTTATCCTGAAACAGAAGCAGAGATCTGAGGAAAAACGACTGAAACTGGACCATCCGGTGAGTGATCTGTGTGTCTGTTTAACTGCACTGTAATAAAAACATGTTCTCACACGAGGAAAGTTCTGTGTAGTTCCAGCATTTTTACCCTACATTATGTTAATATAGAACTGTTTAGTTTGTTCATTGGTGTTTTTTTCTGTCTTTATATTTGCTCGTCCGTTGAGTGAACTCTGTCATTAATTGAGGCTGGGAAACCTTGACGGGTTGAAGTTATATATTTTGTGGTAATTTTCCAAAAAAAATATTGTAGGATTCTTCCATAAACACTGCACAATGCACAGTAGTTTATACCCTAAAATTAAATGTAACAATGAGCTCATGATCATTGTGGGCATGATGGAGACAGTGTTTCCCGGTATTATTTTTTTAGTATCTTTTAAATGCTTGTTCTGTCGACTATTGGTCAATAACGCAGCGGTTCATGACCTTGTGAAGTTATGTGACGCTTCACCACATTAATGATGAGCAGTTTAAGGCTCTCGCCAGCCAATGCATTAATACCTCCCACATATCAAACATTTATTTGAATTATGGTTGTTTTTTTTTTGGTCAAGGAGATGGGTAAAAAAGGTAGGTAAATTGAACAAAGCCATAAATATAAGAGGGCTGAAGAAATGAGGAGTCCCTTGTGTTAGTTTTAGAACCTTTTTGTCTATAGTATGTTGTCAGCTTGCCAATGGGATCTGTAGCATTGAATCAGATTAATTAAAGTTGTTTAGCAAAATTGTCGTTTAGCGCTTGGGAGAACCGCTAAAGTAACACTGATGCGAGTTGAATTGAAGTAATTTGCTATCTGCTACCCTGTGGTTCAATTTTATAGTGGACATAAAAATGGTAATAAGTGGCCAGGAAAAAATAAATGTAGCCTGTGTTTAATGTTGCTAGCTCTACGTGACCATTGTGCTCGGTCGCCTGTAATCTGCATTGCTGTTTGCTGAGAATCAGTTCGCCTCAGAATGGCGATGAAAATACGATATATCAGATATCGATCCCCCTGTTAAGTGTGCTGTGCAGAAGATGCATTGGAACATGGCTGTAATATGACACTGACACACTGGAGATGGTGAGATAAGCATTAGTGTTCGCTCCCCCGTTGTTGGCTTTATTGATTGAAATCCATACCCTGTAAAAAAAAAATCTGTTTCTTTTGCACTATGCCACAGGGAAACTGTGTGCTTTTCAAAAAGCGGCATTTTTAAATATGATATTCTTGTTCAAACAGTATTTAAACCCAGGATGATGTGCTAGCCATGCAGGTATTGATGGCTGTAAGTGGTACCTTGAACAAAGTCCACCATTTTCTGAAAGCTTCACTTCAATTTTACTTGATGGAAGTGCGATACTGCAAGACAGGGTTCAGTAAAAATGGCTCTTTCTATATGACTAGCCAATTTAATTTTTGTTTGCAGTTCCATAGCTCTGAGTGATACCGTGTGCAAATCACACCCTACATTCGAGGACCACTCTACTTGATGGGATTTGACTGTGCTTTTACTTCAGCAAGTTTCAATTCAGAAAGATTATTTCTTCATGGCTGGCTTACTTAAATTTCAGGCCGAGTGCGTCATTATCTGCGTTAATTTAAATGACTCGTGTTAAACAGTAATCATTCTGATGTAGTGGCTGTAGATTAAGCATCATTGCTTCAATGAATTAGATTTAGCAGATATTCGGAATTTCTGAAGGATGTGCGGCAATTTTAGTAAATTTGAAACAATTAACTCGGGATTGTTTTGACGGTTGGCTAATTAACAATGATGAGACGATTTTAATTGGAAGAATTTGAGTCTTTGCTCTAACTAAATTGGAGCAACAGCCTGTGTATACTGTACAGGAGGTATATTTTTAGAAAGGTGTGGGTATGACTGAGTTTGCCATGCATGGTCTCCATTAGTTTTCCAATATAAGTTCATTTGAGGGGACAATGAGGGAGTATCTAAATTACCGATAATATTAATGCTAATGTCCTACCTGAAACATGGCCAATAGCATTATGTTAAGTAGCCTAAGTGTAAAGTTTCAGTCGGCCTCTGTCCGTCTTGTGTTTCCAGAATGGCCACAGATGGCAGGTGTTCCAGGACGTGCTCGGTACGGACCAAGAAAACCTCGACCTCGCCAACGTCAACTTCATGCTGGAGCTGCTGGTACAGAAGAAGAAGCAGCTGGAAGCGGTGCGTGTCGCGCTGCTCACTAACGTGCTAATGATGGCGGCTGGAAGCGGTGCGTGTTGCGCTGCTCACTAACGTGCTAATGATAGCAATTGGAAGCGGTGCGTGTCGCGCTGCTCACTAACGTGCTAATGATAGCACCTGGAAGCGGTGCGTGTCGCGCTGCTCACTAACATGCTAATGATAGCAGCTGGAAGCGGTGCGTGTCGCGCTGCTCACTAACGTGCTAATGATAGCACCTGGAAGCGGTGCGTGTCGCGCTGCTCACTGACGTGCTAATGATGGCAGATGGAAGCGGTGCGTGTCGCGCTGCTCACTGACGAGCTAATGATGGCAGATGGAAGCGGTGCGTGTCGCGCTGCTCACTGACGTGCTAATGATAGCAGCTGGAAGCGGTGCGTGTCGCGCTGCTCACTGACGTACTAATGATGGCAGATGGAAGCGTGTGCGTGTCGCTGCTGCTCACTGGCGATGCTAATGATAGCAGCTGGAAGCGGTGCGTGTCGCGCTGCTCACTAACATGCTAATGATAGCAGCTGGAAGCGGTGCGTGTCGCGCTGCTCACTGAACGTGCTAATGATAGCACCTGGAAGCGGTGCGTGTCGCGCTGCTCACTGACGTGCTAATGATAGCAGCTGGAAGCGGTGCGTGTCGCGCTGCTCACTAACGTGCTAATGATAGCAGCTGGAAGCGGTGCGTGTCGCGCTGCTCACTAACATGCTAATGATAGCAGCTGGAAGCGATGCGTGTCGCGCTGCTCACCAACATGCTAATGATAGCAGCTGGAAGCGGTGCGTGTCGCGCTGCTCACTAACATGACAATTATTTAGCACCTCAGCAGAGTTTGTTGTGTTCAGGGCATTTGGTGTCATCGTTCTCTTCTATTCGCCCCGCAGGAGTCGCAAGCAGCACAGCTTCAGATCTTAATGGAATTCTTCAAAGAAGCGAGAAGAAACAAAAGAGAGGTTTGATTTACAGTTTATTTTTAAATTGTTTATTTATTTTTTTGCCACTTGGTAAGTGTCCATGCTGAAGCGGGGATATGTGCCTGGGCATGTTAGTTTTCAGCCTATGCGTCTGGTTTTCATATTTTCAAGGACTACGATGCATTAGATAAGATTACCATTTTTTCTCCATTTTGGCTCTTTTTTGGCTCTGTGTGGAGATTAAGCAAGTTTATGTTTATTTTACCAGCAACTGGAGCAATTGCAGAAGGAGCTGAACTTTTTGGAAGAAGACATCAAACGAGTTGAGGTGAGGAAAGACGTATACCGGATAGAAGAGCTGTGGAGTTTTTAATTTCATTATTTATATTGTAAAATATGCCCGTTAGATAACCCCCCTAAAGTGATTGGACATATCATTCTTACACTTCTTGTTCAATGCTCTGTGAATCTCATTTGGGTACTTCATTTTATCTGACGTCTCTGTGGTTGTAAATTTTTTACGGAAGTCTCATCAACAACCTCCATCAATCGATGATATAACAAAGTCCCGCTCAATCCGGGAGACCTAACATTTGTGAGTTTACTTCCTGTGGCCATAGCAAACCACTTCCTTCTACTGCTGGAGACATTTTTCACCCGGTTGTGTCAGATGAGGGTTGAGTGATAATGGAAATGAAACTATGGGAGTAGGGGTGAGACTTGTGTGTAATCCTCTTAGGAGACTAATGGGGGCGCTCTATCAGTCTTACCTGAGTTGTGTGTGCTCTTTGTTCCAGGAAATGAGCGGTCTGTACTCCCCTGCAAGCGATTCGGATCATAACCTGGACAGCACCGTTCCTCAGTTTGAGGTCCACTCCCCAGCGCACAGGTAACCCAGTCCGACTCTTGCACTCACACATCTGAACTTCACATACGACCTCTGATTAAGAAGTGATTTCATCAGTTTAAGGTGTTTGTAATGAGCTTTAGTGAGGTGTCTGCTGATTACGAGTGGAGTTGTGCGCCATGGACCAGCGGTTTCTCCAGCCTTTCATGCTCGCTGTAAAAAGGTGCTCGAAGTATGGCCCATCTCTTCGCTGGTACAGTAATAAAGTAAACTAAAGAAGTACACAAAAAATGTACTCGCATCAAGTTTTGTGATGGAAAAAAATCATGCCACAGTCCCCATATTATCCTCGTCTTTTTGCAGTGAGGTTCCCCCCCAAAATTAAAACTAAGATCAGAGGAGGGTGATTTTATCACAGTCACAGTGTCCATTATTATCTGAAAGATAGCTGGTTGGAGATCAGGTTGAGGCTTCCAGCATTTGTTCAGAAATGGCAGGAATGTTGGAGTACGTGTGTATCAGATGCACAAGATTATTTAGACAAAGGTTGTGTGGAGTGTTGATGTACGTGCATCGCTCCACACAACTTTTTGATCAGACTTTGTACAGCACTGTGTTCTCGAACTGAGACATCAACACAGTCTATATTCACACTGGATATGTATACCTTGAGCACAATGAATATGACCTTAAAGAGGTGACTGCTTTCCTCCCTCCGAGGTCATGTGGCTCAGTTAAGATTGATTTGCTAGATTATTCAATACACTTGAGCAATATATTTAGGGCTTATTTTGCCATGCTTCACACACCTATCAGCTCCATTCACTCAAGTGCTCATATGCGCATTTTAAAGTTCCAGTAAAGCCTAACATGTATGTCTTTGGACTGTGGGGGGAGAAACCCAAGTACCGGAGGAAACCTTGATGAACACTGGGAGAACATGCAAACTCCGCAAACAAAGGCCTCTGGCCGTATTTGAACCCACAACCTTCTTGCTCCAAGCCTACAATGCTATTCATGGCTTGTCTTGCTTCTATGGCCGATAAATGATTGATTTCAATTATATACGGCATCACTGTTCAGTTTCTTCTGCTCTTCAGTGAAAGTGAAAACCCGGCTCTCTTTATCAGACAGTGCGTCAGCTGTTCTGACTTTAACTGCTGCATTTTTCCTCCTGACGCAAACAAGCTACTTCCTGATTTCAAAATGTCCGCTGTGTCTAAAAATTGCTGAACAGAGATGGGTATTTTTAAACCTGTTTATATCTGCAGTCAGGCTTTTACTGTTGAAATGAATGGCTAAGCACGACTGTCTGAGGTACAAGAGGATGACTCATAGTTCAGTCTTCGAGAAGCGACCACTTTAAAGCTTAATTATGACCTGTACCTGTATTTATAGGGCCAAGGAATGAATGGTGAATTTGACTGGAACAGTTTGCAGCCATTACACATAAACAAGTCATGTTTACTCATCATTCCTAGTTTTGATGATAAATTTTTCCACACAGTAGAGAGTTTGCAGTGTAATGAATTTAGAGGATGACAAGCTAACTACCAGGCTCTGAATTTTATCCCGGCTGTGTGTGAACTGGTTACAGTGTTGCTCTGTTTGATTCGCGGATTCTGCCCCGTCTTCACCTTCTATGTTATGAGATCTGGGAGTGATTGTTGACCAGACCCTCACAGGCTCTAGCCATTGTGAGGTAGCAGTTAAAAAAGCCAATCGGATGCTGGGATACATTGCCAAAAGTATTGAGTACAAACCCAAGGAGGTGATGCTTCTCTTGTACAACACATTCGTCAGACCACATCTAGAGTATTGTGTACAGTTCTGGGGACCATACTTTAAGATATAGAGGCTCTTCAGAAAGTTCAGAGAAAAGCCACGAAGCTAATTCCGGGTATAAAAGATGAAAGCTATGAGAAGAGGCTGAAGATCCTTAATCTCTTTAGTCTTAGGAAAAGGAGACTAAGGGGTGATTTGATTGAGGTCTTTAAATATGTTAAAGGGATTAACAAAGTGAATTATGTAGGATTCCTTCGACCAAGTGTTGTTAGTAGAACTCGGGGTCACAAATGGAAGTTGACCAAAGGTAAATTTAGCACTGATATTCGGAAATATTTCTTCACCCAAAGAGTAATTTCGATGTGGAATAGCTTGCTTGACCATATTGTTGAGGCAGAGACGTTGGGGGTTTTCAAGAGCAGACTTGACTTAAAGCTAGATATCATTGAGTCATTGAGTATCTGAAGGATATATTCACAATAGTATAAAGAAACTGGCGAGCCTAGTTTGGCTGAACGGCCTGTTCTCGCCATTCATGTTATGTCATGTTATGTTATGTTATGTTATGTTCACCTGTGCAATGGAGAGCACTCAGTATTATGAAGGGTGAAGATGCCTCAAAACTGAAATGTGTTTTCCTCATTCCTTGAACTAATAAGCATGTTTAGTGTAATCTGGATGCAAATTTGGTTTCCCCAAAGAAAATGAATGTCCCCCTGGGAAATTGGTTGCCACGCGTTGCTGAACTTGGGGCCCTAATAATATGAATGCCATGGTGTACTGGGCATGTAAATTGGTGTTTGTAGGGGTGGGATTTTTGCTGTGTGTGTGTGTGTGTGTGTTTAGGGAGGTTTGATTGTGTGTTAAATGAAGAGCAAAGCAAAGCTGGGTTGTGTTTGAGATGGGAGTAAAGCATGATGAATGATGAAAGCATAATGTGCTGTTAGTGTGTGTTTACTGTTTACAGTGGTGTGTTGTTGTCGTTTGAACAGTATTGCCGATCCCTCCGAGTACACCCCGCCCCCTGGCTTCGTTGCCAGCTCACAGGTACGTTTTTCTTGTGTACATTTCCGTCCCGAGCCGTAATTCCCATCTCCCACCCCCCCACCCAGCAAGATCACCTTCCCGTTCAGATTTACATGTAAACTACGATGGGCGAGCGATAGACCGCTGCCAGTGATTGAGGTTTTCTCTTTCAGAGCTGATTTTCGCGATGACGTCCTCCACGCACGCGAGCCTCTCGTCTGCGGGATAATTTACATTGTACACTTGCCGCTTCGTGTTTATCGACGCCTCGGCAAAGGCCACTATTACCAAAATGATAGGCGCTGGAGAGGCACTCTGCATTTCGATTTTGTGCCTCCGAAATGTGTTGATTTTTCCGGCACTTTCATCAGGGTGTCTGGCGCAGACGGTCCTCTTCAGGGGAGTCTAGTGCTTATCAGGGGCTGATTGGATGACTCATCTTTTTGATGAAAACGTTCGGGCCTAAAATGTGAACCGTCTCTCGGTTGGTCACACAGACATATCTCTGTTGTTTTGAGCATAGTATGGTGTTTGTGTCACTGCGTTTTCGTTGTTTATTTATTTATTTTTTTTATGTTGTGCCTCGAAACGAAGCGGACCGTGTTAATATTTAGAGGCATACCCAGGGCAAATATCACCTGGAAGTCCATTGGGAATGATACCGTAGCGAATTGAATTATTCCACTTCCTAAAAACTTCAATGCAGTGTTACGACCAGCCCACTGACTGATCGCAATATGAAATGGGAGAACAACATGGTTTTAAAAAAAATGGAATTTAATTTCTAAAAAAACACTTTATCTGAAGAAACAGCTGGCCCAAAAATGAAGAGCTGGCCAGGGCAACGAGTGGCTGCTGGAGAACAGACTGGCAGATGAGAGCCTCTTTGCACAACACCAAACTCTTCTTATAGGGTGTTGCCAGGTGCCACCAATCCTGCAATTAAACACTTAAGACACACAAAAAAGGTCCTCCTGCCACTAGGGGCAGCATAAATGTACTGGGTCATAACAGCAGTGATTAAGTCTCTTGGTGGATGATGAGAAATCACTAACATGATTCACATTTGAAATTGTTTTGGTCCCTAAATAGTTTGAATATTAGGTGGGACATCTTAAAATGCATTTTGCGGTTTGTTTGTATGATTGTAAATTATATGAGACACTTTTATTGAATAATCCAAACAGCGTGCACACTCCGCAAAAACCAAACCTCTCCTGGTGCAAGGTCCCAAATACAGTCAATAAAGAGAAGGAAAGACCAGCACTCAAGTGTCCTTTTTATATTTATTGTACCAAGCCAGCAGGCCCAGAAATACAACGACGTTTCAGCACAAAGCTTTCATCAGGTTGCGAATGTAGGCGGATATTCCGTCGTATTTTATAGGCGTAATCCGGATATCCTGTGCTGGAAATCACTATTACTTTTGTAAAACACTTTTATTGAATACAATTGCAAGAACTGCTTATATGACAGGTGATTCCGTCTTTTTTTACTTTGGTGTATATAGAATAGATGTGCTGTATATTGGTTATGACACAAGCGGTGTAAAATTTATTGGGCAATTTTCTTCGGGTGAATTATGATAAAAATGATCTTGATAAAATGGTTCTCCGTGACTAGGTGAACTTGATAGAATTGTTCTGTGTGACTGAGTAAACATGATGGAATAATTCTATCTGACAGGGTGAACACGATAGAATAGTTCTCTCTGACAATATTAATCTTGGGAAAATGATTCTCTCCGATAGGGAAAGAGGCAAACGTGGTACAACAGCACTCTTGCGTCCCGGCGAAAGAGACTCACGGCTCATTTTGAGGACCTGGAGCAGTGCTACTTCTCCAACAGGATGTCCCGCATCACTGGTACGGCCAAACTTTGCTGTCATCAGTCTTTTCTGATATGTGATTGGACAGTGCTGATGTCATGTTAGGAAATGTGTACAGTCCCTTCACATCAGTTAGTCTATATCACATTCAGATCACTGCGTATTATAGTGTCAGCTGTGTAACTGTAATGTAGCGCTGGACAAAAACCGCTATTATCCTGCGGTGAATCCAGCGATGCCATGGGCAGGAGTGTGGCACGAGCTGTGTAAACATGTGTGTCCTGTTTCCTTTTCACAGATGACGGCAGGACGGTGAACCAGCTCGACGACTTCATGGAGTGTCTGTCCAAGTTCACACGATACAACTCGGTACGGCCTCTGGCCACGCTCTCCTACGCCAGCGACCTCTACAACGGCTCCAGCATCGTGTCCAGGTAGGCCTTCGTGCGTGTATTGCCAGTTTTCACGTGGCCATTGGGCTGGTGTGGCTGAAGGCTTTCATTCTAACCAGGCAGTTACACACCTAATTCTTTACATTGAGGTTTGTAAGACCCTAGGGGCTGGCTGGTGGAAACAGGTGTGTAACTGCATGGCTTGAATGAAAGCCTGCACCCACACCGGCCCTTTTCGGATAAGGTTAAGTTCCCCTGCTTTAAGTGTTTGTGTACGAGCGAGAGTTGATTTGCGTATTTTTGTGTTTGTGTTCGATGAGTTTACCCTCCTCAGAGACTGTGGCAGTGCGGAACTGTATTTGAAATACTCATGCTGCTTCCAGGAAATCTTGCATAATGACTCCCCCAAAAGGGGTGGGGTGAGGCCAGTGTAATCGCCTCTGTTTGTGCATTTATTTATTTGTTTGTTTGTTAGCAAGATTATGAGAAAACCAGCGCCTCAGTTCATATCTAATTTTTCCATAAGTTGGGCAATGACCCAGAATAGATCCCATTAAATTTTGGTATGAGTTGGGTCAAGGTGAACCTCAAAGGCCACTGAAAAGGTTAAAATCGTTTTTTGCCGATAACTCTGTCAATAATGGTCCAGTATGCATCAGACCAGTACCAAAAGTTTCACTTTTTCATGCTGTAATAAAAAATGCATATTTTTAAAGATTGGTAGGGGTCAAAGTTCAGCAGGAGCAAGGTCTTTGATCTGAATCACCTAATTTACGCTATATCTCAAAAACTACTGTAGATGGCCGCTGGGTTACTATAAAACACTTATTGGAAATCATGCATGGAGTTTCAGAAGGCTATATCTCAAGAACTATTGTAGATGGCAGCTATGTTACTACTCATTGCATATAGCGAGGAAATATATGGAGAGTAAAATGACATCATGACCTTTGCCCTTGAGTGACCTTGAAAGGTCAAGCACACGTGTACTTAAAGTGGATTAACTCATTGAACAGCTGAAATATGTGCGAGCGGCGGGGTTTGCCGAGGCTGACACTGTGTCCTGTGTTCGGTGCTTAAGTGGGTCTCCTGCCTCAGATTAGCAGCTGGAACAAATGAGTGGCCTAAAGCCTTTGCTACTGCCTGTTTTAGCTTTCAAAACATTTTTCCTCTGTGCAAGGCTGTTATTGGTGCATTAATGCTTACAGTGTGTGGGTGCCTGCGAGCGTCTGCGAGTCTGCCTGTGTGCTAGTCTGTGAATACACTGGTTTATGTGTGCGCGCTAGTCTGTGTGTGTGTGCGCGCTGGTCTGTGTGTGTGCTTGCTAGTCTGTGTGTGAGCGTGCCAGTCTGTGTGTGAGCGTGCCAGTCTGTGTGTGAGCGCGCCAGTCTGTGTGTGTGGCTAGTCTGTGTGTGTGCGTGTTAGTATGTGTGTGTGCACGCTAGTCTGTGTGTGTGTGCGCCAGTCTGTGTGTGTGCGTGCTAGTCTGTGTGTGTGTGTGTGTGTGTGTGCGTGTTAGTATGCGTGTTGCGTGCTAGTCTGTGTGTGTGCGTTAGTATGTGTGTGTGCACGCTAGTCTGTGTGTGCGCGCTAGGCTGTGTGTGTGCATGGTATTCTGCGTGTGTGCGCGCTAGTCGCTAGTGTGTGTGTGTGTGTGTGTGTGTGTGTGTCTGCGCACTAGTCTGTGTGTGTGTTTGCGCGCACTAGTCTGTGTGTGTGCGGCTGTGTGCGCTAGTCTGTGCGTGTATGTGTGTGCGCACTAGTCTGTGTGTGTGCACGCGCTAGTCTGTCTGTGTGTGTGTGTGTGTGTGTGTGTGTGTGTGTGTGTGTGTGTGCGCTAGTCTGTGTGTCTGTGTGTGTGTGCTAGTGTGTGTGTGTGTGTGTGTGTGTGTGTGTGGTAGTCTGTGAGTGCGTGCAAGGACTCTGTGTGCATGCATATGTGTGTGTGCTGTAGTCGATGTGTGGGCTAGTCTGTGTGTGTGCATGTCATTGCTGATGTCAGTCGCGGTGTCTTTGACTGTGCTTGTACGTTCACATGCAAGTCTTGGTGAATACAGTGTTTGGTCTGTATACTTCCATGATAAAATGGCCTGAAGGTGGTGGTCTTGTACTACAGTACAGCTCTGTTCTCCTGCTCTGTTCCACTTTAGAGAGGAGGCTGGGAGTTCTGTGCAGCCGTGGCCTAAGAATAAAAGCTGTACGGGATGTTTATTGCTTTATGAAACAGCCAGCAAAGCTTCCTGTGTCATTTACAGATCTCTGGCAGCTCTGGCTTAATTTGAAGTTTATGGAATATGGCTTTTCTGCAGTACTCATGAGCGACAGCCCAAACCACTGGGATATGACCTTAATATCCGACTGACGCACGCTGCTGCATTTCTTCATTTTTAGAGCGAGTCGTCCTCCAAATCTAAGCGCTTACAAGTATAAAAATCTCCCCAGAATTCTTTGGAGACTGATTAAATTTTGCCAAGGCTGGCCATGTTTGTGTATTCTTTTCCAGGGATGATTTTCTAGTCAGAAGTCATTGGCCCATTTCTAGGGGTTGAAAGGCTGGTCGGGTAAAGCGCAACAATAGCGACGTTTGACAACCGCCACGCAATCCGCGTTCTTACTCTTGAATTATTTTCTCTTTCTTTGGGCTGTGCTGTTATTTTATTTGTCTCCATCCACCTCTGAGCCCATCTCTGGTGTCTCTCTGAATGCTCTGATTTATTCATTTTTTTGCACATGTGCTGGTAATTGCTTCACACTTAACACTACAATGATTACTATTCATGAGGTTCTTCGATGTGCTGAATTCTGGGAAATGAGAATTGGGTACATGTTTTACGGCTCGTGATAAAGGCCTCAAAACCCGAGACAATGAGGCCGGAACGCTGATTATGTAAATCGAATTTCAGGCTTGATGGAATTTTTAATGATGTTCTTCGTCTCGGTCGAGAATGAAGCTTGAGAATGAAGAGAGACAGTCAGAGTCATGATTAAAAATATGGTAAAATGAGTAAACTGTGCTATATACTGGTAAGGGCTATTTTAGAGTTTAAGACTCACCAAGTTGACCTGCTGACTATCTGTTACTGTTTGTATTTGTCTTGCTGTAACTAACTCGGCGTTGTTGAATTCAAAGAGCGGTCAGAGTTCGGTTTGAGGCATGAAGCCTGGGGGTCACTAGATTGATTTCTTCAAACACGGAACCCTCTGGGGCGCGGGCAGCTGTCAGGCCACAGTCTGAAAAGATAAATTGAGCAATATAATTGCGCTATGAGTTTAGCATGCAGGCTACTCGTACAGACCTCGGGGAGTATTTGCTTTTGCTGTACAAAGCTCATTTTTACAGATGATTACCTGCGAATTTCAGATTGTTTATGGATTGTTTTGAAATGGATTGTAGGAACTGCTGTTGATTGTAGGGTAATGGAAGTCACAAAATTTTATGCTCGAGTAACATGTTGAGGACAACTTACTTCAGTTTTGGAGCTAAAACCTGATGATAAAAAATTATCACAGCACAACAATATTTTGTCATTATTATACATTACTACTGCATGGACCTTGTAAACATTCTGCTCGTTATGACAGAGGTTTAAGCACACAAATTTTACATGAGTAAACGGTGTCCAAAATTTTGACTTGTACTGTAGTTGGCATTTGTGGTTTTAACCCTATCTAGACCAGGCTTTTTGGGGCGTCCTGCGGCCGGGGGCGGGGGCTATTTACGGTATTACGACATCATGTTTTGATTTTGTTGCCCAAAACTGTCATAATAGGGTAATCTCGTACAAATTTAAATTGTGTAAGATATTGTAAATATAATGGAATAAGTATATGTTAAAAAGAAAATCTGGAAACTACATTGAAGAAACTTAAATCGGCGATTTTTTGTCAGATATACCTGTTAGAAAACCGTTGCCATGGAAATGGCGAAGATGGTGGACTTGACTTATTGGTATAAAATTGTTCCCAGACGAGTTTTGGGAAAAGTCACCAAGTTTGGTGGTCCTTGCTCAAGCCGTTCAGAAATTATGCAACGTGAAAATTGGCGTGGGCATAAAAAGCCCCCCGGTCTAGATAGGGTTAACCTCGAAGGAAAGCTTGAAGTTTCATGACATTGTGGGCAGTCGGCTACACATGCCACATTGCCTTCTTGGGAATATTGGCAGTTCTACACGATAATAGAAAATCCTTCGCTTCGCTCTACCTTGTTAGATTTGCACGTTGCGAAGGTTGATGCAGATGCTTCTGTAAAGATGGTTGCATTTGGGTTATCTATCGCAGTGGCTCTGTTCATCCAGTTATTCCGTCCTTAAAAAAGATAAAGAGGCGAAACAGGAAGTGAAATAAAACTGGATGCATGTCAGAATATCTGCAGCATTCCTCAACATACAGATTATTTCATCCTTTTGGAGCCAAATTTAAATGCAGACTAGAGTCTTGGAGAAGAATCAATGCCGCTGCCCCCCACCCCAGAAAATGTTATTCTCGTCGGTGGATAAACACCATGGCTTTCGCCTAACCAGAAATCGGCCTGCTCCCAGTCTCGCCCGCAACAGCCTTTATAACTGCAAAGCTCTTCAAAATCCATTTCTCCTCCATCTCTCCTCGTCTGCCATAATCTGCAACAATGTTATTTCGAAAGAGAGACACGGTTTGCTTCCCGGGGAAAAAAGCTGTAATCAGCAGTCTTATAGGAGCTGAGATGTATCGCTGTTATTCGAAATATTCATGAGCGGGTGAGAGAGGAACCTGCTCACATTTGAATGGTGATGGGGAAAGCCAGTGGAGTGGGAGATGCTGCGAGGTCCTTCAGTACCTGATGCTCATTCCTACCCCGGGGCGGGAAATCACCATTTTTAACTGGGGTCAGTTTTTTTGCCCCCACTGCATAAAATCCTGGGGCATGTTGAAAAGTGTGGGGTGCAAATGAGAAATATCATGTCAGCCTTGGCGTAACCAAGGAGGTAAAATAAGTGCCTGGAATATTTCCTTGGTAGCACACTGGCAGGCTGTGTCTTTCCCCAATTTTGATACCACTCCTCAATGACTTAATCAAACATTTCCTGTGTGCTGTCACGATTATAAAGATCTTTAGAACTGACAATGATATGAACAACTATGTATATTTGAGAAAAGAAAAAGTCACTGTTTGCCCACTCTGTCTTGTGATTTCAGGGGCATTTTGAGAATTGTTGGGATATTTTAATTTTTTTAAATCTTTTTGCCCTCTCTAATTCCATCCCTTCTTTTACCCTCATGTCTCCCCGCCCTACCCCCCTGGTCCTCGCTGGTGTCTCCGTCTGCAGTATCGAATTCGACCGCGACTGTGATTACTTTGCCATCGCAGGGGTCACCAAGAAAATCAAAGTTTTCGAGTACGGGACGGTGATCCAGGACGCGGTTGACATCCACTACCCCATCAACGAGATGACATGCAACTCCAAAATCAGGTACGTCCTGCCGGCCTCGTCAGTACGAGATGCTCATCAGGGACGAGTTCAGTTGCTTCACATTCAAGCAGCAGATGCCTGGCTTTGTTTCTGCCAGATGGGCTGTGCAGAAACGTCAATGGCTGCATGAAAGAAGGAATTGGCTCTTAATTAAAAATCATCCACTTAGATCTTTTCTCCTTCACTTTTACTTGTTGAAGAGTAAATTTTTTGGAAAGTTTCCCCCAGAATGCGGAGTCACAGTTCTAGAGCCCCATTGGTCACAGTTAGCAGTAGTGATTGTTCCATTAGCTTTGGTATCTCCAGTTTCATGAACGTTCTAATCGTGTATTTGTGACCTCACACCTCTGAGGATTATTGTCTGGTGTGATACGACCCCAAATCTGACCAGACTGCCTGCATTGATTCCCCCCCCACCACCACCACCACCACCACACCCGTTTTAACAGTACCAACATCATTCAGTCGACCTTCCATCACTGTAGCTGTTTGCTGCTGTAACGATTTTGGCCAGTACACATCAAACTAGATGTTCGCCTTAAGCTGTTGCCTCTCGCCATTCAGTAGGAGTGCTGTAGCAAATTCATCGTAGTTTAAAGCCGCTTTGCCGAATTTCTCTGGATCCAGTCGTGGTCAGCGGGTTGATTTTTTGTCTTAAACCAATCCGAGAGCAGGGAGCCTAGTTCTTGGAAATCGAGATTCTAGTAGGTTGTCACCCTAACAAAGTACGCCACTGTCATAAGCCCAAGATCTGCAAAGAGTTGGTCATTATTTGGGTTAAGTGACCAAATTAGTGGATGAAAATGAACACCAGCGGGATGGTAGATCTTCAGCAACTGAGTCAGTCAGCACTGAGCCAGAGGATCAGCCAGTGAAAACTGAGGAATTAGGCTTGGTCTAAGTGTGACATTTTAATCGAGAGAACAGAAATGCCTTTTAAATTATACCGTCTATGTGTGAGAAAAACAGACACCACTTAGCCGTCTGTAATATGATTTGAAGCTGCATTAACAGCAGACTCTGGGAATATTGTTTTTTTTTTTTTTTTTGCTTTCTTTACCGCCTCCGTCGTACGCTGCGTGGTATGAAAAGCAGAGAGATTGGTTTCGAACAGAGGGAATGCCAGCTGACTGTCTGTCGGACTGCATGGAAACACTACATGCTCTTGAAAATAATCTGTGGCTTTGATGCCTGGAGGAGATTGGTTAATCTGTCCGTCTTGTGACATCACACTGTGCTCCTGTGATTTCTCCAATCAACATGTTTTCTTGTGTTACATTTCCTCTGCTGTTTCTCGGTTCAGCGTTCTGGCTGGAGAAAAGCTATTGTTAGGGGCGCATACTATGCGTTCAGAAAAAAAAAATTTTTTTTTCTCTTATTTTAAAATGCTGTTTCAAGTGTGATTACTGTATTTGTGTCTGAGTTAAATGCCCATAACATTGGAATTATGAGTCATAACGTTATATTCAAATCAAATCGTTATATTCAAATCAGTGTGCAGCACACTGACCAGTATTGTACCTTGTAACGCGATTGTAATGTATTTACTGTATGTATAAAATGCACCCAAGACTCACCCATCTGTTTGTTACATGGGGTTTTGTAATTTGGGTGAAGTAATATGAACAAATTGAAAAAAAAAACATCCTGTAAACACAAGGCTAATTTCTCTGGCTGTGTCCTCAGCTCGAACCGAGTGATGGCCAAAAGCACATTACCTTACAACGAGGTCCATTAAGCCTAGGCGACAGTACCCACTTTACTGTTCCCAACATTACTGTGCTAAGATCCATGTGAAAAATTAAACGATGTAATTGTTTTTCTTTTTTTTTTTTTTTTTTTTTTTGAAAGAGAAATGCAATAATTTTAATCATCCAAACCGTTTTAAAAATTGAGTCTCGTCTTGGGCATAAATCTTTTGCCATAACTGTAGAATGATTCAATAATGCACTGAAGCAAAGCTAATTAGAGGGCATAATGATCGATTTGTATTTCCTTTTTTATAAAGTGCTTTTTATAAACCACAGTAATGTTGTATTTTCTGAGAGGAACTCCAGCCCAGTGAAACCAACCCAACTTCTGTCTGGAAGAGGCTGGTTCTGTTTCACTGAATCAGACTCTCAGTGGTAGTTAACTCAGCCAGTAGCGTAGCGGAGGTTAACCCCCGTGTGGCCTGGCCCCGGAGCTCCTCCTTGTGAAAGCGCTGTTGTATCTTCTCATGCGAATCGCCACCCAATCATATTTTGCCACCCTAGTGGCACCACTTCCAGATTCTTCCGCATGGCTGGTCCGCTCAAGAGAAGGCCTCTGAACTCCACTGTCAAACCCTTGCACTCTTCATGTCAGACGGCAAATCAGAACCTCTGTTGGCAGGCTGTTTTATTTTTTCTCTCCTGCCAATAAACTCCATCCTGGACTTTATTCAGAAAGAGGACTTGAATTTCATATTTTAGTTTGATCTTCATTGAAATGAATGTACAGTTGCCTCTGAATAATTCCACGACAGTCATAAAATGACAGGAAATAAAATGGAAGCAGGAATGTAGGAAATGAGCAAAATAAAATTTGGAGGTTATGAATCAGACTCCAGCCCCCACCACTGGAGGTTATGAATCCCCACCAGAAACTCCAAATTCCATCTCCATTTGAGTTATGAATCATGTTAAATCCTGTGGAGGTGCAAACTCCAGCCCAGAGAGCATCTTCACACTGCTGTGGAGGTTAGAATCAGACTCCAGCCCAGAGAGCAGGTGGAAGTTATGAATCAGACCCCAGTCCAGAGAGCAGGTGGAGGTTATGAATCAGACTCCAGCCCAGAGAGCAGGTGGAGGTTATCAGACCCAATCAGACCCAGCCCAGAGAGCTCAGACTCCAGCCCAGAGAGCAGGTGGAGGTTATGAATCAGACTCCAGCCCAGAGAGCAGGTGGAGGTTATGAATCAGACTCCAGCCCAGAGAGCAGGTGGAGGTTATGAATCAGACTCCAGCCCAGAGAGCAGGTGGAGGTTATGAATCAGACTCCAGCCCAGAGAGCAGGTGGAGGTTAGGAATCAGACTCCAGCCCAGAGAGCAGGTGGAGGTTATCAGACCCAGCCCAGAGAGCAGGTGGAGGTTATGAATCAGACTCCAGCCCAGAGAGCAGGTGGAGGAATCAGACCCCCAGCCCAGAGAGCAGGTGGAATCAGACTCCAGCCCAGAGAGCAGGTGGAGGTTATGAGACCCCAGCCCAGAGAGCAGGTGGAGATTATGAATCAGACTCCAGCCCAGAGAGCAGGTGGAGGTTATGAATCAGACCCCAGCCCAGAGAGCAGGTGGAGGTTATGAATCCCAGCCCAGAGAGCAGGTGGACTCCAGCCCAGAGAGCAGGTGGAGGTTATGAATCAGACTCCAGCCCAGAGAGCAGGTGGAGGTTATGAATCAGACTCCAGCCCAGAGAGCAGGTGGAGGTTATGAATCAGACTCCAGCCCAGAGAGCAGGTGGAGGTTAGGACCCCAGCCCATGAATCAGACTCCAGCCCAGCCCAGCCCAGAGAGCAGGTGGAGGTTATGAATCAGACTCCAGCCCAGAGAGCAGGTGGAGGTTATGAATCAGACCCCAGCCCAGAGAGCAGGTGGAGGTTATGAATCAGACTCCAGCCCAGAGAGCAGGTGGAGTGAATCAGACTCCAGCCCAGGTGGAGGTTATGAATCAGACTCCAGCCCAGAGAGCAGGTGGAGGTTATGAATCCTCCAGCCCAGAGAGCAGGTGGAGGTTAATCAGACTCCAGCCCAGAGAGCAGGTGGAGGTTATGAATCAGACTCCAGCCCAGAGAGCAGGTGGAGGTTATGAATCAGACTCCAGCCCAGAGAGCAGGTGGAGGTTATGAATCAGACTCCAGCCCAGAGAGCAGGTGGAGGTTATGAATCAGACCTCCAGCCCAGAGAGCAGGTGGAGGTTATGAATCAGACTCCAGCCCAGCCCAGAGAGCAGGTGGAGGTTATGAATCAGACTCCAGCCCAGGAGGTTATGAATCAGACTCCCCAGCCAGACTCCAGAGAGAGCAGGTGGAGGTTATGAATCAGACTCCAGCCCAGAGAGCAGGTGGAGGTTATGAATCAGACCCAGCCCAGAGAGCAGGTGGAGGTTATGAATCAGACTCCAGCCCAGAGAGGTGGAGGTTATGAATCAGACTCCAGCCCAGAGAGCAGGTGGAGGTTATGAATCAGACTCCAGCCCAAAGAGCAGGTGGAGGTTATGAATCAGACTCCAGCCCAGCCCAGAGCAGGTGGAGGTTATGAATCAGACTCCAGCCCAGAGAGCAGGTGGAGGTTATGAATCAGACTCAGCCCAGAGAGCAGGTGGAGGTTATGAATCAGACCCCAGCCCAGAGAGCAGGTGGAGGTTATGAATCAGACTCCAGCCCAGAGAGCAGGTGGAGGTTATGAATCAGACTCCAGCCCAGAGAGCAGGTGGAGGTTATGAATCAGACCCCAGCCCAGAGAGCAGAATCAAACTCCAGCCCAGAGGAGGTGGAGGTTATGAATCAGACTCCAGCCCAGAGAGCAGGTGGAGGTTATGAATCCCAGACCCCCAGCCCAGAGAGCAGGTGGAGGTTATGAATCAGACTCCAGCCCAGAGAGCAGGTGGAGGTTATGAATCAGACTCCAGCCCAGAGAGCAGGTGGAGGTTATGAATCAGACTCCAGCCCACTCCAGCCCAGAGAGCAGGTGGAGGTTATGAATCAGACTGGAGGTTATGAATCAGACCAGCCCAGAGAGCAGGAGTTATGGACTCCAGCCCAGAGAGCAGGTGGAGGTTATGAATCAGACTCCAGCCCAGAGAGCAGGTGGAGGTTATGAATCAGACTCCAGCCCAGAGAGCAGGTGGAGGTTATGAATCAGACCCCAGCCCAGAGAGCAGGTGGAGGTTATGAATCAGACTCCAGCCCAGAGAGCAGGTGGAGGAATCATCCAGCCCAGAGAGCAGGTGGAGGTTATGAATCGACCCAGCCCAGCCGCCCAGAGACACATGGAGGTTATGAATCGCCAGTGCATCCATCACAACCAGCCATGCTGATTGCAGAGAAAACCAGGATTACATTTCCTCTCTTTCGCTTAGACTTTACTTACTGTCCTCCATGTATTTCAAATGACCAAACCCAGAGTGTATAGGATGAGGTACTTCAGTCAGAGTATGGTCCATTACACCCCTGTTACTGAGCCAGAAAATGGTCAGCTTGTGAGGATTACAGTTGGATAATACGGCCACATCATCGTGGGCCAGGAAAAGATCGTGGTGATGTGTCGTCATTATGTTTTCCCCTAATATAGCATGCAGTAATGGCTGCCATTGTGGCAAATGTTCGGAAACACAAGCCTGCAGTCTTGTACAGCGTTTGCAGGCCTTCGCCTGGCGTGAGAAAAGCAATTCAGCCGCACAGAAAAAGGCCATTGAATAAGAGAGGTTTATTATAAAAGCTGTTTGCATCACTTTATTGCTGTTCAGTTCAGCAACCTTTATTTGCATCTTAATAACAAGAGAGCCCATTCTCTGCTTCTTCACCTTTCTTTATTCATTTTAGCCTTTTATTTCCTCTTTCCACCTCGGGTTTGATAAATATTATTCAGCCTCTTCTGTTTAGTAGTCAGAGCAGGTCTGGGGAATCGGTGCTCTTGTAGCCTGTTGAACAGTAAATATGCAAAGCAGCCATTTTGAGGTGAGTTTGTGCTCCTGTTTCCCCCTGTAGCTGTATTAGCTGGAGCAGCTATCACAAGAACCTGCTGGCCAGCAGTGACTACGAGGGCACGGTCATCCTCTGGGACGGGTTCACTGGACAGAGGTCTAAGGTGTACCAGGTAACGCACCAGCCCTCGCGTTCATCTGCACCCCTTACCTCCCCTTTCCTTCAGCAAACGCGCCCGCCTGTCGCTTGTGGAATACTGAGTGTTTGTGCTCCGTTACCTGGAAGAGGCATCCTGCCAGAGCATCATCTTCCTGTCCTGGTGATTCGATGGATTTTCGATTTTTGTCAGGGATGATTTGCTGCTGGAATTTAGTTTTTCACAGAACATTACTGAGACAAAGGCTTTTTGTCCTCAACTCAACTGGATCAAGTCTTTCACCGAGCTAAGCTTAGTCCTAGACTAAGACGTCTCGTCGAAGAGTAAAGTAAGGCTATTTTTTGACAGCACTAGCACTAGGCCTAGACCTTGGCTAAATTACATTTTCAGTTCAATTCAATTTTATTTGCTAAGCACTTTTCACAGAAGAACTGTCACCACGAGGCTTTGCAGAGTAGAAATGGGCAATGCCTTGCCTAATTACCAAAATGGCAAATGAGGTAAACTCTCTGTTATGGGGGAAAAAAATCTCACGAGGAACCCAGCTATAGTCGGGGAGCCATCCTCTGCATGCCAGCTAATGGTAATGTGAGCTGGATTAAAGGAGCTGTGTCACGATTACTGCGCATGCTCACAACTTTGAACAAAGTAAATCCGTTCAACTGCAAGTCCAAATCTAGAAGGTGTTTTTCTTCTTCTATGATAATTGGAGATGCAACCAGCTTACATTCTTCGCATCCCTTGGCTAAAGCTTAAAATAGCGCTTTGAATCCTCGGACTTCCATAGAAAGCTCGTTAATATAAAAAGCATAATGCCGGTAAACTAAAATATATGCTGTAAATACAATGCTAAACGAAGACGGATTGGCAAGGATGGAATTGGATTATGACTTGCAATCAAACAGATTCCATTCTTTGGGTTGTAAGTTCTGAGCTTGCACACAGCTCCTTTAAAGTCTGGTAAGAAATCTGATTCAAAATCCAAACAGTAGCATCTGTAGTGCTGAGGCGAGAAGGTCAATCAGTGGTAGAATTGTATCGGGACCGTAGCAGCTTGTGACCTCACGATGAGGGATAAGGCTTGAGTGGTCCATGGACGCAAGGTCATTTTTAAATGCAGATATTCCTTTCTCCAACTAATTTTTTGTCCACTACTAGGCTTCGTCTGTGTCCCTGAAAACTTGTGTCCGAAGTTAGGTGGTTAATTAAATGGAGATCCGCCCAGCTCTGACCTCACCGGTCAGCTCAGATGATTATTGGTGTGGTCTGCAGTGAGAATTAGGAATAGTGTTTACTGTAATTGCTGTAATTGTTGCTGCGTAGATTGTTGCTAACTTGCAGCATAATTAGTGGAGCTCTTGTCTGTCCTCTACCAATAAGGCGATTACTGCTGCCCTCCTTCCATGTGCCAGACGGTCGCACAATAAAACCAATTATAAGCTGCTGTTTACATTGTGCTGTTTAGTGTGCAAGCACTTTCCTCAATGGAGTTGCGTTTGCTTTTAGCAAAAGCTGTGTTTGTTGACAGGAGAAATCCGTGTTGCTGTAGATATTTCCCTGTCTCTCAGTGGGCGGTGTGATTGAATGCTACTCCTGGGTTTGTTTAGCATGTATTATGCGAGCGCTGTGGATTATCCTCAGCTCATTGTTTTCCCTGGAAGAGAAGCCCCTGTAGAGATGAAGTGATGTGTATTTTCTCACCTCCAGGAGCACGAGAAGCGGTGCTGGAGTGTCGATTTCAACCTGATGGATCCAAAGCTGTTAGCCTCCGGCTCCGATGACGCTAAAGGTGGGTTTGCGCCTCGAAAAATGAGCTGGGAGCTGTCTTTATGTCAGGAGTGGGAATTCGGGACTCAAAAACCGTTTCTGCTCTGTTCCTTCCTCCCACAAATGCGGCCAGGTGATTTTACTGAACAGTTCATCCTCCCGAACGTGGAAATAATGCGCTAAAACTGTTGTTTGTCTGTTTTTTTAATCTCTCAGTTAAGCTGTGGTCGACCAACCTGGACAATTCGGTGGCGAGTATTGAAGCGAAGGCGAATGTGTGTTGTGTGAAGTTCAGCCCCACGTCCAGATACCACCTGGCCTTCGGGTGTGCAGGTAGGCCTCATTCAAGCCTTTCCCTGTGGATCGAGGTTCGCACTCATGGGATTGTATCGTAAGTAACTGAGGGGTCACTGGTATTGGATATTTTTTTACTCCTACTAAATCACTACCACTGACGGTGATTCATGGGAAGAACATTGCCACTATTTTTAATATTCTGACAAGGATTTTTGGAACTGCGACCTTATAGCCACCAGTCATCATATGACTAGGTGCTCGAAGAAATTTGTGATCAGGTGTATCATTGCAGTATCACTGCAAAAGTGCAGCATGTGAAAAGGCTTGTGGGACTGTGTATAGAATCTAGTTTGGTTTATGCTTTCAGTGTTTATACGGACTCTGGGATGTAACGGAGTGCCTTTTATTGGAGTCGTACAGGAAGCTCGAACCCTTCAGAATGGCCTCTGTACATGTGACCAGGCCTACGCCTCTCAGTTCATTTCTCATGAATTATTTCAGTTTTTATTTAAAAGCAACATGTAATCTTCTCATTGATGTCTTCAATCATTTAGATCTATGTAGCAGTGTGTCAGTTTCGATGTGTTCTTTATCCCCCTCCCGTCGCTCAGATCACTGTGTTCACTACTACGACCTCCGCAACACCAAGCAGCCTATCATGGTGTTCAAGGGCCACAGGAAAGCGGTCTCCTACGCCAAATTTGTCAACGGGGAAGAGATCGTTTCTGCGTAAGTTTCCCAAACGGTGATCAGGCTTTTGTTTGTTTGTTTGTTTTTGCCTCTGTTAGCTCCCAGGCTTTGGACTTGTCTCTTTCCTTGGAGATTCGTGTGGTAAGTCACTGTGGAAATGGCTCTGTTTGAAAACTCGATGGGTTTAAAGAAATCTAAGGGTCACGAATGTTAGGAGTCTATCTTTTGTTGGGTCGATGTTACTTGCAGTTTATTGGAAACTCGGGCCTGTGGCCTTTGATTTTGGTTTTTGAGGTGTTGCGATTGTGAGCTGCGCTAATTCTCTCTCTCCAATTCTCTCTCCTTCTATCCCTCTCTCCTCTGCAGCTCCACAGACAGCCAGCTAAAGCTGTGGAACGTCAATAAGCCTCACTGTCTGCGCTCCTTTAAGGGCCACATCAATGAGAAGAACTTTGTCGGTTTGGCCTCCAATGGGGATTATGTAGCATGTGGTGAGTGAAATTTGCTCAGCTTCGCCAAATTGGATGTAGTCATTTTTTCATTATTATTTACTGGTTATTTATTGAAAAATAGTCCTAATTGTTTTGGTTCAAAGACAAAATAGTGTGTACAATACAAATGGCTATACAGTGCAGTCAGCAGGAAGAAATGCATTCAAAAATACAAAAAAATTCATACTGAATAACATAATAAATATAAAGAATGCCTAGACCTTGCCCTGTGGACATTGAGGTCCAGTATTGCTGGTAGCGCTAACTTGACACTTCAGTTTGTCAGAACAACTTGACAGATTTTTGTCACCATTTCTTTTCTCGGTGCAACACAAGAAATTCAAGTACTAATTATGGTTGTGATGAAAAATGCATTAGTGTAGCTGCTGGTTAGTGTGATGTCAACAGTTGGTTGGTCACAACTGCACCTTTGTGGCTGTAACTTGTATAAAACTGCTCTGGGAAATGCAGTCTTCATTCTAACGGAGGCTCTTAAGAAAACCTGATAGAAATCGGCTTGCGTGCGGCTTCATCAGTGTACGTGTTCGCGCACGCTCATGTGTTTGTGCGTGTGTTTGTGTTTCTAATGTGAAGTTAAAGTGATGAGCTGCATGCTGAAGTGGAGGGCTGTGTCCTTTGTATTTTAGCTGCTGGACTGTATTAATGACTGTTGGCTGGGGTTTGTGTGGGGAAAAACTACAGTTCTTTTCCAGACTTTAACACTTGCAATGTCACTATGTCAACAGTGAGACCCATTTGACTTTCAGTCACTGAAGACATATATGGATTCTTTTGTTTTGTACGAGACCGTTAAAAATATCAGTACTACCCCTCATGTCGCTAGAGAGGATTTTTTGTATGAAACAGTTTTGGGTGAAATACTTGTTCACTTCATTTTTATCCCCCGCCACACGAAGTGGCCGGGGGATAATGATTTGACCTCCGTCCGTCCGTGCGTCCGTCCGTCCTTGCATCCGTCCGGGATAAAGGGGAACAACTTTTCACAAGAAATATTTGCGATAGGATAACCAAATTTGGTGTGTAGCTTAAGACCATAAAGACCTTGATCGAGTTCGAAAATGAGACACGCGTGATTATTTTTCCCGGAGTTATTGCCCTTGATTCACTTTTTTTAACTCTGTTCACGGTATATGTAAAGGGGAACAACTTTTCACGGGAAATATTCCAGATAGAACAACCAAATTTGGTGTGTAGCTTAAGACCATAAAGACCTTGATCGAGTTCGAAAATGAGACAAGCGTGATTATTTTTCCCGGAGTTATTGCCCTTGATTCACTTTTTTTAACTCTGTTCACGGTATATGTAAAGGGGAACAACTTTTCACAGGAAATATTCCAGATAGGACAACCAAATTTGGTGTGTAGCTTAAGACCATAAAGACCTTGATCGAGTTCGAAAATGAGACAACGTGTGATTATTTCTCCCGGAGTTATTGCCCTTGATTCACTTTTTTCAACTCTGTTCACGGTATATGTAAAGGGGAACTACTTTTCACGGGAAATATTCCAGATAGGATAACCAAATTTGGTGTGTAGCTTAAGACCATAAAGACCCTGATGGAGTTCGAAAATAAGAAGCACACTATTATTTTTCCCACAGTTATTGCCCTTGTGGCACTTCTGGGAGCCTCTGTTCATAGTATCTTTAAAGAAGACATTTTGGCGGGGGATGTTGTTGACCATGTCTACTTGTTCTTTTTGTGATTATTTAACACCCAGGTTGCAAAATACTTTCCCTGATGCTAATAGCAAAGATGTTGAAGATTGCCAAGTAATTTAATGCTTCACTTTACGGCTGTTTTCATAAGCGGCTGAGTAAAAAAAAAAACAAGTGTGTGTTATAATTGAAAAACTCTAAAATTCAATAAACGCTGTAGGGTGGTAAATATTTGGATTCCACTTAGTATTGAGGTACTCTGTCATGAACAATTCTTTCATTTCACAATTACAGATAACAATACACGTAAAAAAAAAAAAAAAAAAAAAAGGTTTTTTTTTTCTGGTAGTGCTTTTATTTTGAAATTATGCTACCCAGCATGACCTTATGCAAGCCTGACCTGGAGACAGGCAGCAAAGGGAGTGCAGTATTTTACTAAGGTGTGAACATGGAGGTCTGCCTCCAGCAGAGTAGGTTGCGGGACTATTGATTTAGGCCGTGTCCGTCTGATGCGTGTTAGCATCTGTGGGTCTGATCAGATCTATTACTCTGAAACTATATGCTGCAGCCGTACCATTGTACACTGGTGTTATGACCTTCACCAGGGCTGTGTTTGAATGGCCTTTTTTACTTTGAAAAGTTTCTAACTCCTGGAAAATTATGCTGAAGTGTGTTAGAATTCTCTAAATGTTAGGGGGCCTTGAAGCGTCTTTCCGTAACTTGTGTCCTTTAGCATGGGCTGGACTGAACCACCCTTTATAAAAGAAAGGAGATAAGGCTATCCCACGTTTCCATACGGCATTGTTGGAACAGGCTTTGGTTTAAGTCAATTTCACACTCCAGGTCGGGACGCTGTTTTCTGTATTTTCTCTGAATGATGTGCAGATTGCGTTCATGTTCTGTGTGGATACTGAACACTGTATGATGTTATCATGCTGAATGGATCGGTCTCTCCGCAGTGGTCATGTTTTGATTAAGACAGCGGTCATGTTATGATTTTACTCCGGACAGTCAGTGGTCACACTTGGATTGTACTTTGATGCAGACAGTGGTCATGTTTCGGTTTTATTTTTATACAGACAGCGGTCATGTTTTGTGTACAGAGGTCATGTTTTGGTTGTATAGTAGGCAGACAGCGATCATGTATTGATTATATTTTATACTGATGGGCCATGTTTTGTTTTATACAGACGGTGGTCATGTTTTGTGCACAGTGTCCATGTTTTGAATGTGTGCTGTATAGTCAGTTCACTCCAGTAACCTCTGTATCCATCAAACACAGGACAGACGCTCAACTTGGGTCCGCTGCACCTATAAATTACACTTAATTTACCCAGCATTGCTTATCCAAACAGATCCTGAGTGTGTCCCTGTAGGATCAGTCCTGTTTTAATGAGGATGTGCCTCTGTTAAAGTTAGCAGATGTGTCTGTTCCCTTCTGAAAGCTGCAGGGTGGTGAAGTGCTTTAATCAGCAGGCAGCTAACAGTTCATTTCACTCGGCCAGATTGTGTTAGTTGCTGGATGATTTTATACCCCAGCGAGGAGAATAATACTGTGGACCAGTGTCTCGCCTGCTGTGTGTATGCATTCTCATAAAGTAACACACACATGCACGCGAACACACGCATACCTGCAAACACACTCCCGCGCATGCACAGACGAGCCTCTTAACTCGCATTCAAACCCACATGCGCATGGCACCTCGTCCTAGAAGCATACATTTACGTTTACGAGCATACATAAACATCCAAATTCCTTTGGTATGCATGCGTGCACACACACATGCTCTCACACTCAATTGCACAGTCTCTCTTACCTCTTCCATACATGCACTCACACAGAGGTTTGCACACACAAACAGAAATTCATGAGCACTTTAGCGTAACTTTGCTGTGTCCAGTAAACTGGGGCTGTGGTGTGTATCTGAGTTGAAGTACAGCTGACCTTTGGTGTAGAGGCTGTGTCCGTTAACTCCACCCTAAACTTACTCCCACCTGACAGCTGCTGGCACAGCAGTGCTCCCTAATATCAGCTCATATCCACTCTCCCTGTTTCACCACCTCCGGTGAGGAGTGTTTAGCCCTCTGCTGCTAATAAAAAGCACCCCACTGTACAGCAGTCTGCAGTAATGTGTATGCAGCCAGGCTTAAAGCACTCCTGCTGCTCATTTCAAACTGGCCAGAGCTGCCTACCCATCCAGAGGGTTATTAGCTAAACCTGGGGTACTGTTTATTAGCACTGAGCCACGTTTGGAGAACTGTGTGTCGATTTGTGTTTGTGTGTCTGTATTTGTGTGCGCGCGTGTGTGTGTGTGTGTGTGTGTGTGTGTCTTTGTGCGTGTATGTTGATGTGTGTGTGTGTCAGTGTGTGTGTGCATATGTTTGCATGTGTCTATGTGCATGAATGCTTGTGAGTGTAGTTTGGGTTTATGCATGTGTAAGTGTGTGTTTGCATGAATGCCTGTGGGTGTAGTTTGGGTGTATGCATGTGTAAGTGTGTGTTTGCATGAATGCCTGTGGGTGTAGTTTGGGTGTATGCATGTGTAAGTGTGTGTTTGCATGAATGCCTGTGGGTATAGTTTGGGTGTATGCATGTGTAAGTGTGTGTTTGCATGAATGCCTGTGGGTGTAGTTTGGGTGTGTGTGTCCGTGGGTGACAGTTGGGCCTTGGGTGGTAAATCTACATGATATTGTACATCACACATCTGCTGCTTGACTGTTATCTCCCACACAGAGCAGTATGTGCTGGTCTGATTTAATTACCCACGAGACCCCTTATATTACTCTGCACTTAAACATGATCATTACAAACGCATCAGTGTTCTGCTGTGAGCTGAATTATATTCACTTAGACCTGCATATTAAAAAGCTGTCATGTAAACAAGGGATGCAGTTTCCTTGCAACTCCTTAAAGAGCCCCATTTACACTGGGTCCTTCTATTTTCACAGAGCAAAAAGAACTGGACAATTTGCTGTTGGATCCTACTTTTTCTTGGCTTGCAGTGTGTTGGTGAACTATCAGTTCATGCAGCCAGGAGCCAACAGTGGAGTAGATCCTAGAGTCTGGAGTTGATTTCCGGTGTTGTTCTCGTATTTGGAATCCATTGTTAATGTCGCCCAGAATCTGCCAATGCCTGGAAACCAACTGAAATGAAAATTTGACCTTGTAAGCCCTAGTCCTGCCTCTAGGCTGATGCTTATTCTCCTCTCATTATGCCTGCAAGATTATATTCACTCGCTAAAAGACCGTTTGTCACAGTTCCGGTATAACACTATATATCGAGGATCGGCATACAGGGACATGGCTACCAGGAAACAATATTTCAACGACCGGCACACAGGGAAACGAGTGTGGCTCCTCTATATATTGGCGACAGGCAGGACTAGGGTTAATGTCATATTAATTTGCCGAATACTTTTGGTGCGTAAAAATGGAAGACTGCATGCAAAAAGGATTGTAATTACAAAATGGACATTTGATTAAGGCTAGCAGGTTTCACTTAAGTCACACATCTGCTTTTTTGTATCAAAACTAGTATTGAAAAAAAATTTATCACTGTGTAAATGCTATGAATGAATACACCCACACACGTAGCATGAGGGCCGTGGTAGATTTTTTTGTGAAAATTTTGAGGTGACGGTGAAATTAATGGTTGGATTGTAAAGTGCAGGGAGATGAAAAGTGATGCCTTAATTTCCCATGAGGGCTGTGCATTTTTAAGCAACATTAACGCCGCTATAACAAGGCTGCACAATTTGCATGAAATGTAGCCATGTGACGGGAATAAATGAATCTCGGGCGCTGGGCGGAGGGGGAGAGGGGGTAATTTATTTGCGGCGCATTTGTATTAAAGGCATCTCCCTTGCCCAGCATTTCCTGTGCCCAGTAAAGTCTCGTAATGGGGACTTCAGGGCCCATCGTTGCATTCTTTCGGTCCTCTCAGCAGTCACCCATTAAGAGTTGTGGTTGCTGGAGGAATTTGGCCTTTGCTCCAGCAGAGGGCAGCACCAGCTGGTGGGTACTCATAGTAGCTGTGGCCACCTCTCGAATTCGATTGGCCACTCTCGGTACCATCCCTACTTCCTCCTCAGAAATGGCTGATTATTACTGGCTAATGATACATTTCCAGCTGTGTTCACCTCCCTCTTTCTGCCACCCTCCCCACCTGGCCGCAAAATGAGCCACATCCCGCTATTCGTCAGAATACAGATACCTCTGGACTAAGAACTACTGTGGCCCGGCGGCTAAGGTTTTGGTTGGTACCTGGAGGGGGTTACTGAGTGCGAGTAAAGACTGAGTAAGATCAGTGCAGTTGTTGGGCCCTTGAAGAAGGCTCCAGAACACACTTGGCTTTCGTTGGGATTGACACCTGTTTGTTCCAACCAATTTTAAGTCAGTTTGGACAAAAGTGACTGCTAAATAACAATAATATAATTCGAGTGCCTCTTGCTGGCGCACCCGGAAGACCTGACTCGATCACTGTCACAGCGATGCATCTACACACACTTATATTTCAACAGTCACGACTTTCGATGTTGAATAAATGAATAATAAATCTGTTTATTTTTGCCCTCGCGCATCTCCTGAATAAAACCTTATTTCCATTTCTTTTTTTTACGTAACGCCTGGGATATGAGCAGTGATGACGTGTTCTGTTATTTTATGCATGGTAATTAATGCTGGCCTTTGTGAATATTAATACAGGAGATATGAGGGCTCTTCACCTTTATTTTACGCTCATTACAATCCCTCCTAATGGAGATCGTAGCGATGAAACTGTGGTGAAGGTGTCTCCTAATTCCCATTTCCTGACATCTTTCGGTTTTGCATCTTTTTAATGATGGCGGACCATGAGCCGTTCTCATGCTCAGTTTTCAGGTGCCAGGAAGGAAGGAAATTAAACAAGAGCTTTCTGTCATCCTGCTCAAGCAGTTTTTTCCTGGTTTGATTCTCAGCCATGGGGTTTGAAGACTCCTGTAATCAGGGCTAGGGATGTCACAAGAACCGATACTTGCGATACCATTCGATTCTTAAATGAAAAAACACTGACGATGCCTATTATTTTGAGGCACCGTAAGTACCGGGGCACGGTAAGTTTCGGTGCTGTGACTATTCCGGATCTAATGGGGGCAGTATACGCTAGTGTTGTACAGAGCCGTATATAGAGAGAGTCTGGCCAACTTGAATCATGGGCGCCATGTTTGCTACCAACGGCAGATGATTCTACGGCTTAACCGTATGGGCGGGATACTATGGTCGCATCAAAATCGCTAGTTTTAAAATACTGAGAAGACTCAACATAACATGACACTTTGCTTGTAGTATTACCAGGCTCCCTACACATGAACTCGAACATTGATAACATTGTTCGTATACAAAGAGTTTGCTTAAAAGATGTTTTTGTTAGCACGGGACCCACCTCGCGTTGTCTTCAGGGTTGTTGCCTTAGGTGAGTCCGGTGTTAAAAGCGGTATTTAAGTAAACTCATTGTACACAAACAATGTTCACAATGCTCGAGTTCATGTGTAGAGAGCCTGGTGATACTAGGAGCAAAGTTTCATGTTGTGTCGAGTCTTAATGGTTTAAAAATAGCGATTTTGATGTGATCATAGCAGTGCCCGAGCGCTCCCATTCGAGAGCCAATTGATGAAAGGTCGCGTGTATTCGCGTCTTCGCTTTGACTTTGAATGTAATCTCGTGCGAAAAATTGGTTTCGCATCCAGTGTGCAAGCAGCTTCAATCACATAGCTCTATTACTTGATTAAAAAAAAAAAAAAAAAACCGCTCTGCGTTTCGTCACGCTATTAATATGTAGCTAAACTGAATACCAAGTGTAATGGAGTTAGTGCAACGCTACAATCAATGCCTGCGAATTAACTAACGTTTCCATCAAGGCGCTGATGGAAATTACATTTGTCTTCTATTAAATTATGCTTCTCTGTTATATGATAAACAGAACCTTACACTCTTGGTGTACAAGAAATTAAAAGAAATTTATGAAACGAGTTGAGTAAATTTTACGTTTGTTGCGAGCATTAACTTTCATATGACACGTCCACTCTAGGAAGATCTCAATGCCGCTGGCGTTACAGTAAATGAGCATTTGCAATGTATTCTCTATTGAGTGCGTTTAGTTACATGGACTTCAGTATCCCGGGTATGATCGGTTTTTTGGAGAATCCTGTTTTTGCGTTTGTGCATGTAAACATTATATCCTTATTTTAGAAACCAGGATAAATAAATAAATAAATATATGTACAAATAATTGTATAATTGAATAACTGATTGAATTTAATTACCTCATGTTCGACACTTCGCTATGGGGATCACTGGATGAATATTGATTAATGGTAGCAAACATGGCGTCCATAAAACATGTGACCAGCTCAGAACCAATCAGCATAGCGGGATAGCTCAGACGTTCGATCCCGGAGTTGGCCAGACTCTCTCTATATACGGCTCTGGTGTTGTACAGCCGAGTACAAACGCTGGATACTTATAGATAAAGAGATGAATCTGAAAGTGAACTGAACCAAAATCCTCCACTGCTTGTTCTCCCCGATCATTGTCGTCTTACCTAATCGGGGGGAACAAGCAGCACCTGTTTAGTGTGGAGTGCTCTCGGAGTGAACCTTCTGTTAATTATGAAAATTACTGAGAACAGGTCAGGACTAATAATTGTTTTAAACAGAAGTTTTGTGCAACCCAATTCTCTGTTCTTGTTCTGCAACAGTCCTGAATTTAGCCCATGATTTAGTCGCTGTTAGGTCGCATATGGAGAGAAACCGTGTCTTCGGTTGCCAATAACAATAATTGGAAAACACGTCAATAAAGGAAAATGATTGAGAACTACTAACTGCAGTCAAAAAGGGACGTGTCTTAGCAACCCCCTGCTGGCTACGCCACTGCCTCACCAATTTTTTTTTAGGTGTGCGATGGTGCGCACGCGCGCCTTAAAAGACGGTGACTGTTAAGCTGTGTGAAACCGCGGGGAGCTGCGAATCAGAGAGTGCTCATGATCACATGTACCAGAACAGGGATTCTGGCTTAATTACACTGCACCTCGTTGAACAGGCAGCACTGGTAATTTGCATAATTAATTGGTGTTTGGACTGCAGTGCTGGAGGGAGGTCTTTAATGAGGCATGTGTCTTGACTGTCTTCACACCTCCCCTTTGTTCTGGTGTGAGCATTGTGCCTAGCAGACAACCTTGGGTCTACCTGCTTTAAATTTTCCCGAGGAATACCGATGTGGTCTCTGAGCTTCAGTGGGCCAGACAATCCTCGGTGTGTCTCGGGAAATTCAACCGAGGTTTACTGAGGTGTTGTCCAAACTTAAGTAAACCGGGCAGACTTCGGGATACCTCGGTAAAATTTTTCCAAGGTTTACCGAGTTGGCCTCAAATCTTCAGTAAACCTCGGTGTATTCTAAGTTTTTGTAGGAATTTCTCGAAAAAAAGGTGCAGTTTCTCGGTTTTTAGGTGCTAGTAGTGAATAGAAATCACACTGCTCTTGACAGGTGACCTTGTGGAAATTAGGACACCCCCTCTTACCACTTGTCAAGGTCAACTTCTGATTTTAATGCAGTAGGTTACTTACTATTCTAGGAGCTACTTCATTTTCCTGAATGTTCATTACCTTTGGCTGAGAAAGGTGCCGTATTGCGGGGTTACTAAAAGTGCTGTCTGTTCAAAGCCATCTGAGCTCTCTGGTGCGCACAGTGGAGGATTTTGGTTCAGTTCACTTTCAGATTCATCTCTTTATCTATAAGTATCCAGTGTTTGTACTCGGCTGCCAAAAAAAATCTCCAGTGCGTATTTTCTGGGTCCTAAATGCCCCACAGTCAAACATCGTTGCGTCATGAATTGGCCTCTTGCTTCATTGAGTGGCTCTCATTGGAATCAGTGGGACCTGTAAGCAAAAGCTGTTGCCGTCTCTTCATGCACCTCGATGGGAATCTTCCTCTGAGGACGGCTCGCTGTGAAAATTAAACGGAGCGAAATGAACGAGTAAGAGGGGCAGTCAGAAGTAAAGGCCCGACTCTGACATTATTCACCGATGGCTGGGGGCGAAACGCAAGCTCCTTCTTGAGTGAGAAAAATTGCGGAAGTTGCAAAACAACGATTAATTGCGTCTTCTGGGCCTGGGCTTGCAGTTGGGTGGGAAGCGTTTGGGGCGGCATCCATCTCCCTAGCGACCGTGGGACACAGAGTTCTCTCATGCCATCAGTGAGGTGCGGTAAAGTGCCAGGCTTTGTGTAATGCAGGCCCGTGTGTTTCCCTACCGAACAGAGTCCCTACTGTACGGAAGGCTTTGTGCTATGCAGAAGTAGTGCTGTAATCTATAGCCGCCATGTAGCTTTAACATAACAAAGCATGAGAGGTGAGAACGGGTCATTCAGCCCAACTCTGCCATTTTCCTGTCTCATTCCCCTGCTAAGTATTCAAACTTTTTATTATCCCCCCCGGCATATAATGCGGGGGGATACAGTCATAGGTGCGGTTCTGTCTGTCCGTCCGTGAACATTTCGTTTCCGGAGCATAACTTGAAAACCGTTCAATATTTCCTAACAGAACTTGGTGTGCGCATTAGTCATGACCTGACGTGGTGCCTTTCGCTAATCTGAAGATGTGGGGCCGGGGGGATACGCCATCTCCTGATGGCGCTTGTTTAACTTGCCTTCAGTGGGGCAACCTGGTCTTGCCTGGTCTTAGTCTCAACTTCTTGGTTTGAGAGGACAATTTTGATGCACTTGAAGGAAGGCAGTTAGCATTAGCTGAACACATATCAGCAGAAAAACTAATAAGTGCAATCTCAACTTGTTCAGTAAAAAAAAAAAAATACAGCGTTAAAAATTAGGGTTATGAAATTACAACATCATGCGAACTTCAAAATTCATATGTGTGCATGATAAATACTGGCATGCAATGTTTTGATTATTTAACGGTACATATTTTGGCTCAAATATGACTGGCAAAAATGCTTTTGAACTGTAAGGCTGTTATGATTAGAATCATTGGCAGATTTTGCAGTATGGGTGGGGAAACACTGGAACGGGCACAATTGCTTTTGACTTGTAGCCGGAAGGCAGCCTTTTCCATTATGGTCAGGAACTTTGAGTGCATGAAGTGCTGTTCATTACTGCTGAGTCTGTGTGCCTGAAGTTGCTAACTGCCTGGTTTCTGCCTCCCCTGACAGGAAGTGAAAACAACTCGCTGTATTTGTACTACAAGGGCCTGTCGAAGACACTGCTGACGTTTAAGTTCGACACTGTGAAAAGCGTTCTGGACAAGGACAAGAAGGAAGATGACACCAACGAGTTTGTCAGCGCCGTTTGCTGGAGGGCGCTGCCCGACGGGGTAAGATTCGGCTTCTGTGTGGTGCTGCAACGCCCGTCTGCCTGATCAGATTTACCTCACTGAGGGGGTCGCAACGCCCGTCTGCCTGAACAGATTCTCCTCACCAAGGAGTCACAATGCCAGATTTATCTCATTGAGGGGGGTCGCCAAGGGTTACCTCACCTTGACCCTGTTACCTCTTCACATTTAAAGCTGTTACCACCTTTAACATTTGACACTTTTACTTTTATGCAGACATGCATCCTTTGTTACCTTCGTAACCCCTTAATATCTAACTTTTCGCTTAAATTTTCCCTTAAGTTAGTTCAATACCAGAAAAGGCATTTTTTGATATTTAAGACAATGCCACATACATATTCTGTATCTGCTGGTTGCAGTGCCTCACTCAAGCTACATCACTCTTGCATTGAGAGAAATATTTTATTTTATTTAACCTTTATTTATTTAGGGAAACCCATTGAAATCTCAGTCTCACTTGCAATGGTGCCCTGTCTATAACTGAGACACATTGCATAATCATACCAATATGGACAATATACAGTAATATAACACAATAGCACTTGGATTGACCGATACCGCCTGAAACTTCTGTTCCCTAGACCGCCTCAACCCGCCCATGTCACATGATTGCCTAGGGTTACACACTGGACTACGTTATCAGCTTGAAATTGCTCAAATCGGCAAGAGGGATTCCCCAGTGACCCAAATTCAAGATAAAACATAGGGGTCGCTATTTCGCTATTTATTGTTCAATCAGTGGTAGAATGCCTAATCTTAGTAAAGTTCATTCATTTTTCGCAAGACAATTTCCATATTACATTTTGCCAAGAACTATGCTACTGAGTCATGTATCAGACGTTTGTTATCGATACTAAATTCAGTATTTTTGTATTATCCATGCACAAAGTGCTCAATTTATGTTATTTTTGGAATATATTTTATCATCATATTATATTCAGAGTGTTTGTTATTCATTTGCTTGCTTGTTTCCTTCAGAAATATATTCAGAAATTGACAACAATTCTGAGTCCGTATAACTCCAAAATCCAATGTCAAGAATACAGAAATTACCTAGATTTTCCAGGGAACAGAGGTAATCTATATATAATGAGACCAAGTGCTTTTGGGTTAAACAATAAGAATCATCATACAGGAATGCATTTAATACATTCAACTGAGGATATTTTGGCATCATTATTGAGATCAAACACAGACCACAACTTCTTAATCCTTTATCACTTTAATGAACTTCTAATGAGATTAATTTATCCAGTTTGAAAGTTTCTTGAAACCTGATTATTCCTGGGAACGCAATAGCAAAAAGCAGCTTTTCCAAGGTCATTTTGGACTCTGGAGATATCAAGAACTAAGTAATCCTGAGACCTGGCCTGATAATTTCTAGACAGCCATGTGATGAAAGATGTAAGATAATTAGGTAATCTTGATAGGCTTGCTTTATAAATGAATGTTGGCCAGTGCTGTGTTCTCCTAATAGGTGGGGGTGGCCAATCCACAGCCAGAGAACAATGATGTGTTCTGAAATGATCCCCAGTCATAAAATGAAATGCTGCATGATAGACCGTATCTAGCTTTTTCAAGGTGGTAGGGGCAGGGTGCATGAGGATAGTACTACCATAATCAAGTACTGGCAAGAGGGTAGACTGAATTAAACGCTTCGTATTATCTTGTGAGAAACGTGATTGGTTTTGTGAAAAAATCCAATTTTACTTATCTTTTTTGTTAATTCATCTGTGTATTTTAAAAGCCAGCTTTTCATTATTAAATATCCCAGGGTACTTGTACGATGGCACTTGCTTGATTTCAGAACCATTCAAAGTGCAAATTCTAAATATACTTTTCCTTCAATGAACAAGATGTAGAGAAATGCATATTTTTCTTCTGGTACATTTAAAACTAGTTTAAGCTTTAGAAGTGCTGAAAGGAATCTAAGCCCGACTGCAAGGCAGATAACACCTCATCCAAAGAAGCAGCCGCAGTATAAAGCTCTGTATCATAGGCAAAGAAGTGCACCTTGCAGCCATTTTCAAAAGAGAGAATATTATTAATATACAAAGTAAAGAGTAAAGGTCCTAAAACTGAGCCCTGTGGTACCCCTTCATTCACCTCCAGATGAGTTGATTGAATATAGTCTGCTCCAATACATTGTACTCTGTTTAAAAAACTTGAGAACCACTGGCAAGCACTCTGATTTCAGCTTATAGAGACTAGTCTATCAACTAAGAGTGAAAAACTGTCATAGGCCTTGCATAGATCAACAAATGGGGCAGCATAGTGTTGCCCATCTTCGAGAACCTCAACAATGCCATTCACAACAAAAGACACCGCGGAGACTGTTCTGCGACTAGATTTAAAACCAGACTGAAACATATTTAATATGCAATTTCTGTTCCAAAACAAAGTTGGCAATTAACCAAGGATTCAAGAACCTTGACTAAACAAGGTTGCTAGGAAATTAGGTGATAATTAAGATCTCTAATGTAGCCGCCCTTATGAAATAGAAGCGCCAGTGCAATATTCCAGATCTTTTTGTTCCAACAACGATCACAGTCCCAGAATGAAAAAAATTATATTTTTCTTAATTGATTGCCTTTCAGGTGAGAGAGACGTTTCACCTTCTCAACCATGTTTGCACAAATGGCTCTGCATTCCATGATTTTTAAAAGCCCAATGTTCGTTTTGTGCTTATTTGCTGATATTCCAAGAAAGCCAGTCGAGCCGAGGCGGCAATATGTCTTATTGATCAAATTCAAGACTGTGGTGAATCAATAAGTTGCTTAACAAGGTTTCTGAACACTTGTGTTTGAAGTTTTTCCAAATGCCTTTTTTTTTAAACCCAGAAGCCAAACATTTGCTTTGTCTTTGTATTCTTAATTATCTAATAACTGGTTAGTTAAGATACACTTTATTGAACCCCGTGGGGTAATTTGTCCTCTGCATTCAACCCATCCTATAGTTAGGAGCAGTGGGCAGCCACAGAGCAGCGCCCGGGGACCAACTTCAGTTCCAAAGCCAGTTCCTTTGTCAGGGTTACTGGCAGGAGTGTTCCTATAGAGCATGTTTTTCCGGGTGGGGGAAACCGGAGTACCCGGAGGAAACCCACGCGAACACGGGGAGAACATGCAAACTCCACACAGAAAGGCCCCAGGCTGGATTCGAACCCACAGCCTTCTTGCTGTGAGGGGGCAGTGCTAACCACTGTGGTGCATATGCACAGCTATATCTGACATAATAAATGATACCATTGTTCATGAGCAGTGCGGTTGAGAAAAATGAACAACTCATTAAAATTCTGGGATTGTAAAATGATCGGAACAAAAACCTGTGAACACTGCAGTGTGCATCCCGGGGACTGAGTTCAGAAACCACTGAATTAGATAATGGGTAATATTGCATAGATTAAGCACTGTTGTTGTCATTTAGCCGATTTTGTTATTCAGGGTGGCATGGCTGTTGTCTGTTAATGTGAAACAGCAGAGGGCGCTAGCGATCTGCAGATGATTTACGCTGGTAAAATAACCTGATTCATGGGGAGACGTGTAAAAATCCAGTCCTCTGGAGGCTAACACAGATCCCCCCGGCATACAGTCCATTAACATGCAGTGTAATGCTCCTATCAGCCCTGTCTGTGTGCAGCCGTATGCTGTACCAGGTCAGTGTGATGAGCTGCGTTACTCAGGCCCACAGCACCGCTGCACTACTGCACTCCTGTTCTCCTGGCTGCTCTGCTCTAAGCCCCTTGGCAGAGTTCCTAATGGATGCCATCTACAAGTGGTCTGGCCTTGTTAACACTGAGGAAAACAACAGAGCTATTTGAACACGGCTGCCCAAACACCGTCGTCCAGTTCGGCTGTTCTCACACGTAGCACGGTGGTTTAGATGCATTCTTTCCCTCTGTGCCACTCTTTAAATTATAATGATAATGAGGTTACATTCTCCATTGTTTTAGTTATCATCTGTCAAATCTGGCATTAATGTTGACCTGACTGAGCCAAATAAAGAAATGATGTAAATTTACCGAAAAGGCAATTTTCTCGTCATTCTTGAAGCAGTCAAGTGCATCTTAGCTTTCGTTGTTTCACTGCGAAGTGTTTTGTGCGTTTTCTTTTTTTTTGTGGTCCAATGAGTCACATTGTGAACATAACTGCTCGGTGGAAACCATTCAAAATTTAATTGCCCAAAAGCAGAAATTTTATTATGTTTTTCTGCTCATAACATGACCGAAGAGTATAATGTTTTTTTGTTTGTGTTTTTCGGTTTCCTCTCCCTTGCACATGCATTGCTCTTTTTATCCTATTTCCTATCTCTTGGGTAGAGCCGCAGTGCCTGTTTAAGCAGAGTATAGGTAAAAGACTTCCTGACTTCTAGTATGAAGCGAGTGAAATATAGTATTTAACAGGCAGAATAGAAACTATTTACTTTTGGCGGCTTTGCTTAACATTCCATTGCTTCACATACAGGTATTGCTTTATTGGACAGTAAAATGTCAGGCGGGGGCTGAGTGGAGCACATTAACTGAGATTCTGAAGTAACCTGTAATGGGGGGTCGAGCTCTCCATAACAAAACATCAAAACACACAGGATTTTGTATTCGCAAATAAGGCAAACTTAAAAGCCATATTGTGGTCTGTTGATCCACAGGGCAATAGATTAATTACTTAGCCTCCTGGTAAAGTCCATTAAGGCTTTTAAACACTTAGTCATGTGCCCTGTTCATTCATTAGAATGAAAAGGAAGCTTCTTTTGGAAGATGAAGCATAAATGGAAACATGGTAGGTGAGAACATTTTCGTCTTGAAAGTATTTTCGAGTGCTCTACCTTAAGCCTTCTTGTCCCTTGTTCCATCTAACTCGTGATGTGCAGTTTTTTGTTTGATGGTTTAGTGATTGTGACAAAGATGCGTTTCGCCGTGATATTTTTCTCCCAGAGTGCATTGCCAAACTGCAGACCTTTAATATAACAAATGGAGGGAAAAAAGTTTCCCTGCCAAGGTACAGCGTTCATAATACACAGTGATGTATGGCTCTTAGTGCTTCAAACTATTTTATATCCCATGGGCACTGGAGTTATTTCCAATGTGTTTTTAGCCATTTGTTTCGGTCTGAAAAATGTTTCTGAGGGAAGAAGATTACTTATCTATTTTTCTTGGCTGTGGCTCTATGATATGCTATATGGTTTTTGTATATTTGTGAGAAGTGAAGTATTATGCTTTGTTCAAAGTAAACATAAAGAATAATGAAAATATCATCTGGAGCAGACTGCCGAGGGTGAACAGGTTTGGAGACGTCATGCGCCGATGTGCCATATTGAATACAGTCTATGATGTATCATTTCGAGCCACAAGTCACAAATTAGCATTATTACTCCCTCAAACACATCGTCTCTTTATCTGTGGATGTGCACACATGACCCCTGGGTAAACTGGTGGGTTGAATCTAATTTGCTGGTTATTGTGGTTTTGGACGAATTGATGCAGCCACTTCAGCCAATTACACTGAAAGGGAAACAGTAGACAGGGCATATATTCTGTGCGTGTATTTAAGATTAAATTAAACCTTGGAAGACGTTTCTGGCAAAGTGCTGTCTGCTTCTGAAGTCACTGCTTTAGTACAGTATTCTAGTGCAGTTCTCGAGGGGATGTTTGTCCTTTCGCTATGCGAGCGTAATCACAGAAGCTGGAGGTAGAGTCGGCCAGCCCTGTTCCTGCTGTTCTTTAGATTTTCATTTGAACCCTAATTTAGCACATCTGTTCATGCTAATTAGCAGCTCAGTGAGATGTCTCATTGCTGACTGAGATGTGCTTTGGTGGGGTCAGAATGAAAACTTGAAATGAAAATCAATGAAAATCATTCCTCTCCTTTTGATTTTAAAGTTGGTGTCGATCTTGCTCATGATGTGAGAGCGAAACCTACCAATTTTGGGGGGGGAAAAAGGCACAGTTATTGATAACATTAATCCATACGTTATTTGTGGACAAGACCTTGTTCTCATAATTGCCCCGCAGAACACCCATGTTGAATGATTTCTTACAAACTTGCTAGGAACAAGAGTCTTTCAAGAGGGTCAAACCTAGAAATTTTTGTAATAATCCCAGGTACTGGTAATAAGTTATGCACATTCAATTTTATTTAAATTCTTTAAATATGTGGACAAAAATCCATTATGGTCCAGTTGGTCTTTTTAATAACACTGCCTGAATTTTATTACACTAAAGAAGAAGAATTGTAGGCCAATCAGAGGGCTCCTAAGCCTGGGCCCATAATGTTATGGTACTGCCACTGTATCAGAGTAGAACATGTTTATTACTGAAAATGGAAAGGGCTCTCACTGGACTGTCTGTACAAACCTGCATGGTCTTGTTACTCCTATCATGATTCCCATGATTATTGTTATAAATACCATGATATAAGCACTGCTGTTATTAGAACCAAGAGGTCAATTTTCAGATGTACGGGACGGACACCTTTGGTTGCATAGGACTGACTTTTCCAGTCTGCTGTATGCTGTAGTAAGTTTTGGAGAGATAACAGTGTACGAAGGGAGATGCTAGTCTTCTTTATTCGAGCAAGAAGCTTTTCAATTCCACTGGCAATACCGTACAAATTAGATGTGGCTCGATAGTAAATTGGAGATGGCATGTTATTAAAATAAAATAAAACACCTGGCTCCATATATCTGAATGTGACGTTTTTGTTTAATTGGTTTTGAGACGCTTTGAAAAAGGGGCATGACAGCACAGGGTTGGAAAAATTAAAAAATTATTGATTTGAAAGAGCCCGCAGTAGCTATGAGGTGTGTGGTGTTTTTCAACAGCTTTGCCATGAGAATCAGAGAAGATGGTTTCTGTGACAAACACTTAGGAGGTAATTGAGAAAATAATTGAAAATGACTTTTTTTTTTTTTTTTTTTAAATTAAAAAATGGGGACAATTTTTGCCCCTTGTGATTCTGGGGGTACTTTAGGAACTGAGCGTGCATTTTTTGCCTTTCGCCCTCTTCGATATCCAACATCTGTGGGAGAAAATGGTGTTTTTGTGCGGAACTATGTTTCTCCAGTGAGGAAAAGAGGATTGGTCTGAACTCATCGTTTTCTCCAAAACATGAATAGTCTGAAGTAACAAGACTTGCAGCAAACTGTTGCTGCAGGGGTGATGCAGGCGAGAGCATAAATGTTACAATCTGCCGATGAGGGCATCTGTGGTCCCAGGGTACAGCAGGGGCGTTGCAGGTGAGCGCATTCACGTTTCCATCTGCAGATGAGGGTGATTGTGGCCCCCAGGGTACCGCAGGGGTGATGCAGGCGAGAGCATAAACCTGACCATCTGCAGAGGGTTATTGTGGCCCCAGGGAACAGCAGGGTCTGCTGCCTTTTGTTCAGTCGCTGCTTTTAATTGTGAAAGTAATTATTATGAGTGAGTGAAAGTCATTATTTTGAGTCAAAGTCGACTCTCCTGCTGCTCTCTCTGTGTATCACATTTTTAATTGAAAACAAACTGAAATTTGATGAATGCCAGGCCTAGAGCAATTTGCATGGCTTTGTATTCTTGATCATAGAAAAGAACAGTTGTTTGGCACGCCAAAGGTCAGTCCACTGCAGTTGGTCTTCAGACTTAATTTGCCTGAAAACCTTCAGTGGAGTTCGACCTCAGGTTTTGCACTCAGTTTGGCGCTCTGTGGAGAGCCGACTTGGCTGCGATAGCCAGGTTCCTCCAGAATTTTTAGAGGGTTTTTAATATACTCTTTTAGGATTTATTTCTCTACTGGGAGTTTTGTTGGTTAATTTATTCATTTATTTATTTTTTTACTTCCTTGTTATTTTTTTGGGTTAGACCCGTAGTCTGCCCTCTGCTGCTTTATAGACGTTTTGTTATAGCCCTTCTGTAACAAGCTCTACACAAATAAAATTGAATAGTAAAGAATGGTGCTCTCCTGTTTCATTGGTCCAGTCTGTGTGTGGATATGAGCAGTAAAGCTCCTTGTGTTCTTAGCGCTTGTACACCTGACTTACAGCTGTCAGCTCTGCCCGTCTTTCGCTGTGTTTGTGATTGGTCTTTATTTGCATCTCTTTGGGGCCTGCTGTATGGTCTGAACATCTCACTGGTATTCTTGCTGATGATTGGCTTGCCCAAGATGCAGCATTTTAATGGGGTTAAAAAAAAAAAAAGAACTACTGTGTTAACATCATTTTAAAAAAACAAAAAAAACAAAGGGTTTCGCCAGTTTGTCTGAAAACATCAAGTACTGTTATTCAGTTTCATTGAATGATTAAAACATAACATTTTATTTCTGCACACGGTGAGATGTCGTTAAAGAGCAGCGAACATGAATGAATTTCTTCATTAATTGCAAACATTGAGGGGGTACCTGATTTTAAAACTGGTGCGTTCACATCAATTCATGTGTTTACAACAGCCGAGTATCTTTAAGTGTAAATTTACTTTACTTTATACCGCTGTTACTCGTGCAGGTGTACGTCAGTACTTGGAAAACTCCTTTGACAGAGGCCTTTTCTAAATGTTAACGACACAGGTTAGCACATTATCTAGCCGGGCAATCATACCCGAATTAGACCTCCGGAGATGACAATGGATGATCTGCGTGGTCTGCAAGAAAAGATGCATATTGGCTGAGATCGTTCTCTCCAGTGCTATTAATCTGTCATTTCTCTCTCCTCCAAGCCTCTGATCACTTAGTCATTTTCTGGAGGGGTTTTGACTCCTGCCTTCTAGCTTGTGGGCCATGAGAACCCTTTTGTGTTCTTTAATCCAACAAAACAGATCCCTGTAATATGTCTGCATGGACTCAGGCCCAGAGGACAGGCTGCATAATGCAATCTACGACCAGATTGCTTTTGCTGTAAACAAAATAAATATAAAATGTCTGTTTGTTTTCACAGGAGTCCAATGTGCTGATAGCAGCCAACAGTCAAGGCACGATAAAGGTACGTATCTGGTTATAATGCATTATTTTATGGCTTTATTTGAATTCGGGTTTATTTTATAACTCTCTCCTCTATCTCTGCTTTTTTTTTTTTTTTTTTTTTAAACTTCAATATCAGAATGGCCCAGTAATATCTAAATTTCCTTTACATCCGCATTATTCAGTCCACAGTTTAGGAGCAGGCGGAAAAAGACTTGTCCCCTCGAACATACGTGCACCTTTCCAGGCCTGCTTTCTATTGCAGGGGAAGTATGCAGTGTATCTAAAATGGGAGGTCTGCAGAAGTGGGAGCCAAATGCCTGAAACCAGCAGCACTTTTCACAACATGAAATCTTACTCTTCTGAAATGGGAGACTTTCATGATTTACAGTGTCCCCTGGGAATCTGTGCGCTGTGCAGTGTGTGTGTGAGTTGGGTTACTGGTCTGTAGCTGTGCTGTTTAGAATATAAGACTCTCAGATTAGATGGTGTTGAAAATCGATTGTCGCACTCGCTGTAAGTGCGGCTGTTTTAACATCCTGTCGACTGACGAGGGCTGCCTTGTCGGAGTGTAGCTTTATTAAAGTGTTACAAGTGTGTGTTGTCTGTTAATAAGTGCTCATGCACACAAAACCATGCACGCACGCATTCACCCTTGCACGCACATAAACACACACACACACACACAAAAATTGAAAACACACTGCCGAACAGGCATTTAATTGCGCTTAATTTTATTCGCCTCATTCAGTTCGAGACATTCGCCCAAATGATATCATCTCCTGATCCCGGATTCACGGTTGGTGTGGTATTCCATAATGTGAGCTTTATCTCTCCGGTTACCTTTACATCACGAATAAAGCAAAGCGCTGAAGGCGTGAAAATGCATGAAAGGGTGATTCATGGACGAGATGAAGATTGTAATAGCGATAGCAGCGATAGAGAGTGAATTTTATTTGGAGTTTGGAGTCATAAGCATCATCATTCCTGCATATATTTTTTGAGCCGAGTGGGTATTTTAATTATCTGCCTCTCGCTGTGGGGAGTTGATGGGAGTCCTGGAGAAATTTACACTGCGTTAACTGCTGCTCCGCAGGGTTAGCTCTCCGAAAGCTTGCGTGCAAATTTACCCAGGGCTTTAGGAAGCCATTTAGCTGTTCTGTTGTCTGCTTTAATTTGCGAAACCTCTTAATTTCCTCATGTTTTTATGAAATTATTTTGGAATATCCCAGACATTTTATTACATCCAAAATATACTGTTTAGAAAGTATTAAAACTTCTTATTGTGTAGTCAATTAAATTTAAAATGGATTACTTTATCTGGATAAAAAAGTCTAAAAACTTTTTTTATGGGTTTTGTGCATAGATAAATAGCCAAAAAAAGAATATTTTAATCAATTTCAAATCTATAACACAAAGTGTAAAAAGTGAGTGTCATGACACTCACAGATGTCGTGGGAATTTAGTATTATTCAGAAAAAATAGGATTTGGCTCTTATCATATGTGAGCTTTGTGTTGAACAAAATATTTTCAACAGAATGATTCACCTCCCATAAAACTATTTTAAGTTAATTACCCTCAGTAATCAATATGAAACAGATTTTTCTCCCCCTCTTGTTTACTTGAAAAGGTCTGAAATTAGTATTTTTTGCATAAAATCTGTTGGCCTGGTTTCTTAGGTTCAGCATTCGTATTGTAGCTTTTCCTTGTCGAGGCTCAAAACTGCAGTGTGCGTCATGCCTGTTATTCAGAGGAAAAGGGTCACATTTAATGGATACGAAGAGCTTAGTAACACTCTTTTTGCACGTTTCCCCATTTGTTGACTTTTTTGAGAACTTTGCAATGATTATGGAAGTGTCAAAACATCTGTCACTCAGGATAATGAACGCTTGCGGCTTGCTATGGTCTTTGCTACAGTGCAGCAGTACAGTACAATAACCTCCTCCGAGATGGGTGTGGCGCCGTAGTAGGGGGAGGTGTCACATATTCATCAAGACGCAGTGACAATTTCGTAGCAAAAGTCTCCGCTGAAGTTGCGCAGAGAGCTCACCTGCTCCAACCTGGTTTACTTTCTGTGCAGTGGTAATTTAGCTGACTGGCGCACAGTGCGCACACGTCACCGAAACCTCACAGGCAGGTTTCCAGAATGTCAGGCACATTTCAATGCAATAAATAATTACAGCAACCACTATTTAATGTAACTATCTGAATCAGCACATAAATTATAGTATCTATATCGATTGTCCTGATTTCAGATCAAAGAGAGAAAGAGAGAGAGAGATGTGTGCATGTGGGCACGTGAGTGCGTGTGTAGGCTATGTGGGTATGTGCTCTTCAGCTGCTTTCACACCGGACGCGAAACGAATATTTCGCACGACTATTTACATTCAAAGTCAATGCAAACGCGTCTTTGCATTGACTTTGAATGTAATCTGTCGTGCGAAAAATTTGTTTCAAGCGCGTCCAGTGTGCAAGCGGCTTAATACTATTATTGTCACTTAGGTTTTATCGTTTTTAGTGGGGGAAAGGAATACAGCCTGATTGCTATGATCTCGTACTGAGTTAAGATCACATATTGAAAATTAATGTGAAACGTATCTTGCATTGTTGTCCATGCATGTTAATCCCAAAATTTTAAGCAGCAACAGGGTGTAATAATAGGAACACGCTAGTGCTGGGTACTGGTACACGGTATACCGTATCACCGGTACCAACCTTGCGATAAGATAACCGGTTGTCAAATTAGGCGAAACGATACACGATCGAATCATTTCTCACCTACCGTTCGCTAGTTTCCAAAAACTGCAGGCCACGCTGGTGACTGAACTGTGCAGAGTGACACTAACAAACTTAACATTGTTCAATCTAACTACGATCTGAAACATTCTTGCTGTCGTATACATTGTTTTTCTCTCGGTGAATCTCGCCAGAAACAATACTTTTGTTGCGAAAGAAGCGGCATATCCAAGCTGAAGCTGTTAAGGGGTTCCCGACCATATTTGGAAGTTAAAATCAGCCTCGTCATGCGCTACCATGGTTACCAATCTGGGGCCGGAGAAATGCAAATGAGGTGCCCGCTCTCTGCACTACGATTGGTTCGCCTGTTTACTATAAATTCCCATGTAGTAAAACTATGAATGAAACTCCGATCCGAAACAGCCGAAAGAAAAGCGACCCTGCCGCGCATAATTTATGCATGCCGACACGAGTCATTACGCAAAAAACGCAACAAACAACTTATTCCAGAGGCATCATCGAAATAATTTTACATTGACTGCGTTTACATGCACCCCATATTCCTGTTTTAATTGGAATATGAGAATATTCCGATTGCGTACCTTTCATGTAAACGCGTGCAATAACCGGAAAATGCCCCCGAATAGAATATTCGATTACGTCTGCGCTTGTTCAGTTCGCAAGGAATTGGCATTTTTAGAGCGAAGAGGAGATGACTGTGTGCATTCAGATAATGAATGACATGGATGTAATGGAATGTATCGATGGGCGAAAGCACCGTAACAACGATATCTTTAAGGTGTGCGAGAAGTGGAGAGAGGCTGGTTTTGTGTGAACTGCCAACCAAGTTAAGCATCGCTGGAAAACTCTGAAGGCGGCATATTCCCAAGCGAAAAAAATAAATGCAGTGGCTATTTTTACGCCAGTCGTAATGTTACTCCAATTAGCTATTCTTACTAGCTTCCGTATGTTCATGCACAATGTAGGAAATCTGGACTTGGACCCATAGACTGATTTATACAGTCTATGCTTATACCACGGCATTAGCTATAATATATCAGCTGAAGTTAGCTAGTGGGATGGCTGAAACATTACTTATGTTTTCTTGCTAGTTGCTTAATTAGCTAACGGGTTAGGTGGTTAGGGGAGTGTAATTTTAGGTTCAACGTTTGCTCGCTAATATTTGGGGAACTGTCAGGTCGTCACTCTCCACTATCAATAGTCAGTAGTGATTTGTGTCGTGTAGAAGAGCTGATAGCTGCACAAAGTTTGTCCTCGCAAGAAAATTTTGAGGACAAGTTGGCTAATGAGTTAGATGGAAAGCTGGCAAAGTTAGCTGGCTAATAACTAACCCTACCTACCTAACTTGAGTAGAGGACATCCTGACTGTAACTTAAAGTGTAAGCCGGCCAGCCGGTCTAGTAATGATAATCACAAGGCACGCAGCGAAAGCGGGATGTTTTCAACCCAGTTGAGTAGCAATTTTTTTTCTGAGGCCGAATTTCCTATTGTGCATGCGGAATTTCCCATTGTGCATGCGGATACCGGAGTTCGTAAGAATAGCAAATTACAGTAAGCTCACGACTGGCGAAAAAAAAAAGCCACTGCCAAAAACAAAATACCAGCGGCCTAATCCAGCCAGTTTCATTTATTTCACGGTCATGAATGAAATTCTGGGACAGAGACCGCTGGCGATGGCAATGGCCAAGAGCGTGGAGTCGATGTCCAAGTGGTGGAAATGATAATCAACATGTAAACGGAATATTCCCATCGCTCAGCGCATATAAACATCTTATTCAGAATATTACCTTAACCCAAATATGGACCTTAATCGGAATATGGTGTGCATGTTGTTCGCTCACCCGTTTGAGAATGGGAGCGATACTTGCATATATAGTGTCACCAGTCCACATAATGGACAATATGAATTTTAATTTGAAACATTTCAGGAGGAAATTCCTATACCCCGACGAAAACCTTGGTGTAACTAATCCCGGGATGCCTGGCATTCATGTGGTTGCAAGCAGGGTCCGCTACCATTCATTCCCACAAGGTGAGACTGCACGTTGTCGCCTGGCTGTGTCATTCCTTATCATACAAATCGCAAAGATCGCAAATATGCCGCCTACCGTCAAAAGCAAGGTGTGGAATCACTTTGCAAAAACTCCTCTCGGTGGTAAATGCAACCACTGTGACAAAGATGTCTCAAGCAAGGGAGGAAACACAAGTCGCCTCGCAAGCCACCTGCGCCGTTCACACAAAATTGAAGTGCAGCCACATCCGTCCATAGTCGGTAAGCCTCGCCATTCCGTCGTGACCATTCATAACAAAACCGTTCAAATGTAATAAAAGTTCGATTTAAAAATTGTTTTGTCTAACCCTTTGATACCAGGGACTCCCCATGGCAAAAACGATGAGTTTTATCAACTTTCTTTCTGACAATCGGCTTCATAAAATTTCTATCGTGAGTTCTCCTTGTGCATATTGTCAGAAACGAGTATTCCGGGAAATATCAGACTGTTAAACGGTACTATAATCAAGACCTCTATCGGTAGTCTAGCGCTAATCTGAGCAAAGAATATTTGGGCCGTGGATCAGACTACAATGACGCACTCTGAATTGAAGTGAACTGTGTTAGCTTGTCAAAATGTGACTCGAGAACGTAAGTAATATTTAAGCACTCATGTCTCCAGGGGATGCTGGCAATAATACAGCTGGGCTAATGCCTCATAAAAAAGAAATAAATGTGTTATTTTTTAACTTATGGGGACGAATTTTCAACGAGAATTAAAAGCAAATATTATGAATTATTCATTTTTGAATCTTCAAAATTGAAAGGTACAAACAAATATTTGAAGCAACATGAAAAAATATGAAGCAACATGGCTGCAAGAGACAATTGGTCATGATAATAAAAGTGAAATATGGACTATTTGTAATGCTTAACTCAAGGTCATATGAATATACAAGAAAAATGAACCATTTCTATTGTTCAACTAATGGTTTTCTGGATTTATCTTACTGAATAAAACAATAAAGAATAAAATAAGACATTAACTTCTACGGATTTATGTGTATTATCTGAATAAAGACTATGTTCTAAAAAGGTTTGTGTATGTTGATGTATCGCGATAAATATCGTGTATCGTATCATCCATACGATACCCAGCACTAGAACACGCTATCCATCGTTTCTCTTCCCAATGATGCAGGCAGAAGAAATAAATGAGCAACCGTCGTATTTCATTCCAACTTCATAAGTTTGAATAATCTGATGTAGTTTCTTTTTGAAATTCCATTCAAGTTCGCTAATGGCAATAATTTGCAAATGCCCTAGCTAGCCAGCTAACTCATATTCGTAATGCTTAATATAGACGTAAGCAGAGCAGAAAACATGCCAGAAGCAACAAAGTAAAATGCAACGTTCACGCATCATGTACATATAGGAAAGAGGCTTCTTTATTCCAATTTTAAAGGTGAGGAGAGGAACTTATTTGATTGGTGAAGATTTGACTTGGCTGTGTTAAACCCACTCACGCCTTCTCTCCTCCCTCTTTGCCACTTGCGCCGGCAGGAGGGACGGAGGCGGGATAGAGGAGTACTTGCAACGGGCTGCACCAGGCACGAAATTGCAAAATACGCCTGGATACACCCCGTTGGCGCAGCGCTCCCCCCATTCGCCGCGCCTGGTCTACGAATTTAGAGCCCTTTGTCTGGTCGAGATGAGTCATGAGTGACATATCTGCATCTAGAGAATGTGTAGGGATGTGTTTAATGGCTTTTTTTTTCCATGATTCTTTGCTTTTTTTTTTTTTTTTTGCACTTTATCATAACTTCATTATTCGAACCTACATTACTGTCAAGCTTTAATTCCCTCATGTAACCACAGGAAAAAATATCTGATCGTCATATTCATGAGTGTGGTTCCCACTTTCGCGTACCTGTTCACTGCATTGTGGTTTTTCTAAAAAATAAAAAGGTGCTCTTCTTTGATTGGACCACCTTCATTCTGTCTTGTGATGGTGTACCTCAAAAATGACAAATGTCATCTCTTCCTCCACTCTCCTCTGGAAATGCACTGTGACTTAGCTCTGCAGTGCCTTTTTCCAGGTTTGACTAATCCACCCACAATAGTTCCGCAAGGCCTTGTACTGGAACCACCTGAATTCTATGAATGGCTAGGCAGTGCCAACCATTTGCTTGAAAACCGTCTGAAATATTTGTTTGAAATTGAGCCATCCTGATGCGGTTTACAGTTATGACCCAAGCCGCGACAATTAGCAAGCTGTTGTTTTTAGTATTGAAATCCTTTTCCTGTTGTTGGAGAGCTTGCTGATCCACAGATTAATTTCCTTCTTCTGTCATGTAAAGCCTTATACAAGAAATTAAGGAGACATTTATTTGATGTGGATTTTAAGTGTTTTTCTATAGCTTATATTTCAGTCACAGCTGCTTTTTATTGGTCCTTATATGAAGGTTTTGCTGGTTAGAAAACACCTCCCGCAATGCAAGTGGGGCTGTTTGCATTTCCCACAAAAATAACTCCGCAGTGTGACCCTGTTTTATCTTCAGCTCAGCACTCAATAAAGCGCAGACTACTGCCCTGTGTGGAGCATGTCTGGCACATTCAGCAATGAGACAAAAACAGACCTGCTCTGATTGGCAAACTCTTCAAAAATGCCCATATCTTTAGTCACACCTGCACATCAGAGGCTGCTTGGAGTGAGTGAGTGTGTGTTTGTGTGCGTCTCTGCATGTGTGCGCGCGTGTGGGTGTTTGTGCCGGCGCGCGGACGTGTAATGTCTCAAGTAAGAGCGCCTTGTCTCGGCAGGGATTGAAACGTCCCGGTGACAGATGCGTCTCGCTTCTCAAGCCTCACCACTCCAGGCAATTAGGACGAGATGCCATTTTAGCTCACGACGAACGCCACGAAAATTAGTCGCATCATTTCGGGCTGAGCTGAGGAATTCGTTCGGCGGCAAAATGACACCATGCCGCTGATTAACTAGCATCTTGTTCGCCCTGGACGATTCGCGCCTAAGATTTATTATTATTATTATTGTTATTATTATTAATGCTGCTCACTGTAAAATTCCAGGTATAATCTTTCTGAAATTCCTTGATAGTCACAGCTGTTTTTTTTCCTTTGAATACTGCTGGGGGAGTGTGATGTGTCTATGCTTACGATCTGCGTTTTTCGTCTCATGTTCCTTGCTGAAAGTTCTTTAGAGACGATGTCACTGCAGTCATGTTTATACCTCTGTACCTGATCTTTTGTTGTCTCCCGCAGGTGCTGGAGCTGGTATGAGCACCCACAGAACCTTCTGGAAGATGTTTGTGCCCCTCTGACGCCCCTCTCTTCATGTGGGAGCGCCACACAGGAACACCGTAGCTCAGACCTATCCACAGAAGCATTTCCAAAGGATTAATTTTGGAAGAAAAAGACATTACCTTTTTTTTTGTTTGTTTTTGTAATCCGCCAGTAACTTTTGGTTGAGACTCATCAGTCTGTCTCTTTTTTGACATGATGCGGAGTTGTACAAACTCAAGAAAAGGAGGACCATATTTTTTATTTTTGTTTTTTAACCAAGTGGGAAAATATTAACAAGCATCACTTGAAATCCTTTTTTTTTTTTTTTTTTTTTTTTTGATCAATAAAATTTGGAAAGACTGTTGAATGACAGGATTTCCTTTGGAAGGATATACAGATTCACATTGCTCTTTCTGATGGTCCAGGACCTTGAAAATTATTCATGCGTCAATAAAGAAGTAAAATTGACCGGGAAAAAAAAAGCATCAAATCCGTTTTATCAGGCCAAAGCACAAGACATCATAGAACGCATTATATTGTAATAGACATTGCAGAATGCTAGGAAGTTTTTGAGCCAATTTTGTCTGGAAATGTTTTTATCCATTTTTAAGCATTAAATTGTTTAACCCTAAGTAATGTCTTGTAGTAGACAACATCAAAGCAAAACACTTTATTTTTGCAAGTGGAATTACTGGACATCAAAACTTTTATGATGTTGTACTTCAGCATTTTTCTATAGCGACAACCATAAAAAAAAAAAACATTGCTGCTTTTCTTTTCATTAAATTCCTGCTTACGTTTTATTTATTTTGATAATTTATATTAAAAAGCAGAACTGAGTATTCACAAACTGTAATTTGCTCTCGAGCTGGCCGTAATGCTGCTTTCTGTAGCAGGGCAATGCAATGTTTTTCTGAGAAATTCCTGATTGGGAGAACCATTATTGCTAGCCTCAATGTCCTCTCCAGTCATTTTGAATACCAGTCGTATGTGTTTATTTGTAACTTTACTTTTGAAAAAAAAAATTAACCCCTCCTGTTGGAATAAACGATAAAACGTTCCATTAAGGTATGAATGCAGTTATTTTTGGAATTCCCGTACCACTTAAATACAGCTCTACCTTTACACAAATGCACAGGTGGCATTTCTGTTTACCCTCGCGTATCAAAAACTTTCAGTGTCGGGTTAATTGGCATCCTTCCGTTACCCGTCACCATGTTCATGTGAATCTTTGGCCCAGGGTTGGGGTTAATTTCAGGATATTTAGGAGTAGTGGATCACTTTCCAATCAGATGCTAATTGCATGAATTATGCTGAGAACTGAATGACAAAATTAGTAATGTTTTAAAGGTTTTCTTCTTTAGTCAGCAGTGTTTTGTATTTACACGGAAAATAGTTTACTGTCGAGCTACTGTCTAAGCCGTAGCGGATCAAATTTAATATTGTCGAATCACTCCATCACTACGCAGCTCACCAAAAAAAGGGATGGTAAAACTATTTAGCAAAATTACGATGTCCGAAAAGATTATTTAATGGAAATAAATAATGACATCTTGTGTGGCCCCATTCATGCCACCAAAATTCAAACGATGATGCTCAACTGCAAAAGCAGGTGAAAATAACAAAAACATTCAGTCTAAATTAGGCCCAAGTGTTGACTAGGGAGAAAATTGGCACTAATCACAACCCAACAAGACTATATTGTGCATTGTATGTAACTACTGGGTGGGGAAGTTTTTCCTCTGGATAAACCATGGTTTCAATGTAGGTTTATTATATTTAATTAGGAAAATGAATTGGAACCAAGAATAAGTTGAAGTAATCATTTAACATCATGATGACCGTATGAGACCGCCCCTCAGTGAACATGCACATACATGTATGCTGACACTTTGTCCTACATACGTGCATAACTTTAAATACGAGTGATCCATTACTAGCTGAATTACCCCACGAGAGAATTAAAGATCTCGCTGTTATTGCAGAGGTCCAAAACTTTATATCCGGCAAAACAATAATAATTAGTGGTTTTAAAAATGCATACTTTACCACAAATGAACTTGAAACAGTGGCCACACTTCTACTCAAACCAGACTTTTTTTTTTTTTTTTTTTTTTTTTTACGCCGTTTGGATCATGGGATTTTATGCTACTCATTTGTTGAAACGTCAAAAAACAGCAACAAAAATAAGTTGTTTAGTATTGGCTTGTTTGTTGTCAACGGACCTTTTATTTTGGTCTTAAAATTGCAGTTTTAATGAAGTGTTTGTGAAAATATTGTCTGTAAAATTGATCCGGTACTCCTTATGATCCGTTACCCCTTAATATATTGTAGCATCCTTCCGTTTTGAGTCACCATTTTCACTATTATGGGAAGATCTCTCAGTGTCCCGGTGTTGAGGTTTATTTGTATCCTTCCCTTATGCGTCCCCATTTACACCACTGAATGTTTCCGTACAGCTTTGATGTAGCCTCCTGTTTTATGACCTCACAGTGTCCTTCACCGTGACAGCATTGTTATAGCCCAGCTCAGATGGGAGGGGACAGAGGAAGGGGAGGACGCCATTGCCAGTCCTTTATTAACATCCGCCTGCCGTGTCCCCTCTTCCAGAGCTGACCCCTGAACCGGGACCATTTCACGGCATCCGCCCAGCATATTTCATGTTGTATTGTGCTGAACTGGTAGTTGTGCTGTTTTTTGTTTTTTTTTTTTTTTTTTTCCCATGGTTTTGGCATCTGCCTGTCAGTTGGAAGGAACGGTGTCTTCAAGCAAATGAAAGGGATTATGTTCAGTGTGCAGTCTCCGTTTAAAAAAAAAAAAAAAAAAAAAAGGCTTCTCTTTAGAGGAGATGATGAAAGCGTTATCAGACGCGTGAAGGCACTGGGGAAGAGTGGAGAGGGTGGTATCGAGATGGGGGGTGTGACTCATTAATGAAATGTCAGAGAGAGAGAGAGAGAGGCATTTGGGGGGAGTTTTATAGAACTTCTTAGCGTAGAATTTGAATGGTTTCGTATCAATTTTTAAAGAGACAGGCATGCCACCAGTCTGCTGCCTGCCCCTTATGTGTGATTGCAGGCAGATGGCGCCATTTTGCCATCGTGAATTACCCTACTTGGGGACAAGTGCGGCAGTACTAATGTTGTGGAATCTCCCATGTTGATCCTTCCTGCTTGTTGACTGCACTTATAAAGTGACCTTTGTGCTATTCTGCTTTGATTCATAGAGCTTGTATCATATATAACCGTAACAGGGCAAGGATTATCTTTAAGTTTACAGGGGTAGGGAAAGACATGCACCATACGCAAATGGCGCATAAATTCAAAATATAATGCTTTATAAAGCCACTAGCAGGCCTAGAATGTGCCCATGTCCCAATTAAGTCTTAAAAATTTTTTTCTGGTCATTTTACAGTACTAAAAAGTCCACTGATCGCAGTTGATCGCGTACATTCTGATTCTCAATCGATCAATTCTAGTTCCAGGCCCTTGCACGGTCCGTCACCATAGCGAGGTTGTGAAAATGACCACCGCGTGAAAGGCTGATTCGGAGTGAAATAAGTTTGTGACAAAGTCATTTGATATAATGTCAGATTTATATCAATATGCAGTATCAAATGACAGTCCCAAAACCGAGGGTTGTAATAATGATTGCGTGTGTATTTAAAAACTATTTCTTGATTGTTTTTCTTTGTCAGAGATTGTTTACTTTGTTGTGAAGTTGTCAGCTGGTGACGGAGAAGGTCCAGGGTTCACTATCAATCATCATGTACAGGGTCTCTGACAAAAGAAAGCAGATCAGATTCATTCTGGATAGAACAGAGGAACAGTACTCTTTTATTTAGAAAAACCACTCGGGCTGCCCCTGTGCAGTCTGGTCAATTGTTTGGTTGATGCGCTTTTGGTTGAACGGGATTTGCTTTTGCCGAGCAATTGCAAATAGCACATCGATAAAATAGTCCATCTGGGATGTAGCGGGTATTATTCACTCTCAACGTGGCCTGTGTTTACTGTAAATAAATTATCTTAGGCAGTTACGGTAATATTGATGTTGTGCACCATTCACCTGAACTAATAAAAGCAACATTTTATAGTAGGTTTAATCGTTTTTTTTATACGTATATGTAAAACTAATGTGTAACACCTCATCTCATGCCTACATTATATACTTCTTCAATATGCATGCAAATGTGCGTTTTAATTGGAGCTTAAGGTTTTCCCTAAGCAACAGTTAAGATTAGTGATATAGGTATAGGCCTACTTTAATTGCTCATTGCAATATAGCCTTGAAATATAATGTTAAATAACAAATCTGGAGCTTGGCAGCATTTCATTTTAAGTCGCAGACCATCTAAAACATTGGAATGAATTTGCAAGCGAAGTTTCGCTTACCCTGTTCAATAACGAACATGTCGCAGGCAACCCTTGAAAACGGTGAATGAGCGAGCCTACTTAAAATTCTTTCCGCGCATTAATGTGTTTTATGTGCTTGATGGGTGAACATTAAGGCTGAGTTGTTATATGTTAGCTATAGTAATGCAAACAGAGTTATTTATAGGCTACTTAATTTGGAAATGTATTTATCGGTGCACCTCTATTACATCGCAAGCAGTCCAAATGCAACTTCAAGTTTACAACCGTCGTAAAAATAGCCACTGTCCTGAGGCTGAAGCCCGCCAATACCGAAAGAGAGTGATAATATGGCATCAGATTTGTTTCAAACTTATAAAATGAAACTTTTTGGATATCAAATAAAAATTTCAAAATTGAGAGGGAATAAAACTCATTGAAGCAAAAAAAAAAGTTGCCTCAAAGGTGAAACTCATAACTTGTGAACAAATTATTTGTGTAATCAAGTAAACCATTGGTTTTATAGTCGTTTGATTATACGTCCTCTAGTTCACAGTTCCCTCTTTTGCTTTCGCAATGATCAGATTTGCAGTTGCGCCTCCAACTCTCGTTAGCACTGCCAGATTTTTTGTTTGCAGTTCTGACACAGACCTCTCATGCGGGTGGGATTTTTTTGTGGGGTGTGTCATCGTTGGCTAATGGGTTTTTGAGCTCAGAGCCTAGAGCAGAGGTGGGCAACGAGGGTCGTATCTGTCCCTGGTTTTCACACCAACTTCTGGCCTTTAATTAGTTGATAATCTAAATTGGCCAAACTATTTCTGAAATCTGACATTTCAGGTGCATTTCTTTAAATCATCATGAATGGCCAACAAAGACTTCTCATCTCCCCACATAAAAATTTTTTCTTTGATCTTATCTTTGCACAAATGTATATTTGTGTATGCAATCAATGAACTCAGGGTAATCGATAGAAATAAAAACCTGCATACAAACCGGCCATCCAGGACCGGAATCGCCCACCCCTGGCCTAGAGTAATGAATCCAACCATAGAATGTAGCCACGAATCTGACTTCGGACTGCAGTCACAAGTGAACGAAACTGGCGAAGACCGAAATATTATTACGGTTGATGAAGGAAATCTATAAGTGTCCTTGATTCATAGCCTTGGCCTACTCCAAAAAATCTGATGGTAAATAGCACATCATCTTTTGCTGCTGTAATAGCCAAGCAACGCAGAAAGAATGTAACAGAAGGTGGTGCCCCATCCTGCAATTTACTGAGCTGGGGTACATCTCCCATAGGTGTGGCTAGTTGCTAACTCTACATTTCAGATGAATTATTACTTGTAATGTTAAGGCTGTTGGACCGAGCCTTTGCTCGTTGTGAATCCTTTAGATGCTTTTCTTAAATTCACCTCATCTTGTTCTGAGTGGTTCTGGGATATATGTCGTTTGCCAGAAATACTGACAGATTTAAAGGCCAAGATTAGTTGTGATGCCTCCCCCAGGTGTTGAATGGATTGTGCCACCTAAAAAATGTGCTCCGAACGCCATTTTTTTCCTGGGGACTTCAACATTACATTCTCAGGCTGAGTTATGATATTTTCAGCTACGGACGCTGAACCCAAATGAGTTTCTCTCGCAGTGAGTACCTGAGCCACATATGCAAGAGAATTTGCTGCCAACAAACTGCTGGCTTGCCAGCGAAGCTCAGTGCCTTGTTTTAAGAAAATGCTTAATAAAACTAAAATTGCCCTAATGTCGCTTTTTCTCAGAACTTAAAAGAATATATGATCATTCCAAATTGACTGTGCTACAAGTCTTATTTTCATAATTCAATTCCATTTAGCAGTACTAGTAGTGGTCTTTCAGTTTTTTTACCATTGCAATCAAGTGAATAATGCAACTTATTAGTCCCTGGCCGCCCAAAGGGTAGGTCCAGGGGAATATTGATTTAGGCCGAGTCCATGCATACGTGTGTGTGTGTGTGTGTGTGTGTGTGTGTGTGTGTGTGTGTGTGTGTGCATGCGGACATGCATCCGTCCAGATCCATTACCCTAAAACTGTATGCAGCAGACTCATGATTTTACTCTGACTTTATGACCTTTACTAAAGCTTGTTATCTGTTACCTTTTTTTGTGACCTCTGACCTTTGAGCGATGACCTCTGCCACTGTTTTTATTTCTAGAGCAAATCTCCAACACTGTTTGCAGTAGCCTTTCGAAATTGCTCCTGTAGTTTAGCCTTATACTGCAGTTGTGCCTTTTGAATGTTTCATTGACCTGTGACCTTTGACCTGTTTCCCAATGACCTTGACCTTTGTGTGCAATTTTCAACTTTTCAAAAAAAAAAAATCATCCTATCTTTTAATGTTGCACATCAAGAACTCCTAAATTTAGGTTAAGGGAACCAATGCAAATATTAAAACCTCTACAGGACATTTTATGAGGCTTTTGACTCGTGACCTTGACCTCAGTTTCATTTCTGGAGAATATCTCCCACCTTTCAAAATTCTTTTATATTCACCCGAACCCAAAAGGTGGGTCAGGGTCCACTGATTTGGGCGGTGTCTGTCTGTCTGTCTGTCCGTCTGTGCATCCGATCTATGGTGGGGGACTTTTGCGGTCTCTGACCGGCTTGTTTTTTTTTTTTTTTTTTTTCATGTTTCGTTTGCTTTGAAACACTGGGCATGTCATTTGCTAGTAGCTGTGTATTTTTGGAAGCTGGCAGTCAATTGATATAATGAAAAGGTACCACTGTCATTTCAATGTTGCAATTCAGATTCTTCCCAAAACAATTAGTTCTTTCATGGAACACATTTCCTCCTCTGTGTGCTGTAAGCAAACTTAGCTGGGCTTTGGCGCATCGGTAACAAGCTCATACAGTTGGTTTAGGACTCCTGTGGCACTTTATAAATATGAATCTCTGCCGACTCCATAAAGAAGGCCTGTTATTACTCTCATTACTGCAGGAGACCTGGCCATTAAAATCTAATTGATAATCCAGTTAACATTCACCTTACGGGGAGGATTTTGAAATCATTTAAGCCCTACCTGCATCTTCTGGGGTCTAATTGGTCTCTGAGGCCTGAGGCCATATGTTCTGTAATCGTCACTCCAGTGGTGCACCAGGACTGACCAGCTGGAATGTCTGTTGGCTCAGGTCCTCTCATTCTGTACTATGGACTGTGTGTCTGTGTGCGTCGGGGGGGGAGGAGTAGCATCTGTCCCAAAGATAATGGAATCCTTGTGTGCCCCCATCACCCGCAATCTTACAACTGCACATTCTGAAAGGTGATGCAATAAGAAAAATAAATTCCTCCTTCCACCTCCACAAAATTGCCTGGATGAGATACCTACACTTTACAGCGCTGGAAGATTGTTCCCCAGTCAGAGGTGACCCATAAAAAAAAAAATAAATAAATAAAACGTGCTCTGCCCTAAAATACAACTTCAAAACCTTACTTGGGCTTTATCCTTATAATCCTATCCTCCCGCCCTCTGGCATTTATAGTGAACGGAAGTCTGTTATGAGGTCAGGAAGAATCTCGGTGCGGTCATGCAGCTTAAGCTGAACTCCATGTCCTCATCATCAGGGGTAATTCAGGGGCTTCGGCCTGTTTACGGCTAACAATTCGGCGAAAAATACAATTCAAATCCTTCCAAGTATTTTGCCCCAACCACCAAAATTAGCTCATTCACGGTCTTTCAGTCAGAAGGCTGGACCAATGAGTGAACTTCAGCTCATATTTGGAAGAATCATGTAGCTGGAAATTTATTCCTTCACCCCTTTGATTCTGTCTTTTAGAGTTTGGTTTTTTGATTTACCATCTTTGGGAATCTTTTATTTTCTGAAAATGGTCTATGAAAACTAGTCAGTTTTACCAAGTAGCATCTTGATAATTGTACACAGATTGAAACACAGAAGGCAGACAAATAGAACCTTTTATTGAGACCTGTATATTACAGTATTGTGCAGTGAACTCAGGGTTAATATAAGCAATTTCCACTGGGGCACATTAGCAGTCGCTCAAAACAGGAAATGGTATCTTGCGTTAGGAACACTGCATAGTTTTGGGGCCTGTTGAGCTAGTGCAGTCATACCTGATGCATCAGTAGAAGCAGTTTGTGAAGATTTCGGCTAGCGGCCTGCTTGTTAATCATAAATAAGCCACTGGAACATGCGAGGCAGACAATAGTCAATTCATTACTAATACATACATAGGTTATTTTTGTTCAAGCAGTGTACATGTTTTATAGCTTATGATGTTCAGAGATATTTAAAGACATTGCCACATGGGGAACAATTATTGTATTTTAAATTTGAATGAGTCATGAGTCATTTTGTACATTGTGCTCATTCAGTTATGCCTTCATTCAGTTATGCAGCCATGTGGAGACAAAAGATGAAAGAAAGTAAGAGCACATTACCTTAAATCTTTTTTTATTATTATTTTATGTAAAATTGAAACAGCTCTTTGTGCTCCATTTGAATGCAGCGACGCTCCGATTACTTCATAAGCTGTCACTCATGAGGCTGGTATTACTTTCTCTTTTTTGCCCCCTTTGTGTACCTGGGCAGAGCTGCCCTTTTTTTTGACCTGCAGGGGGCCAGCCCTATAAACGAGAAAGTCTGTCACTGACT